>CM017327.1:2819302-3045904 GCA_006937295.1 Carpinus fangiana | reverse complement strand
AAATATTATCAATTGGGTGATAGTTTGAGGGGGAAATGTGAACTTTACCTTACTTTTTTTTAATTGAAAAAATAATAATTTTAGATTTAAATAAGATATTTTTAGAGTTTGTATCTCAACTATCGTTTTCAAATTAAATTATTCAGCTTTTCGTCATTAATTAACACTGTTTTAAATATAGAAATAATAAAATAAATTTATTTAATTTAAAAACAATAATAAAATTTTAAGATTCTTATAAAATAGTATTTTTATAAAATCTACAAGACCATCACCCTTATCTTAGAATTTGAGAGGAGTCGGTTCTTTTAAAAAAGTGATTTGCAAAAAGAGACCTGCTATTAGTTCAACTCTTGTCCATCTTGTTAATGATATAAATCATATGAAATAAATGTTGATTTTGTATTTCTTAAAACAAGAGATTTAGATAATCTTTGCTAACTCATATTTTGTCAAATTATTTTTTAAATCCACTATTGGATTCTACATATTTAATAATATATATTAATAAAGTTGGACACAAAGAAGGAAAAATAAAATTTCTCTTTACAAAAAAGTTATATGAACAATTGATGTAAAAATTAAAATAAAATCTCTATAAGTTAGGGATAATTTTAAAAGGAAAATGCTAGAGGTTCTCCCCGTAGGTTCTCCTGGCGTTCTCCCAGTCTTACATAAAACATGATTTAAAAAAAAATAAAATTGTAGTTGCCTCCACACCGGTTTTTTTAGGCATTAGCACCAAATTTGAGGCATTAGAACCAAATTTGTGAGGCATTAGCACCAAATTTAGGATGATCAAATCCATTTTGGGTGATACCATCCCTAAAATGTTAACCTTTCACCCTTAGGTTTTAGTTTTTAATCAAAAAACAAGTTTTAAAGTATTAGAATCTAACTATTAACTCATAAAATTAATCGGTTGGCAAAAAAACGGTACTACAATTTTATTTTTTCTTAAATCATGTTATACGTAAGACTAAGAGAACGCCAAGAGAACACTACAGAAAGAACCCCTAACAAACCCCTTTTAAAAATCTCTCTCTTGTTTTCTTACAAAAATAAAGCAGCTCTTCAAATCATTATTTAAATAATAATTTTAAAAAACGCATTATTTTTATAATAATAGAAGAATAACACGAGAATAACTAATAACGTTAGTTAAGAAAGTCATTTCACGTCGCATCATGTATACCATTATAGGAAGAAGAGTGATATTTTTTTATGCTGACATGGCAAATTAATTGAATCATAGCGTGGGGCCCAAGCATGTGCACCAATATTGACTTTGGGATGAGAGTAGGTACTCTAGGGATGGGAGGAGTATATATTTAAATGAAGGGGCCAATCGCATTTCGCCAAATTCAAGTCTTATCATTCGTATGGTGGGGCCAGTTTTGGTGCATCCATACCAGATTATGCGTGTTTTCACATGGGCTTGTTGGTCGGCCAGGTTAAACGGGATGTGTAAGAAAACGATTGGTCCACATTTATCACGCCTACCAAAAGACACACATCCTAATCATGCTTTCCTATCATAATCATATTTAACACCCAAATGTGGGATCCACTTTTAGCAATAATTCCGTTACTAATCGATTGTTTATTTTTTTATTATCAATTTTTTAATCTAATATTAAACCAAAAAAAAATCAAAAATTAAATTACGTGTCACCAATAAGTAGCTTAATCAATTATGGACTACACTTCATAAAACGGAGGTCACTAATTCAAATTATTTCCCTCTTTTCTCTTATATGGACATGTCAAACAAAAATAAATTAAATAAAATTACTTAAATACTATACTCATACAATTTAATTACATAACAGTAAAAATAATTATTAGATCATAACTTGTAAAATAAGAAAGAAAAAATTCAATTATAGTGACACGCCGCGAATTTCACAAATCAAACAAACAAATAAAAGTTCTCATCTTGCTACTAAATTCATTACCAAAAATTTTTGGGGTTTTGTTGTATTTTTTATGTTTTTTCCTGTTTTTTTTTTGTTTTTTTTATTTTTTTGGCGTTTTTGGGTTATCGTCTCCCCGACTCTTTTGTGGACTGATATGATAGTGAAGACTCTTGTAATTGACGTTTGTTCCTCGTGACATCCCATTCGGTTATTAACAATGTTTTTTCAACCACTTAATGGTGATGGTTGTCTTTATCACATGATATTTCTAACAAAACCCTTTTGCCCACCGCTTTGTGCCACCTTAGAGAGGTTCAATTCTTCTTTGTTGTTTGTGTTATTTCTTATAACTCTTGCCCCATTATTAAACATAAATTTTTTTTTTTAAAAAAAAAAAATCCTTAAACAATACAAAGGAGAAAATAACTCGTCCAATTATTTTTCTAGTAGTAGGTTCCACGAAAATGACGGTAGTGCGACCTTAGAAAGTTTGTTGGCATGAAAAATAGGCCTATATATATATATATATATATATATATATATATATATATTTTAAAGCCATCCTTTTTGGGTGATAAAGCAAGAGGAGTGATGCAAGAAAATTTGGTTTTTGTGGGCAACACTGATCATATGGGGTAAATCCCTTGGGCCACTTTGCCAATTATATTATGTTATAAAGTAATGATACATTGATACCTATCCTATCCTGTTATAATATCTATATATATTAACGGCTTAAAATGCGGTGCTATTTCCAACATAGCCGCCCATCTTTTGGCGTCTATCGGCAATTAGTAAAATTTTCTGATTATTACGTGGCTTACCATTTCCTAATAAACATCTCAATACAAGTTTTCGGATAAATTATATATTGGAAGTATTAATGATAAATAAGAGTAATGATATAAGAAAAATTAGAATTATCATACAGTGTCTTAAATATGATGTGACAATTAAAATTATTAATATATTGAAATTTAATAATAATTTTCTCATATTTAATAATAATTTTAAATATTACATTACATCTAAAGTAGCTCTAAAAAAATTTTAATCCCCTTTATATCATTATTCATAAATAATGACACTTGGGTGATTTCACTATTATTGATGAAGTAGTGGAAAACCACACATATCGGTTGTCTATATCTTATAGATTTTAAGAGAAGATTTGATTTCCAAATGGAATGTGTGAAGACAAAATTGACACTTACATCAAAGTCCATGAGTGATATTTGTAATTATTAGTATTATTATTTAAAAGAATATACAACTTTTGACTAAGAACAGAAAGATTTATGTTAGACTAAAATCTTATTGAGTTATTGTGAGTGTAATTATTTTCGGGGCATTTTTCTCATGGACCAAACAGTTTGGTCGTAACATGATCCTTTCAATTTTATTTAAATTGAATAATATTCAGTTGGTTATATTAGAATGATTATTTTGTCTTTTTATTTTTTGAGATGACAAAAATACTCTCAAATATAATTAACTGGATATTAGATTAAAAAAAAAGAAGATATTATCCAATAAAATATAAATATTAATTCTATTTGGTCCAAGTTGGGCCCTAACACAAAAGCCCACTTCTAGGGCTGCTTACAGATTTGGGCAAAATATAGTTCAATCAATTGCTTGGACCTTGATTGAACCAGTTTTGGGCTTCAATTTGCCCTTACATTACTCTTTCCATTTTTTCTTTAAACCTTAAAAAATGTTAATTTTCTAGAAGCAAACCTAGAGAAAATAAAAGAAAGAAAAGAAATAGAAAATGTTTTTTTTTTGACATGTTTGTACAAGAGAGGGGAGGGTAATTTGAACTAGTGACCTCAGTTCATTAGGCGTAGTCCTAGCAGATTGAGCTACCTCTTAGAAACATATTGATTTTCTAAATGGTTTTGAAATTATTTATTTATTTTTTATGCAATGTAAATATTATAAGTATTTTACTATTTTTAGTGGAATTTCTATTTGAAAAGTGTTTTCAAACTAACGAAATTAAAAAAGAAAAAGAAACAAAAAAGAGTCTTATTGACGACGGTCAAATGGTCAATAAAGAAAAAGATGCTTCAATGGAGAAAATTACAAGCTTTTGAGTTTTGGTATCCATTAGAAAAAAAGAAAGAGTTTTATTATTTTCTTTCCATTACCAAATACTTAAGTAGTTGTGATATAAAATAATAATAATAATAATAAAAGTTTATTCTCTGCATCAAAACACACCGTTTTCGTGCGTCTCCCAGCGTATACTCTGCCTCAAAACACACCGATTGCGATTTTTCTGCTCCATATACTGCCGGCCATGTCTTCCGCTTGGTACTACACACTCTCTCTCCCAGACACACACTCACAACAAGCAAACGCATAGGTATCGTCGATTTCTGTGATTTGATTTTTGAACTTCTTTTTTTTGTTTGTCTTTATTTTCTTTGTCAGATTCCGTTTGGTTGCTGAGAATGGGCGGAAAACGAAACGGTGACCGTTAAATGGGAAGGAAGGCACACTCATGAGGTGAAAATGAGAAGAAAGTGTAGGATTTGGTGGCCCAAGCAGTTGTCATCGAGTGAACCACTATCCTCCAGTCTCTTGTTTGGGTGGTTTCTTTCGTCGTCTTCTTCAGCTTCCCTTGACATTGTAGTAGCTTTCGCATGCAGTGAAGCCTCTCTTTCGCATAATTGCTCCAGCCTCGAGGTATAGCACTCTAAATTTTGAACCATGCCGCTCTGTTTTAAGGCATTTGAATCAATTAGTCTTAAAAATTTGATTGGATTTGATTTGTTTGTTGTTTTTAGGATTATTTAGTGGTTTTGATACTTGTTGCGTCGTGCTTTGTTTAAATTCTAGTATTATGCAAAAGTGTCACTTAAATTCTAGAACTGGGCATCCAGATTTGGAAATAAGGTGCACCTGGTGAAGAAGTTGTGGATCAATGTTGGCCGCAAAATGGTAGATAATGTTAGGAGGGATTGCTTATTTTTCTCTTTTCACAATGTGGGCGAGGTAGAGGTGTTTGGGGCGCTGTGCGTGTCATTCTCATTCTTGTAGACATTAATGCTTGCTTTGATATTTGGTGTTTGTTTTAAGGATATGCATTAGATTTTTGGATATTTATTGGAAAAGAAGGAAATAAAGTACAGGGGTAGTTTAGTAGGGAACCCCAAGATTTACATGTGTACGTATAAAAAATTCAAGAAGACCAACCATGTGGTATGCAGACTGGCTTCAGTGGACATCCACTGATACATTAAGCTCGGAAACCTATACTGAATCATACTTAGAAGAAGCTCTATTCTTTCAAATGTTCTCCTATTTCGTTCACACTATCTAATCCATTTTCGGGACAATGGTAATTCTTGAGAATATTGTACCCCTTATGTTTTTTTTTTCTTTGTTCCATGATCCCTTGCTAGTTTCCACCTTGAATGGAATAACTAATCGAGACAACATTCAGATATATTGGTTGAAAAGCTTGACAAGTTATAGTTACTGATATTTAAATGAACTATCATGTGATTTGTGACTTGTGACGTACAAGAATTAGAAAAGGACTTATCCATCAAGATAAAATGGAGAAAAAATAAAAAAGATTTGGGAAGGGCTTGACAAGCCCTTTTTTCCTTGACAAGACAAAAGGGCAAACTCTTTCATTAAAAGGGTTCATTCAATTATGCCATATCAATCCAAATAATCAATTGCGGTAGGAACACTTTGTGGCATCAACAAGTCTCCAAGTGGGAGGAACACTTTGTGGGGCTTCTAAGGGACATACTATGCTTGATCAAAGCCTGCAAACAAGTATTGTCTTAAATTAAGCGTCTTGTTTTAGGGTGTCTGTTATAGAATCTTATTTAGAAGGGCATTATGCTAGTGATCTTTCTTATTTTATTATGGTAGCCCTAAACTCAGTGATTTTTGATTTTTGATGTCCCTACAAGAAGCTTTAAAAAAGAGGAATATATACTGACCGATTAGAAATCCAATTCAAAGCAGTGGTTGGGTGGGTATTGAGGAAAAGATTTGGTTTGGTAAATGTTGAGGTATGTAACAACTCTAGAATGAAGGTTGCCATTGTTCTGGGAACCATAACCATATTATTTTTCTTTTTAGTTGGCTACTTGAAAGTGTTTTTAATATGAAAAATGAATTTTACAGTGTGAACTGCTTTTTGTTAGGGAATCCTCCACGACACAAATGGGAACATGCCCAAATCCCTACAGGACAAATCATCGCTCTGTATGCTGGGTCAGCACACTGTTGATGTTAGCAGTGCTGGCCTCTTGTTAAGCTCTGGAATAAAAGAAGATCAAAGAAACTCTACTTGTGGCAATGCTTGTACACAGAACAAAAGAGGTATATTCGGAGAAAATTATGGACAATTGACCTGTGGCTGCCACAAACTTGATGGATTACTAGAGCAATGTAATCAATCTTCTATTCGAAATAGTAATTGGATCCAGGTGGCAAATGATTTTTACGAACAGTGTAGTGGAGAAATTTATTGGATTCCTAAATTGCATCACGTTCACTGGAATGGGGAAGTAGTGTTTCCGTGTGATGTCCACGTATGTAAGTCATGATGGCTTCTACTGCATGCTCCTCCCCATCCACACCCCCCCCCCCCCCCAATCGACACNCCCCCTTTTCTTCTTCTTTTGAAGCAGTAGTTGTTAGTTGTGATTACTCTCCTTTCTTTTGTTTAAACAATGTAGGTGATACTATACGAAACTCCCTCATATGGTGGTCACCACTTCTCCCTGCATCTTTGGAATTTGTCTGAGCAAGTGAAAGCTCCTTTTAAGAGGCCGAAGTGGGTTGATGAACTTCACCAAAAGAAAAAACTAGTAGACTTGGTAAGAACCTGCAAATCTTTTTGTGTATTCAGACCTTTAGCCTGCTTATCAATATGCCTTTTCAATTCATTATCTACAGGATACTGTAATATTGGCAATTAACAGTGCCGCTGCTGCAAAAATACTTTTTGAGAGACATGTGGCCACTAGGAGATCCTTTGTTTGGTTTTCCATCATTTGCAGGTATTCTCTTTTAGACTCTAGTCATGCATCCCACCTTCTCCCTTCGTCCATCCCACTTTGCAATATTTGACCGTCCATGATGTGGCTTTTCAGGTTGCTTACCTTCATGTGGCAACTACTTGCAATGTCCATGGCTTCATTGTCAACTTTATTCTACATCATTCTTCAGCTTCTCCATAGCCTGTTGAGTTCCATATCACAATCATGGATGTACATTACAGCGGCAAAGATATTCAATTCTACATTAATACATATACGAATCCGCTGCTGCCAGATCTTGTATTGGCCAATCTTCCTTCAAGAAAATGGCCTGAGGTAAGATGAGGCTTTATGAAGAATACTTGGGAATTGTTGGCTTCATTTGTTAAAATTTTCTTCTTTATTTTTGTTTTCTGTTCTCGAAACAAAAACGTCAACAAACAATTCAAAACACAGTACACTCACAAAAGACTCAAAACTGTTTTCACCTTTATGTCACATTATAACATTTTTTCAAACAAAATACAGAAAATACCCCCAAAAGACATTAACAAACATGCCCATTGATTTATACATTAGGTTTTAAATGATATTTGCTACCACATCTCAGTATTTGGTGAAATATATACATTTGAAGCTAATGTTAGGGGCAAAGCCATTTTGATTTTCAATTAATTTTCCACCTTTCCCTTATTAAATTTAAGCATTTTACTAAAATTTCAGATTTTCTTTCCTATAAACATGGGGGCTATTTTAAGCGTATGAGATCTTGAAGGAAGTGTATATGTTTTGCCTTCTGAATCAAGCTAATTTTCTCTTGTTTAGTGGCTGTATTCATCATTTGCAGTAGGTTCCTATTTTTCCCAACTCATGAACTGCAGTTTTGGATTTGTAAGGTGTCTATCATGCGTTGAATATGCGGAGAAAGCTGCATTACATAAGCATTCCATGTGGTCAAGTTTATTTCTTGATGTTCTCTTGGGAAACTTGATTGGTGTGGCACTGTTATACAATGCAGAATCTGCTTGCTTGTGGGTTATGAACTTTGCCAATGACATTACAAACAATTTGTTGCGGACAGGTTGTGTTTGGTTAATGGGAGTCCCTGCAGGTTTCAAGTTAAACACGGAACTGGCAGGAGTTCTTGGCATGATTTCTCTTAATGCAATCCAAATATGGTCTACCCTTTGGGTCTTTGTGGGTTTTCTTTCCATTTATGTCATCAAAGGACTTGCAATATCAGGGATTCTTTTTGGGATGACAATTCCTGCTGCTTTGATCATAGACATACTTTTACTGGCAACTTTGCACGTGTCATCTCTTCATTGGTTGCTCTCAGGTATATATTCAATGCAGATACAGGCATTAGCAGCTTTGTGGCGCCTTTTCAGGTAATACTTTGTGATTCTGCTTTCTTGATTTAGCTTTTACAACTCTTAAAAGGTTCAAAATTCCACCTGGGAATTGTAATAATCATGAACTTTTATTAGATTAATTGGAACTAATGTGGGACAGACGGTGGTTGAGAAGACAGAAGTTGCAACAGGGAACTTCTTAGCCTTTTTGCATGCTTTTTAATGTTGAAAGATGTTTTGTGTGGGTGTTTTTTGGGGTTTATGGTCCTACAGATGATAACTGAGAGTTGGTTTGTGGGAGGAAATGAGAGCAGCTTTTGGTAGATGGACAGTGCCTTGGTATTAACAGGGGATGTGGGTGTGGAGCCTGTACTTCAGAGAAACTTGTCCATCTTTTTGCCATCTGGTTAAAAAAAATTTATATATTCTTAAATATCATGGACATCTTTGATTTTTTCATTTTAGCTTGAGTGCTAATTTGAAGTGGAAATGTTCTTCAAAGTGATGCAATTTTTGGCCCCTATTATCATCTAAGAGGTTGACAGGGAGTGGGTGTCTGGTTACTATATGTGGCCCTGGTCGGTTTTATGGCTGGGGCAATTTTTATGGTAGATTAGCCTAAAGTGCAATTTTTGGACCCTATGTCTCTCCTTTGCCATTTTTCTAGAAGGTTACTTCTACCATGAATTTAGATGAAAGAACTATTATTTTTGTCTTAGAAAGTTAAAGTACTATTTTCGAAGGAACTGGTGTTGAAGTTTTAGAGACTTCCTGTGCAAAAGATATGAGGATTTTGTTAGTAATGAAGATTATTTTCTCTATATTTGGTTGATGAGAATCACAATTTGATTCTCTAAAGGAGATCAGTTTGTGCACTTGGGCTACATTTAAATTTTCTTTGGAATACAGAACTTTTAAGGCATAAAATATATTTTTCTTTGCTTTATTGTTAGATTTAGATAACAAATGTTCTGGGAATTTTCTGCATATATTGTCATATTTAAATGATTTTCATTTTTCCTGTTTCACGTTGTTCACATAATTGGTAATTGTTTTGCAGGGGTCAGAAATGGAATCCTCTTCGTCAAAGATTAGATAGCTATGACTACACTGTGAAGCAACATGTTCTTGGATCTCTTCTGTTTACACTGCTCTTACTTCTATTACCAACAACTTCTGTTTTTTATATCTTCTTTAGCATTCTGAACTCATCTATCAGCCTCCTCTGTATTCTGATTGAGGTCATTATCTCTGTTATTCATGCTACACCTTGTATCAAAATTTTCCTTTGGTTGGTGAGGCGAAGAAGATTTCCTTCTGGGATATGGTTTGAAATTGTATCTTGTCGGAGTAATGAGATTGATTCTCCTGGGATTTGTTGTCCTGATAAAGTTGATTCTCCATCTGAAAATTTGCAGCAGAATCAAAGTGGAGAGAAATCTAGTATTCTGGTGTCATTTATTCACAGCAACTTCTCCAGTATAGGAGAAGTGGTCTTGCCTCACTATAGAAATGTTTTTTCTGGGGTGTCTGGGTCTTTTGTAGCTAAATCAATTCATGGTGTCCTGACTGGGAATAGGTGTGTCTCTTTTCTCTATGTAGTATTCTTCTCACTGCTCTGTCATTTCATGGTTCCTGAGATTCGAACTTAGCTTATATGTATCTCACATTTTTTTTTTCAGGGTATCGTCTTCATTAGGTACTTCTCTTCCTCCACCATTGCCATGGATGTTCATCCCCTACAAAGATTATTGGCATCTATGCTATGATTCAATTCTTGCCTGCTGTAGAACTTGACTGCCTTGCGGGTGATTTTTGGTGAATCATTCTTTTCAATTTCTTGCTGCTCATCAGCTGTACTTAGAATTTGGCGGCCTTTGTCCTTGGTTCATTTTCTTGGCTTGTTGTAGGAATGAGTTGATTTATGGATATGTTGGTTAATTATCGGGATGTATGCTTGGTCATTTTAGCGCACATAGGTTCTCTTGATCCGCAATACATCCATCACAATTTGTACTCGCAGGCAAATTGTATTGCTGCGATTGCTCCATAATTGCATCATAGCTCCATAGGATTCATTTACAATGAAATTATTTTTTTAAAAAAATATTTTTCCTAGCATATCCATTATTTTAATTTTGAATAGTTAATATCTTTTTTTTTATTATTTTATTTTTGAAAACTTCACAAAACTCCTATGAACTTCTACATGTTTTGAAACTATTCCCTAAAGTTCAAAACTCCCAATTTAGAGCATCATTTTTATTTTTATTTTTTTTTTGCATTATCCTGCTCCATTAGGTTTTTACATTAAATATTATAAAAATTTCCAAAGTACCCTTGTTTTTTTATTATAAAAAATTATAAAGATTCGGACATGGGTTGTGATTTAACTTTTTATTTAAAATAAGTAGGGTCATTTCAGAAATTTAAATAAAATTTAATGAAAAATCCTAACAGATGGGAACATCGCAAAAAATTGAAAGTGCTATGAGTTTCTTAGAATGTGAGAAAGACGTATTTTAATAGCATGTGTTTTTGAGTGGACACAAATTTTAAAGATTGGGTTGAATGAATTCATATAATCCAATTTGAAAGAAATATATATATATATCTATGTATAAACCATGAATATGCGAGAATGAATCATATGCATTTTGAACGCATTAATCCAATATAAAAAACAAAAAAGAAGAAAATTATCCTTTTCTTAATGAACCTTCACAGAAATGATTGAATACAAACAAAAAGCAAAGTTCACGAGAGGAAACAAAAAACCAACTGACTACCCAATTCTAATGGTTTGAGATGGCCGGCTGACTCACTCTCTCTCTCTCGTTTCCAATAACTAAGATTAGAAAAGGAAGAAGGAAACAAAAGACTTGGCTCACGGGAATGGAAGAGACTAGAGAGAGATGAAGAGAAAGGGATCTTTACAGTGCTATCTATCTGCTTCTCAGTGACGACAAATGGCTTCTGCTTCTTTCTTAATCTTCTATGCCTCTCTCTCTCTCTCTAGACCCAAGTGTTAGCTGTGTCATGTGAAGGCACATGCAAGGTCACCGCCTGTAACTTTCAAGCCTCCCATTTCACATGCTTATTTTCTCTTTCTTTTGACAGCATGACGGATTTGTCCTTCCTAATTTCTACAAAATGCAGGATGAATTTCAAAAGCTTTAGTTTCTAAGTCTTCTCATAGGTTTCCATCACACTTACTTGGCATATTTTTAGTATATGGGACTCAACTTTTTTATACTTTTCCCCTCGAAAAAGAGCTTTATCAATATTATGGATCATTTCAATGATCACTGTGTGGTGTATTTTTGTCCCTACTTTGATTGCGTAAAAGACCCACCATCAATGTATATATGTGCACGTATACATCATTATTGGCTTTGTTACGACTTGTTATGAAGATTGACACTTTAATTAAGGATTCTTTTAGTAAGATTATAATATATCATGTCGGAATCCTTTTCAACCCATAAGCTTAAGTTTACGAGTTTGGACCCAATTATACTGTATTAATTAATAACTCACACTTGTGGTATAACTCACGATTCAATTTAAATACTCAATGGGACTAAAATCTGTCTTCTTTGTGGTATAATTGGAGTGGATATATAAAGTAAATAGGCATCAAGAGTGAAGTTGGTAATTTGGATAGATACGCTATGTATATGCATTTTGTCCATTGCAATACGTGTAATTGTCATTTTGGGACGACACAAAGGATTTTGCTATGTTGCTATCTGTAACTGTTACAAACCACCACCATAACTTCCATGCATGTGAACCAAATAAAATATTCCAAATCTCCAACCTCTGATTAATCAACTGCTGCCTATAAATGCTTCCGACAACCTGCACCCATCATCTTCACATAATCTCTCTATCTCTCTGTGTGTGACTCTCTGTCTCTACAATGGCAAAGAAGATACGCATTCTGATGTTCACGGTACTTATGGTGCTGCATTTAGTAGTAGATCAGAACCACGTAAGCTATATATTCCTAATTAGAGCTCTCTTTCTCTCCCTCACCTATATGTTTTCAGAATTTGGTAGTTAATTTGCTTGTTTGTTTTTCTTTTAATCATAACTTCTTTATCTTACAAGGAAAGAATAAGTTCATTTGTCATTCTTCCCAGGTGGGCTGCTATTTTTGTAACTTGTGACACTTCTTTTTCTTTTCTTTTGGTTAATAAAGTAGATAATATATAGATTCAGCCAATCATTAGTCAACAACTTGGGAGATTTTTATTTATTTTTTAATTGGGGTATTGGGAGCTTCACCTTTACTAAATTTCTAGAACACCATGCAAAATGCCCATTTCACATGGCCGGTCAGATAAAGCTCGAGCTTTCATTTGTAGGAATAGTCCCAAAAAGTGTTTGCACTCAAGAGGCCGGGTCGAACTTTAGGCCAGATGCTTTATGAGACACCTAGCCAAGTCACCTACCACACGCTACACGTACTCGAGCCAACCCCTTGAGGTAATCGGTAGTTTAACAACGTACTTCAACTTCTTCAATTCGTATGATTGACACCTATTTGGCCATTTCCTTCTAAAATGGATGGTCTCAACAAGCACTAGATAAGAGGGCTTTTAGGGTATATATATTTCAATAAGTTCAGATAAAAGGTCACATGTCCATCCAAAAATTGTATTAGCTTTATGCCATTCTGCTGACCTCCACTAGATCAGAAGTCAGAACTATTTTACAAGCCAATTTTGAAGCCTCTAGGGTTCATATTATTGCATAATTAGAAGGTTGTTTACCAAATATCTAATGTTCAAACTCTTCACCTAATGATAAGGTGTTGTCTCAGTCAAAATATTGATTAAATAATTAAATTTATTGTTTTTTATTTATTTATACTTTTTAGATATATAATGATTTAATATGATATTAGAGCAAAGATCTTGAGTTTGAACTTTTTTAATTTATCCCCCTCTCATCCCATTCCTAAATCTTGGAGGACGAGAGGGAGAGAATAGGTTGTGCAATTGCATTAGCATCACTATTCAACACCTGAATAATATAAATATATATATATATATATCATTCAATTGTGCTAATAATGTACCCTAATAATGCATTCAGGCTGTGGAAATTGAGGCTCCAACCCCTCAGCCCCAACAAGGTAGCCACTTCATGATCCCCACGGTGAGATTTGTTAATGAATATTTTGTAATTATAATTATATCTATTGAATTTTCCAACAAATATTATTTTTAGAGTTGGGGTGTGAGATTAATTATCAAACTCTGAGATTAATTGTTTTTTATTTTTTTTTTTATTTATTATTTTTTTTTTCAGCATGGCATCACCCAAGGCAGCCTTCAACCTCAAGGTAAGGGTTTCAATATTCGTCCAACTCTCAATAATTAAAAAGAAAAATAAAAGAAAAAGCATTTAAAATATGAATATGGATTTTAAATAAATGAAATCATCAGCTAAATATGAGAAAATAAAATTGCAGAGTGTGGCCCAAGATGCACCCAAAGATGCTCAAAAACAGCATTCAAGAAGCCATGCATGTTCTTCTGCCAAAAGTGTTGTGCTAAGTGCTTGTGTGTTCCTCAGGGAACTTATGGGAACAAGGAATCCTGCCCTTGCTACAATAATTGGAAGACCAAGAGAGGAGGCCCCAAATGCCCTTGAATTATTATTACTATTATTATTTTTTTCATTGCTTAATTTGCTACCTTATCTAATTAATTAGCTTATGTTAAAACTTGTATTTATTTGCTTCTTTTTTTTTTTTTTTTTGAGAATTTTATTTCAAAGAGCTGACTAGATTGTATCTAAAATTATTATTTCATGGTGATTAGTGAATAATGTAACTAGAAATTTTCATCCCCAAGAGGTAGCTCAATCTGCTGTGAACCACGCCTTATGAAGCGGATGTCACAAGTTCGAATTCCCCTTCCCCTACCCTTGCATGGACATGTCAAAAAAAAAAAAAGTAACTAGAAATTTTCCTTTGGTGTAGAAAAGGGTGAAAGAGTAATTAGATGTCTTCTTGTGTCGAACGTGTGTTCTTTTTTCAATTGTCTTTTCGAAATTGTAATAATTCATTTGTTTATTCTTTTATTAGTTTTTCTTAAATAAAATAAAATAAAATAAAGATGTGACATTAGGCACTTTCATTTGAAACTTTCACCATTTATAATTTAATTGCATAAATGAATCGTACGATGATATACACTATGCACTCCAATTTGTTATACTTATCACTTTTTTAAAACTAATAATTTCTTTTCGAAATACTATTTAAATGATTCTAAAAAAAAAAAGAAATACTATTTAAATGGAGGCTTTAAATAATATGTTGTGAATATTGGATGATGCCTGTTTTTCTTTTCTATTTTTAAATTTCCCTGAGCTGGGATGAATCAGATACCTCTCCACTTGTTCCTTTACATAAGTTTTTGTAATATATTTAACTTTTCCAAGAGTCACATATTAATTGTGTATATATATATGTATAAAAGACTTTTGTAAAAAACCTTATGCTCTTAGCAAAAGACATTATTTGGGCCAATAATTATTTTACTAGAATATTTTCATATTTTCAAACGTTACACATCTTAAAAAATTCATTTTGAATAAGAAGTTTTTTTAAGAATAAATCGTCACACATATCCAATAAATAGTTGTTGTATTTGACCTCCAAATAAGATAATTTCTTGAGTGGGAGAAAGATGACGACTAAGAAAGGGTTGGTAAAACTTATGTTGGTGATGATGGATTTGATTATCTTCATGATATGCATGCTAATGACCTGACCCCTTTATATATCTTAAGCTGCCACTCTGCTACCAACCGGCCTTCATCCATTCAAACTTGATAATGAGAATATGACTCATATCCTTCCTTGCCTTGACAGCACAATTGAAGAATGTGAAAAAGAACGATTTAAAATTTACTGTATTAGTCATTCACTTTTTGAATGCCTTTTTAAGGACTCTAGTTGTATTGGAATCTCTACTCACCCAACAGCCTTGGTCCAACAAGCTGGGGAGGCTTCAACAAATTTTTCTATTGCAAATAATAGAGAGGTAGTCCCATTTTTCGATCTCGAAAAACCTAAGGGGGGCAACAACTTGGGTAGCCTTTGAGGTCGGCTCTTGTTGGTGTCTGTATTCCATTAGGGAGAGATTGGAAAGTGAGACTCTGCCTTTTTTCTGGATTTTTGCTCTTGCGATGATTTGTAAGGAGTTTTATGCTTCTTGATTTTAAGATTATGAATAAGATTGACTACTTTTTCTCAAAAAAAAAAAAGTTGTATTGGAATCTTTATGTTATTATTTAAAACTCATGTCCATTTTAGCCCACAATTGGCTCTATTTTTTCAGTCCATAGTTAACTCTCATTTTGGCCTATATTTGGCCCATTATTTGTTTGATCTTTGTGATATTGTTGGAGACATCAAATGAAATTAGGATGTTCGTACATTATCTACCCCTACCATCACGGCAAAACCATCCGCCTGGTTGGTTGGTTTGTGATATTGTTGGAGACATCAAATGAAATTAGGATGTTCGTACATTATCTACCCCTACCTACCGTCCGCCTGGTTTTGCCGTGATGGCAGGGGTAGATAATGTTCATACATCCTAATTAAGTCAACATCGATCTTAGCCATTTTTGCCTTTCAATTTCCAGCTATATAGAAGAAAAGTAACTAAAATTCAATGCTTCACTTCCATTATTGCCTATCCCTGCCTTCACGGCAGGTTTCAGTCTTTAAGACTTTAATGTCGGCCATTTTTTCCAAATTGTCATGTTTCGTAGAAATAATCTCTCTTCACAGAGAATCGTTTTGTTTTCTTCGTTCATAGAAGATGGATGCGCAATGCTTCATTAATTTCCACTAGCTATAAAAGCCGCCGAAGAACCTCTATTCTCTCCACGCCCCCTTCTTCTTTTCTTATAAACTCTTCGATCTCTCACTCTCATTCTCACTCTCTGTCTCTGATCTGTTGCTTCCACAGCCATGCTGCTTATAAAAAGGCCCTCGGCCGTTCTCCTGCTCCTATTATGCATGTTTCAGTACTTGGCCCAATCTTCCACCAACTTTACCGACCAATCATCTCTCATTACCTTCAAATCTAAAATCAGTTCCGGCCCAAACGAAACTGTCTTGGCTGGAAATTGGTCCACAGCTACAAACTTCTGCAATTGGATTGGCATCTCATGTAGCAGACGCAGGCAACGAGTCACTGTTCTGAACCTTTCCTTTATGGGGCTCCAAGGCACCATTTCTCCTCATATTGGTAACCTCTCTTTCCTAGTCTCACTTGATCTTTCTAACAACAGCTTCTTTGGTTCTTTGCCCCACGAGATCGGTCGCCTTCATCGCTTGAGAATACTCCAGCTGTCAAACAACCTATTGAATGGTAGTATCCCTCCAACTTTAAATAGCTGCTGGAAGCTTCAAGAAATAGATATTTACTCCAACACTCTTACAGGTGCAATCCCATCGACCCTAGGCAATATGTCATCGTTAGAGATCTTGGCTTTGGAATTAAATAGCCTCACTGGTCCACTTCCTTTTGCAGTCTTTAACATATCCTCTCTAACCATTGTTGCCCTTACCAAAAATCAAATCTCAGGAACTCTTCCAATGAATCTTTGCAGCCATTGTCCTAATCTTCAAGGACTTTATTTATCGTTCAACAAACTCAGCGGTCACCTCCCTTCACAAATGAATTATTGTACGGAGCTTATGGTCTTATCTGTAACCTTCAATAAATTTGATGGGAGTATTCCAAAAGGTTTTGGAAGTTTAGAAAAGCTTGAAATGCTGGGTCTTGGAAGTAACACTTTAACTGGTACTATACCTCCTACCATAAGTAACCTGTCGAGGTTATCTATATTTGGAATTGAGATGAACAACATTGAAGGAAGTGTTCCAAGTGATTTATGGGGTCTTTCGAATCTGGACAAATTGAATTTTCAATTTAATGGTCTCACAGGGACAATACCTCAACGAGTTTTCAACCATTCCTCTCTACGACAAATCTCCTTTGGCGATAATTCCTTCTCTGGAAGTCTTCCATTAGATAGTCATGAATTTTCTTGCCCTAAGCTTGAACGTTTGGTTATTGGCAACAATACACTTGATGGTCGTATACCACACCATCTTTCAAATTGTTCCAATCTTGTCATGCTAGATATGGTTAAAAACTTTTTCTCCGGACCAATACCAAAAAGCCTTGGAAACTTAAAATACCTTCAAAAACTTTTCCTGGATGGTAACAAGCTAACAGGAGGGGAGCCTGGAGATCATCAAGAGCCTAATTTTCTTGCATCCTTATCTAATTGTAGACTTTTGGGAATGTTGTCCGTATCGTATAATCCCTTGGATATTACGATTCCAGATTCCATTGGAAACTTTTCAGATTACCTCTACGACGTTACTTTCTTGCAAAGCCAATTACAGGGTCCTATTCCTATGGGAATCGGTTCCTTGAAAGGCCTGATATCGCTTGTTTTGGGAAAGAATAATTTGACCGGAAACTTACCATCCACAATTGGGAGATTGGAGAGGTTACAAAGATTAAATCTTACAGGTAATAAAATAGAAGGATTCATTCCGGAAGATATATGTCAACTAAAGAACTTAGGCGAATTATCTCTCTCCAATAACAAAATTTCTGGCTCCATCCCAAGTTGCATTTCGAACCTCAATTTTCTACAAAGGCTATTCTTGAGTTCTAATAGGCTGGAATCACCAATACCATTAAATTTATGGAACCTTGAAAGTTTACTGATTTTGGACCTATCATCGAATTTCCTTGGTGGATACTTGTCTCCACACATGAAGAAATTGGATTCAATAGAACACATAGATTTATCTCGGAACCAAATCACTGGAAATATTTCAAGCATCGTTGGAACTTTTGAAAGCCTAAGTTACCTTGATTTGTCAAGGAACTCATTTCAAGGAGACATTCCACAATCTTTTGGCAACTTGAAGGGATTGGATGTCTTAGATCTCTCTTACAATGATCTAATTGGTGTAATTCCTAAGACTCTTGGGTCACTTTCACATCTCAAGTCTTTAAATGTGTCTTTCAACAAGCTATCTGGAGAGATTCCATCTAGTGGGCCTTTTGCCAACTTTACAGCTAAATCATTTTTAGGAAACAAAGCACTTTGTGGGAATTCAATTTTTGGAGTTCCACCTTGTCCAAGCCCAAGCTCCCACGGCTCAAAGCTGAAAAAAAGTATGCTCAAAATTTTTCTTCCTACCATTGCTTCAATTACAATGTGTCTAGCATTAGTTTATATGTTGAGAAGACAACGAAAAAGTAAATTGCAAGTTCCAAGTTTGTCTAATACATTGCCTGTATTGGAGCATAGAATGATATCATATCAAGAACTTTGCCAAGGGACAAACAACTTTTCTGAAAGCAACTTGCTTGGAGTTGGAGGTTTTGGTTCTGTGTACAAAGGGATGCTGCTTGACGGGACAAGTGTTGCTATTAAAGTTCTAAATTTGCAATTGGCAGGCGCTTTCAAAAGTTTTGATGCAGAATGCAAGGTCTTACAGACAATTCGACATAGGAATCTTGTTAAAGTCATAAGTACATGCTCCAACCCCGAGTTTAGAGCTTTAGTACTACAATACATGTCGAACGGTAGCCTTGAAAGGTGGTTATACTCTTATAACTACTGTTTGAATATTCTTCAAAGAGTAAATATTATGGTCGATGTTGCATCAGCGTTGTACTATCTCCACCACGATCAATCAGAACCTGTGGTGCATTGTGATTTGAAGCCTAGCAATATCCTTTTAGATGAAGACATGGTTGCACATGTGGGTGACTTTGGCATTGCAAAGATTTTAACTGAAAACAAGGATGCTACGCAAACTAAAACTCTTGGTACACTTGGCTACATCGCACCAGGTATATGCATTCGCTTGTACTTATTTTATTGCTAAGAGGCCATCTAATTATAGTGGCTAATATCAAGAACAACAATAGTTGCTAGTTTTAAGAATACATTGAGTGCATGCCTGCATAATCTAATTTTATATAGGCGTTATATTCATATGAATAAACACTAATGATAAAAATTACACAAAATATGATTGCTTAGTCAATGGATAATTACCTACTTATTCCTTTTTTTTTTTGTCTAAAATATGTCAAAAGAAAAATTTGTGTCAAATGCAATTACATTATATGCTTCTTGCTCACTAGATAGGGGTAGTATTCAGTAATTTAGTTGAATTAGTGTAGGGTAATTAAGTTTCAATTTTTGAATTGTAAATGAAACCATGATTGTCGTTAATCCTACGTGAAAAATGTTTTAAATATTTTAAATAAAGACAATCTTATATTTAAATTTGCTTTAAAGATCGGTAAAGATCTGCTTGTACTAAACAGTGAACTGCTTCGTTAGATTCCATGTTAATATGTCTCATATAACTTTTACGGCATCAATTAGTTGGCCGTATCAACAAGGGGTAGCTTAGTCTCCCGATATGCTAGATATTGTATTCTATCAACAAGGTGTGGTACACAGCCGATCGTGATCCATAGTCAAGAGTAAATTGTGGAGTCAAGGAATTTGAGATAATTTAATTAATATTCTAGCATATGTAATTTATATGTATATCTCAATAAATAATTTTTTTTTTTTTTGATCTTTTGGCTAAGATATATGGATATCTCTCTCTTTAAAAAAATTGACTTACTAACTTAAAGGCTTTCTCTACAATTGTGAGCGTGTAGAGTATGGTTCAGAAGGAAAAGTCTCCATCAAAGGCGATGTTTATAGCTATGGTATAATATTGCTGGAGATGATCACAAGGAAAAAACCTACCGATGACATGTTTGTAGGAGAGTTGACATTGAGACAATGGATAAACACATCACTTCCTGATAGAATGATGGATGTTGTGGATGACGGTTTATTGGGAACAGAAAATGGAAGAGATGTAACTATCATGCAAAGTGTTCTCTCATCTATCATAGAATTAGGCTTAAAGTCTTCTGAAGAGTTACCAGATGAAAGAGCCGATCTCAAAGATGTGCTTGGGAAGCTTCAGAAAATCAAACTGACACTTTCTGAAAACAGAAATCGAGGTGTCTAATATCTGTTATCTAGGTTTTATTTGGTTTGTCTTTTTTATTTCTTAAAGTACTTTCAAGTGGTGTGTTTTATGTTTGTATGAGTACTTTTCATGTTTAAAATAATTGCTTGGGATTTTGTAGCATTTTCCTCTTGGGCCTTTTCTCATCTTTTTTTCTCCTTCCACTTTTTGTTAAGATGTATAAAATTTATGCTTCAAAGGTACTAAATTAATATAATCTCAAACCCAAAACAATCTTGCAATTTATATAAAAGTAGGAGTATTTATTTTGGAAATTTTGACAAGATATAACGAAAAATTCTGAAGGAGGGGGACATTGCAAAAAATTAAAAGTGCTATGAGTTCCTTAAAATGTGAGAAACACATATTTTTTTAAAAGTATGTGCTTTCCACATGCTCAAATGACACATAACAATTTTAGAGATCGGTTGAATGAATTCGTACAACCCAATATGTAAGAAATATATATATTAAACTATGTACTTATATGTATCCAAAATACATGTGAATTTTTGTAAATAAAAAATATATGCATTTTGAATGCATTAATCCAATACCAAAAAACAAAAAAGAAAAACATTATCCTTTTCGTAATGAACCTTCACAGAAATGATTGGATACAAACAAAAAAGCAAAGTTCTCGAGAGGAAACAAATTAAAAAACCAACTGACTACACAACTCTAATGGTTTGAGATGGCCGGCTGACTCACTCAGCTCTCTCACTCTCTCTCTCGTTTCCAATAACTAAGATTAGAAAAGGAAGAAGGAAACAAAAGACTTGGCTAACGGGAATGGAAGAGACTAGAGAGAGATGAAGAGAAAGGGATCTTTACGGTGCTATCTGCTTCTCAGTGACGACAAATGGCTTCTGCTTCTTTCTTAATCTTCTATGCCTCTCTCTCTCCCCCTCTCTCTCTCTCTCTAGACCCAAGTGTTAGCCGTGTCATGTGAAGGCACATGCAAGGTCACCTCCTGTAACTTTCAAGCCGCCCATTTCACATGCTTATTTTCTCTTTCCTTTGACAGCATGACGGATTTGTCCTTCCTAATTTCTACAAAATGCATGATGATTTTCAAAAGCTTTAGTTTGTATGTCTTTTTATAGGTTTCCGTTTAATTCTGTTGTATTAACCGCTCACACTTATGTAACATATTTTTAGTATATGGGAACATTATAATGATCACTCAAAGAAAAGCTTTTATCAATCTTATGAATCATTTCAATGATCACTCGTGACGACTGTTAGTCTTAATTTGTGTCATGTATTTTTGTCCCTACTTTGATTGCGTAAAAGACCCACCATCAATGTATATATGTGCACTTGTACATTATTATTGGCTTTGTTACGACTTGTTATGAAGATTGACACTTTAATTAGAGTCTTTTAGTGAGATTAAAATATATGTTGACTTGTTTTCACAAGTCTCACCACGCGTGGACCCAGCCATTTATGTGTTCATTTAAGTCTTACTTGCCATTTTGTCTCTCATTTATTTTGTTCTTCTATAAGCTTTGACATTTGCCTTTGTTTGTTGAAGCTTTCCATTCGGTTATTAAAGGAGAAGAGGAAGGCAGAAGCGTGAGAAGAAACAAAAAAAAAAAAATAGAAGAGAAGAAGCGCAGAAGCTCCGTCCGTTTGAGAGTGAAGAGAGACTTGTGTTGCAGAGATACACCCATTTTTCAGTAGTTTGATTTCATGTTTGGAGAGCTGAAAAACTTAGAGAATTTTAGAGAATATTTTCTCTTTTGTATTTAATTTTCTTTTGTGTATTTGTGAGATTTGGGTTTGGGTGTATTGGGGTTTTTGGGTTTGAGTGGTTTTATTTATACTACTTTTTGTAGTCTACCATTTTGTTAATGAATTTCTCTTGGATCATCTTCGCCAGGCGCCAATGAATGTAGGATTATTGGGCCGAATCATGCACTTAAATCTTAGTATTTTGTGTGACTGTGTTATTTTTATTATGCACTTTTCTATTCCTTTGATGAACTTAGAATTTGTATTTGTCACAACAATATATCATGTTGGAATATTATTCAACCCAAAAGCTAAGCTTATGGGTTTTGACCCAATTATACTGTATTAATTAATAACTCACGCTTGTAACATCTTTCTAATACGATTCAATTTAAATACTCAGTAGGACTAAAATCTGTCTTCTTTGTGGTATAATTGGAGTGGATATATATACGTATATGCCCACAAATAAAGTAAATAGGCATCAAGGGTGAAGTTGGTAATTTGGATAGATACGCTATATATATATATATATATATATGCATTTTGTCCATTGCAATACGTGTAATTGTCATTTTGGGACGACACAAAGGATTTTGCTATGTTGCTATCTGTAACTGTTACAAACCACCACCATAACTTCCATGCATGTGAACCAAATAAAATATTCCAAATCTCCAACCTCTGATTAATCAACTGCTGCCTATAAATGCTTCCGACAACCTGCGCCCATCATCTTCACATAATCTCTCTATCTCTCTGTGTGTGACTCTCTGTCTCTACAATGGCAAAGAAGATCTGCATTCTGATGTTCACGGTACTTATGGTGCTGCATTTAGTAGTAGATCAGAACCACGTAAGCTATATATTCTTAATTAGAGCTCTCTTTCTCTCCCTCACGTATATGTTTTCAGAATTTGGTAGTTAATTTGCTTGTTTGTTTTTCTTTTAATCATAACTTCTTTATCTTACAAGGAAAGAATAAGTACATTTGTCATTCTTCCCAGGTGGGCTGCTATTTTTGTAACTTGCGACACTTCTTTTTCTTTTCTTTTGGTTAATAAACTTGAAAGGTAGATAATATATAGATTCAACCAATCATTACTCAACAACTTGGGAGATTTTTATTCATTTTTTAATTGGGGTATCGGGAGCTTTACCTGTACTAGATTTTTAGAACACTGTGCAAAGTGCCCATTTCACACGGCCGGTCAGATAAAGGTCGAGCTTTCATTTGTAGGAATAGTCCCAAAAAAGTGTTTGCACTCTAGGGGCCGGGTCGAACTTTATACCATATGCTTTATGAGACACTGCGCCAATTTTGATTAAAGGTCACATGTCCATCCAAAAATTGTATTAGCTTTATGCCATTCTGCATACCTCCACTAGATTAGAAGTCAGAACTATTTTACAAGCCAATTTTGAAGCTTCTTGGATTCATATTATTGAAATAATTAGAAGGTTGTTTACCAAATATCTAATGTTCAAACTCTTCACCTAATGATAAGTTGTTGTCTCTGTCAGAATATTGATTAAATAATTAAATTTATCATTTTTTATTCGTTTATACTTTTTAGATGTACGATAATTTAATATGATATTAGAGCAAAGATCTTGAGTTTGAACTTTTTTAATTTATCCTCCTCTCATCCCATTTCCAAATCTTGAAAGATAAGAGGGAGAGAGGAGGTTCTGTAATTGCATTAGCATCACTATTTAACACCTGAATTATAATTATATATATATATATATGCATCATTCAATTGTGCTAATAATGTACCCTAATAATGCATTCAGGCTGTGGAAATTGAGGCTCCAACCCCTCAGCCCCAACAAAGTAGTCACTTCATGATCCCCACGGTGAGATTTGTTAATGAATATTTTGTAATTATAATTATATCTATTGAATTTTCCAACTAATATTATTTTTAGAGTTGGGGTGTGAGATTAATTATCAAACTCTGAGATTAATTGGGTTTTTTTTTTCTTTTGTTTTTCAGCATGGCATCACCCAAGGCAGCCTTCAACCTCAAGGTAAGGGTTTCAATATTCGTCCAACTCTCAATAATTAAAAAGAAAAAGAAAAAGAAAAAGCATTTAAAATATGAATATGGATTTTAAATAAATGAAATTATCAGCTAAATATGAGAAAATAAAAATGCAGATTGTGGCCCAAGATGCACCCAAAGATGCTCAAAAACAGCATTCAAGAAGCCATGCATGTTCTTCTGCCAAAAGTGTTGTGCTAAGTGCTTGTGTGTTCCACAGGGAACTTATGGGAACAAGGAATCCTGCCCTTGCTACAATAATTGGAAGACCAAGAGAGGAGGCCCCAAATGCCCTTGAATTATTATTACTATTATTATTTTTTTCATTGCTTAATTTGCTACCTTATCTAATTAATTAGCTTATGTTAAAACTTGTATTTATTTGCTTTTTTTTTTTTTTTTGAGAATTTTATGTAGAAGAGCTGACTAGATTGTATCTAAAATTATTATTTCATGGTGAATAGTGAATAATGTAATTAACTAGAAATTTTCCTTTGGTGTAGAAAAGTTTGAAAGAGTAATTAGCTGTCTTATTGTGTCGAACGTATATTCTTTTTTCAATTGTCTTTTCGAAATTGTAATAATTCATTTGTTTATTCTTTTATTAGTTTTAAAAAATAAAAAATAAAATAAAGATGTGACATTAGGCACTTTCATTTGAAATTTCACCATTTATAATTAAATTGCATAAATGAATCGTACATGATTTACACCACGTACTCCAATGTGTTATACTTATCACTTTTTTAAAACCAATAATTTCTTTTCGAAATAGTATTTAAATGGAGGCTTTAAATAATATTTGTAAATATTGGATGATGCATGTTTTTCTTTTCTATTTTTAAATTTCCCTGAGCTGGAATGAATCAGATACCTCTCCACTTGTTCCTTTACATAAGTTTTTGTAATATATTTAACTTTTCCAAGAGTCACATATTAATTGTGAATATATACATACATATAAAAGACTTAATTATTTTACTAGAATGTTTTCATATTTTCAAACGTTACACATCTTAAAAAATTCATTTTGAATAAGAAGTTTTTTTAAGAATAAATCATCACACATATCCAATAAATAGATGTTGTATTTGACCTCCAAATAAGATAATTTCTTGAGTGGGAGAAAGATGACGACTAAGAAAGGGTTGGTAAAACTTATGTTGGTGATGATGGATTTGATTATCTTCATGATACTTGAAGTGCATGCTAATGACCCTACCCCTTTATATATCTTACGCTCCCACTCTGCTACCAACCGGCCTTCATCCATTCAAACTTGATAATGAGAATATGACTCATATTCTTCCTTGCCTTGAAAGCACGATTGAAGAATGTGAAAAAGAACGATTTAAAATTTACTGTATTAGTCATTCACTTTTTGAATGCCTTTTTAAGGGCTCTAGTTGTCCATATCATTTTGGTCATACTTGGCACTATTATTCTATCTATTATTGGTCTAGTTGTTAACCAGAAACATCTTTTAGTCTTTGTGGTATTATTTAAAACTCAAGTCCATTTTAGCTCACAATTGGCTCTATTTTTTCGGCCCATAGTTAACTCTCATTTTAGCCTATATTTGACCCATTATTTGTTTGGTCTTTGTGATATTGTTTAGCCCATAGTTGGCCTTTCTTTGGTATTGTCATTTAAGGCGCCTCTCTTATCATCATCGATTGTTGCCATCTCCAAATAAATAAATAAAAAATCAAACTCAAGGTTTCATAGAATATTAATTTGGTCGATTTTAAGGAATTATTTTCTAAAGTATGGAATTATTTTGGTAGTATTGGATAAATAATTTATTCTTAGGATAAGTGGGATTTTTAATCCTTTTTAAGGAAGTAAATTTGATATTATTATGGTCATTATTATTCTTTAATTAAATTGGATAATGATTTTTACGTGGAATTATGATTGTTTTGGAGATAATTTTTTGAGATTTTGATTTTATTAAGGTGGATTTAAAATTAAATAATTATTTTCGGCTTGTGTTGATATATATATTTTTTAAAGTTGGAATTAAATGGTTTGATTTTTAGCTAAAGGAATGGTTAATGGAATAAATGGAAAATTGGCCTAGTAATGTTTAATGGATTGACAAATGTTAATGGGCCAAGAGGAACCCGTAAAGGGTCGGCCACTAATTAAGGATAAATTCAAGAGTTTGGGCTTTAAATTGAAAAGCCCAAAATTTAATTTTGAAAAGCCCAAGGTTGCATGCAAAATATGGAAAGTGGAGAAGGACCAAAGTTCAAGGGTTATTTAATAATTAAATTGGTAAAAATATTTTGGCATGCAAATAGGATTTAGAAGCTTGGAGGACTTATTAACAAATGTCATAAAAATGAACCAACATGAGGAAGAGAAATAGAAGGCCTTGATTGGTGATTGAATAACTAATGTTTAAAGGAAAAAGAAAAAAGAAAGAAAGATAGAGAGTGGAAGAATTTTCTCACTCTTCATGAATGTCTGCCCTAAGAGAAAACATAGATAAACAGGCTTAAGTGAAAAATATCTTATTTTTCATGTGACGCCACCAATATAATACAATAAGTCAGAAAAATTGCAATGGAATAATTTTTCTTTTTACAACATCATCTCAACATAAATAACATATCAGAGCTGCTGATATTTTATGGGTTTGGCTACTCCGGAGTATTACTACAGCACATCACCTATTCACCCCATTAAGGTACTTTGACATTATATGTGAAAATAAATGATTTATTTTAAATGGCCAACTTTCCAATTACTTCTGCTAATTTTAACAAACAAATGAATCATTAGAATTTCGAAGAGACATTTGAAAAACAGAATCTAAGTGCAACCCTAGAAGACAACATTAAAAATAATAATAATAATAATAATAAAAAACTATTTCCCTGAGATGGGGAAGATGATACATCTCTAGCTTCTTGTTCTTTTAAGTTTTTAATACAGTAGACTTTTGCCTAGAATCACATATTAATTGTGTAAAAAAATTCTTCTAAAACCTTATACTCCTAGTAAAAGACATAAATTGAGCCATGTGTTATTTTATTAGAATATTTTCATATTTTCAAAAGTTACAAATTGTAAAAATTATTTTTGAATAAGAATATTTTCTTAAGAAAAAATCAACACAAAAACTAGAATATTTATATTTCAGGGGTCGCGAGCTATTCAATAGTGATAATGATTCAAGGATTTTCTCCCAATAAATAGTTTCTGTATTTAATTTCCAAATAAGAGAATGTTTAGAGTCGGAAAAAGATGGTGAGTAGGACAATTAGGATAAAACTTATGTTGGTGATGATGGAATTGATTATTCTCGTAATACTTAATTGTAGTGCATGCTAATGACCACACCCTTCTCTTTTCTTCTCTCACTCCGCTAGCAACCGGCCTTCATCCCTTCCAACTTGATAATGAAAACATCACTCATATCCATCATTGCCTTGAAACCACAATTAAAGAATGTCTAAAAGAACTATATAATATGATGTGTATTGGTAATTTGCTTTTTGAATGTCTTTTTGAGGACCTAATGCATCATAAAGATAACCCCTCAACCGTTCCTTTCTAATATTAGGTTGGAGTGCATATATCAATGTCGCTTAGAATTTAAAGACGATATACTTCGTTATGCAGCATGTTTAGTAAACTACTATGAAAAACATATCAAGAATGATTGAATGTCTGTGTCAAGAATTGATGAGCTTTAAGTCCGACAAAAGGTTCGAACTACTTCTCTAGCTCTTGCTTTGTTATAGAAATGCGTACATATATTGTTCAAAAAGATATGTGAATCTAATATATGTAAAGAAACACTCTTTAACTTTTTTATTCATTTTCATCATATATAGGAATAGAATGTTCATTTATATTTAATCTCCTTAAATTGAAACTTTTTTTTTTTGGCAAAACTATCACATTATCATTTGTGATACTTATTTCATTTTCAAACTACTATCTTATTGTATTTTACATATTCCACTATATTTTTGTATTAAAATGGATGAAAAGTTGCGCATATGATTCATACTGGCACATTTTCTACTTAAAATACCTAAATTAATCTTCTATCACCATTAAACAACCCCCACCCCCCCCCACCCCCCNCCCCCCCCCCTCACGTGCATATCTCATGTTGAAATTCCGGTCCATTTTAATGTTAAAATCTAAATAAGGTTGTAAATAGCAACAAATTAATGGTAGTACATAAAGACCCAAATGTCGGAAATTGAAGTTTGGAGATGACTTGGCAAAAGAGATTTCAATTTAAGGGGTCAAGTATAATTTTTCCCTTTTTTTTCTTTTTATCTTCTACCACATTACAACTTCTTGCTTATTAGCCATGTTAATTATTTTATATACACCAAGCTTGTCTCACTTCTTTAATTTGCATTTGTGGTTTCAGGGCGACTAAAATGGCATTGTAGGTTTGGTGAGCATGGAAGCATAAATAGTTGGAAATTTTATGGATAATAATTGATAATTCGTAGTTTTATTGCTCATTTTATTTGTTTGTTTGTTTTTTTGATAGTTTTTCTTGGGTTATAACAATATAGATGTAAAGATATTTTTCCTTGATTATGGGCTTAAATTATGGTTGTGGGAATAATGATTGACCCCAAGATTGTGTTATTTGGAGTTGTTTATGTTATTTTAGTACTATATGTGAGTTGATTGAGACTACAGTTGTAATTGAGCCAAATCGAGTCGAGCTTTAAGATTTTATGACTGGCTCGTTTACAAAGATACTTATTCTAGTCGAGCTATGAAATGTGTGCTCAACTTCGGCTCATTTAAATCTCGGGCGAGCACTCAACACTAAAGTCTCCAAAATCAACCAAGTATTGTTGTGGTTTTTATCAATGAATATCTTGTATACGAGATATTTTGTCAAGAGAGAAATTATTTAGCGTGAAAGGGTTATATTTTTTTTTTTGCATTTCAAGCTAAGATATCTGCTTCCTATTGGAAGATACAAAATATTCGATTTATACTAAGATCTAATTGAAGTTATTCTTCTCACATGTCAATTTAGTAATAATAATAAAATAAAAAAGGTCCTCCGAGGGAAACAATATTGTTCCTTAATGATATGAGAGCCCCTATGGTCTGGTCAGTTTGCAAACCCCCCCAATTTATAGCACCCTCCTCATATGACACCTCATCAATTCAGGAAAATTGCAAAAAATTAAAATAAGAACAAAAACAGCCAATTTTTCAACCTTCGTCTTCTTCAGTCCAATGGGTCTACTCTTCACCATCTCTTTCTTCTCAGGTAATCACACAAACTCACACCCACCACCACGATTTCTCTAAATTTTCTCAATTTCCTTTTGACCCACTTCGTGTTTTATCCTTTTTTGGTCCTCGCAGAGGTCCATTACACTTCCTTCAAGAACCCTCGAGACCCACGGGTCTTACCCGCTTCAAATCCATTGTGACCCGCTTCAAACCCGCCTCAAAACCCGTTTATAATGCCAAAAATCTGTTTCTAATGCCTCAAAAATCGTTTCTAATGCCTCAAACCTCATTTCTAATGTCTCAAAACTCATTTTTTTTATCCAAATCTAAAACCTAAAGGGAAAAGTTAACCCTTTAAAGATTTTATCACCCTAAAGGTAAAAAAAAAATGGCTCAACACCAGAAAATCGCCTGAAAAGATGACTCACGAGAGAAGGAAGAAGAAGAAAAGAAAAGAAAAGAAAAGAAAAAAGACTCCATGGCCATCCTATTGCAACTTGAAGAAAAAGAAGAAAAAAAAAAATGAGAGAAGGAAGAAGAAGGTGTCATGGAGAGAAAAGAAAAAGAAGGAAGAAAAAGACAAAAACAAAAAGGGAAGGAGGTGTCGGCAGGCGTGGAGAGAAAAGAAAAGAAAAAAATGAAAGGAATCTAGTGTATTTGGGCTTATGTTATTTTGGTACAAATTTTTAGTTTTTGCTAAGGTAACCGTCTGTGATTGGGGGCTGTAAAACACCACTTTTAAGGAGCATCCTGACCAAAGTTTAATTCTAATGGTATATACTATTAAATCAAATAATTCAATGAAGAATGGGAAAGTATGCTTTACAGTTGGGAAAACCTACTATGTGGTACATCTGCAAAAGCTAAGTTTTGCAGCAACCAATGGGAGATTGACACATAGGAAAAATGCACAAAATTATCCTAAAGCCTAAAACACTATATTTTTCCTTATTTGTTCTTTCTTCCATTTCTTCTTCTTTACCATTTCTTCCTTCCAGCCACGACTCCTAGCTCTCCCATTTCTTCTTCTTCCTTATCCTTGTGATTTAACAGAGAAGCGTTGGGCCACGACAGGCGGCTTCCCTCTCTGGTGGATCCTTTTAGGGTAATAAAATCCCTAAAGGGTTAACTTTCCCCTCTAGGATTTAGTTTTGAATCAAAAAAAAGTTTTAAGGCATTAGAATTTGATTTTGAGGTTGGTTTTACGTTTTCCGGTTGGGTTTGGCCGGCGATGAAGAAGAAACGGCCAGTTGGGTTTTTCTGTTATGTTTTCCGGATGGGTTGTTGATTGCAGAAATTGAAACAAATATTTTGATTGGGTTGTTGATTGTAGAAGACGGGATTTGGAGTTTGGGTTTTCTTTTTTTGGTTTGGCAGATTGGGGTTTTTGCAGAAAAGTGGTCGGAGAGGGTGGGTGGGTCTGGTCGTGAGACCCAGCCGTGGGTCACAGTGGTTTGCTGGCGTTGTGGGATGCTCTCCATCGCCGTGGGATTCTGCTAGCCGGCGCCGGTAGTTTGGTTGTGGGTTCGCCGGCCATTGGACACTGCAGCACCTGATCGGACGGAGCTTCTTCGGCGGCAAGGTCTAGCCATGCCCGATTAGCTCCGCGGAGGATTGAATCGCCGCTGTCGGATGCGCATAGATCAGCTCCACCGCTTCAGGAAACGGCGCCACATGGTCCGGGAATGCCATTTCCATGCTCGGAGCTTCATCGTCACCGGCCATGCATTGGTGTTTTGGTTGTGCATTTGCTGTTATCTGGTGTTTTGATTTTATTTTGTCAACATGAGTTTGGTTATGTGTCACCACAAGAGTGGATACTGCAAAACACCTATTTTGCAGCATGACCGCATAGTAGGGGCTCCCTTTACAGTTTTACTTTACATGAGAAAGACTACGAAATTAATATAGAGAAATATATATCCAAAAACGCCTTAATTAGGTCTAGTTGTTGGAACAGTCTGCCACAGAGTTGAACCTCTTACGACGGCGCAACTCGGTCTTGATAATGCATGGAAAAGGAACCAGCGCTGTGGAAGAGGGAGCTTCATAATAAAGCTTCCTGTTGTTGTCTCTCCCGTCGCTGTGAACCGCGGCTTTGCACTTTCAAGGTTGTCTACGTCTGTGTTTGGAGGTTGGACATGAAGAGCAGGCTTGCCAGCGTTGTCTCCGTTGACAAATTTGGTACGAGGGTAGTAGAAATCAGTGGGAAAGAAGTAATATTGAAGGGAACCCATTGAAGCTTTCTCAGAGAAATTAAGATTACAACAAGCTTTGAGTCTTTAATCGGTGCTTAATTTTCCTTTCTGGGTATATTAACATATTTATGCAGGGTAAAAACAATCCCTGTAGGTCAAGGAAACATCGTTCCATTTTGTTTCCATTCGGAAGTAGGAAGTTTCTTTCTTGCGCCGCGCGTTAAAGCAAAGAAAAGTCATATGGGAAGGGCCGTGCCCTGTTTGGGGACTGAAGGGTTCGGTGAGAATTGGACCATATATTATGTTGCACAACATATATACGTATTTTGTTACTGATCCAATAGTAGTTGTATGTATATAAATTAGTCGTGACCAAATTACAACTCACCCGTCCAATTTTGATGCCAATTGGTCAATGGTGATTGGTCACAACGACAAATCAGCATCAATAGTTAAAATATATATATATATATATATATATGGAACTCTAATCACATATGAACACGTCTCAACAAGTTGAAAAATAATTTTTTGAGAAAGTTGAAAAAGAATTGTAAGTGTAGTAGTACTCATAATAATTCTACGTGTCCAATCAATACCTACCTTAAGGCCCTATATGTAGCCATAGGCTAAATCGCCTTGGTTATGTATGTATTAAAAGTAATGCTTCAGGTAACTTATTAAGAAGTATTCTCTTTTCATTTATCAAAATTGATGTAGTGTGGTCTTTCAACTAAAAATTTATTTTATCCATCAAATGATTGGAAAGACGGCACTACATCAGTTTTGGTGGATGGAATGAGAATATTTGTCTAGTATAGCATTTGTTTATACTAAAGCTAGGGTGTGAATATGGTTTATTGATTGAAAATAAGAATTATATCTGTTATAGTTCCAATCTTCCATGCACAATGTGAGGTAGATATATGTGAGGAGACAATCTAGAAGAAACTTTACTAACTAAAGATGGAATACAAAATTGTGGTGAATAAAAAAAAAAATCACTAAAATTCAAATCTCAATACACCTATTCTCACTCTTCACACAAACAAGGATAATTCATATATTTGTTTGTTCTTTTATTAGTTTTTTTTTTTTTTTAATAGATGTGACATTTTGACAATGCACTTTCATTTGAAACTTTCACCATTTATAATTAATTTGCATAAATGAATGGTGTGATGATTTACACAACGCACTCCAAAATGTTATACTTATCACTTTTTTTTTTAAAACCAATAATTCCTTTTCGAAATACTGTTTAAATTGAGGCTTTGAATAATATGTTGTGAATATTGGATGATGCCTGTTTTTCTTTTCTATTTTTAAATTTCCCTTAGCTGGTATGAATTAGATACCTCTCCACTTGTTCCTTTACATAAGTTTTTTTAATATATTTAACTTTTCCAAGAGTCATAAAATTAAAAAAAAAAAAAAAAAAAAAAAACCTTTTGTAAAACCTTATGCTTTTAGCAAAGGACATTACTTGAGCCAATAGTTATTTTACTGGAATATTTTTTTTTTTCATATTTTCAGAAGTTACACATCTTAAAAAATTCATTTTGAATAAGAAGTTTTTTTAAGAATAAATCATCACACATATTCAATAGTGATAATGATTTAAGGATTTAATCTCAATAAATAGTTTATGTATTTGACCTCCAAATAAGATAATTTCTAGAGTCAGAGAAAGATGATGGCTAAGAAAATAGTGGTAAAACTTATGTTGGTGATGATGGATTTGATTATCTTCATAATACTCGAAGTGCATGCTAATGACTTTACCACTTTATCTTGCGCTTCCACTCAACTACCAACTAGCCTTCATCCATTCCAACTCGATAATGAGAATATGACTCATATCGTTTATTGCCTTGAAAGTACAATTGAAGAATGTGAAGACAGAAGGCATAAGATAATGTGTATTAGTCATTTACTCTTTGAATGCCTTTTAAAGAACCCCATGCATCATAAAGATCCCCCCCCCCCCCCCCCNCCCCCCCCTCTCCCCACTTGAATTTATTAGGCTTAATTATATAATTCAATGTCCTCAAGAGGTAGGTCAATCGGTTAGGACCATGCTTAATGAAGTTGATGTTACTAGTTCGAATCCTCCTCTCTCTCTTGTGCGAACATATCAAAAAATTAAAAAAAGAAAAAGAGTTTAGTAAACTGCTATGAAGATTATTTCAAGAATGCTTAAATGTCTGTATCAAGAATTGATGAGTTTCGAGTTTGACAAAAAGGTCCTAACTTCTTGATCTCTACCTCTCGCTTCATGGTAGAAATGCACACATATGTGAAAGAAATATTGTTCCACAATATATACGAATACTTTTTCTCATATATGTAAAAGAACACATTAACACTTTTATTATTTTCACAATAGCAATAAAAGATTCATTATTGTTTTATTTTTTATTTTTCTTGATAAAAATTATTTAGTGTGAAGGATTATATTATTTTTTTGTGTTTCAAATTATGATATCTGCTTCCTATTGGAGGAAACAAAATATCCGGTTTACATGAAGTTATTCTTCTCACATGTCAATTTGGTAGTAATAATAATAAAAAAATAAAAAAGGTCCTTCAAGGGAAACAATATTAATTGTTCCATAATGATATACTATTAAATCAAACAATTCAATGAAGAATGGGAAAGTATATATGCTTTTATTTTACATGAGAAAGACTACGAAATTAATAAAGAGAAATATATGTCCAAAAACGCCTTAATTAGGTCTAGTTGTTGGAACAGTCTGCCACTGAGCTGAACCTCTTACGACGGCGCAACTCGGTCTTGATAATGCATGGAAAAGGAACCAGTGCTGTGGAAGAAGGAGCTTCATAATAAAGCTTCATGTTGTTGTCTCTCCCGTCGCTGTGAAGCGCGGCTTTGCACTTTTCAAGGTTGTCCGCGTCTGCGTTTGGAGGTTGGACATGAAGAACAGGCTTGCCAGCGTTGTCTCCGTTGACAGATTTGGCACGAGGGTAGTAGAAATCAGTGGGAAAGAAGTAATATTGAAGGGAACCCATTGAAGCTTTCTCAGAGAAATTAAGATTACAACAAACTTTGAGTCTTTAATCGGTGCTTAATTTTCCTTTCTTGGTATATTAACATATTTATACAGGGGAAAAAACAATCCCTGTAGGTCAAGGAAACATCGTTCCATTTTGTTTCCATTCGGAAGTAGGAAGTTTCTTTCTTGCGCCGCGCGTTAAAGCAAAGAAAAGTCATATGGGAAGGGCCGTGCCCTGTTTGGGGACTGAACTCTTAAGGGTCCGGTGAGAATTGGACCATATATATTACGTTGCACAACATATACATGTGTTTTGTTACTGATGCAATTACATAAATGAGTCGTGCCCAAATTATAACTCACCCATCCAATTTTCGTGCCAATTGGTCAATTGTGGTTGGTCACAACAAATCAGCATCAATAGTAAATGAAAAATACTATATATATATATATAATCACATATTAACAATGTCAACAAATTAAAAAAAATAAATAAAAAATTGTAAATATAGTATTATTCATAATAATTCTCTGTCCGACATATACCAAGATGATGAACCCCTTTTCCCTTCCTCAAATCATTCTACTTCAAGACCCCACGTGTAGTCATAGGTTAAACCACCTTGATTATGTATCTATTAAAAGTAACACGTGACTTATTAAGAATTTTCTTTTCTTTTTTTTTTTATCAAAGTTAATGTGACGTGGTCTTTCAACTAAAATTTTATTTTTATCCACCAAATTATTGGGAGGACCACGCTACATTAGTTTTGATAGATGGAATGAGAATATTTGTCCAGTATAGCATTGGTTTATCCTAAAGCTGGGCTGTGAATATGGTTTATTGATTGAAAATAAGAATTATATATTTTATTATGTTAATATAATTTGAGTTAAAATAATATGTTAATATGTTATGTCAAATTTCACTTGAAAAAAGTTAACCGGAGGTCTAATTGATTATTATTATTATTATTTTTTCCTTTCGAAATTATGGGAATTGACCAAAACTTCAATGTTGGCAACCTGAGCAAACTTCTAGGAAGGTTGCACGTTTAAAATTTATGGCACGCCATTGTTAGGTGGGAGACGGAGGGAGCCGCATATAATAAAGTCTACAGTCCACACCACACCAAACCACACTAGGAAGTCAAATCGAATTTTCTCAAAGTAAATAGAATATCCTACAAAATTCGTTTTCGGTCATTTTCAGTTATTTTTCCATATTGGTTTGCGTATGGAATGCTAATTAGAAAGTTTAATATAAAACATAAAAAATCCTCCTAAATTAAAATTAACCATCGTTTTTAAAATAGTTTCATAAAATAATAAGTGCATTAAAATCAGTGGCGTATCGAACTAAAGGGTAAAAATTTTTAAAAAATAATTTGAAAGGTCAAAAATTAAATTTTATAATTTTTTTTTTTCGTTTTTTGACATGTCGCACAAGAGGAGAGAAATAAATTCGAACTATTGACCTTTATTTTATTAAGCGTAATTTTAGTCGATTGAGCTACTTATTAGGAACAATTTTTTGTTTTTGTTTTTGAGGGACCACTTGGTTGGTCTTACTTCTGTCCCTAATTAAAATGATGCATCAAACTATTAAAATGTGTTAAAAATGTCACTTTTATATATATATTTGTGGATGTAAAATAATAATTAAAAAAAAAAAAAAAAAGCAAACAAATAGATGTAGACTCACGTGATTTTTTTGTTATTGTTTCTGTGGTAGAGAAAGATATCACATGCTTGACCATCAAGCACAGCCGTCGATCTTCTTCTGTCTATAAATGCACGAGAGGGCTTCTAAGAGGCGCATCAAGTTTTAAGGTACACTTTCCCTTCTTCTTTCAACTCTCTCTCTCTCTCTCTCTTTCTCAAACCAACTTCTTTCAACTACCTTCCGGCATGGCTGGCCTTCAGTACAACTTCTTCCCTACTGATTTCTTCTACCCTCGCCCTCAGTCCGCCGCCTTAGACGCCGCCGGCAAACCGGTTCTTCTCCGCCTCCAGCAAGACCCCGCCAAAGACGCCATCAATATCCACAATAAGCTTGTAAAAGCTCACCCTTTGATGCACAAGAAAACGCAAGTTTTGCCCAAGGACCAAGATGAAGCGGAAGCCCAAAATTGAGCGCGCGGAGACTTGTTCATCCCTCATCACAGTTGGTGCATCCATGAACCAGAGCTTGAGTTCTTCGATTTCTTGGAAGAGAAGAAAAAATAAGTGGTGGAATATTTTTTTTTTTTGAAAAGTGGTGGAATATTTAAATCTCTTTTCTTTTTTTCTTGCTATATATATAATGTAAATAGGAAGGTTTTTAGATTAATCAATCCCTTAATGTCAACAATAGAGTATGGTTGTATTTTTTTTTTTTTGATAAAAACTATAATTTCATTAAAATAATCTAGAGCAAAAAACTCTAAACAAAAAGAGCAAGTTGCTCTAAAGAGACTACATTCAGAACGACCGGAGGTATTTCATCCCTCCATATCCTGTCCATGACATCCCTAACTGCGGCCTTAGCTAACCCAAGTGCGGCTCCATTACCTTCCCTCTTAACATGGCATATCTCATAACTTCTCAGGCTTTTGAGAACTTCTTGCGCATCCTCCACAACTTGCCCAAACCGGCACCAGTTTGAATCCAAAGATCGCAATGCTCCAACCACATGAGACGAATCCCCCTCCAGAATAAAATCGCGCACCTGTAGATCTCGGCCAAACTCAACGGCAATTAACGCAGCAGTAGCTTCAGCCATAGTTGGGTCCTGAACCGCATGGATGGTTTTACTAAGAGCAGCAACTACCACCCCTAGAAAATCGCGTATAATCACCCCCACACCCATACGTTTCTAATGGACATCCAATGCTACATCCCAATTGATTTTTAACTTCCCACATGGAGGATTGTTCCACCTAACAATCTCATTAATAGTTTGGCCTGCTCCTTCGTCCTCTGGACCATGAACAGTATGGTTGTATTTTTGGTTATAAAGGGAATACAATTTCTGTTTGCTAATTATGTTTAATTACCTCTTATTATTGGGAAAAGATTTTTCTGAATTAGTTAGACATTTTGTATGAATTAAACAAATTCGGAGTGGATTTAAATTTTTTGATTTATCATTTTATGGGTCCCTTATTTTTGTTTCATTTTTCAAGAGAATTATTTTCAACGTGCAGCACATGGGCTGCTTGGTTAGAATATGCTACAATATTCCTCGGAAATAGGAAATTTTGGAGAAAAAAACAAAAAAAACTAGTACACAACTGCCAACTTTAAAGACAATTAGAGGTGGTGCAGGTTGGGGGCGGGACAGATTTCGGCCCTTTTTTCTATTCACCCATCCTAGCGGGTAGTGGTGTAAATGAGTCGAGTTTGAGTGAGTTATTTTTGTTTGGGCTCGGTTTATTTAAATTTTACTCGACCTCGAGCCGAGTTTTATTTATTATAAATTTAAGCTTCAAGTACTCTTAAACGGCTCAAGAAGCTATCTTGCATATGAGCATTTGCTTAGTTTGACTAGCGGAGTATGGAGCCTGAGTTAATACAGCAAGACACATAGTTTCGGAGAGAGATGATATGCATTCTTTTATTAAGAAAAAAAAAATCAATTTTTAATATTAATATGAGCAATTATATGATTAACTACCAATTCAAGCCTTATATAAGCTGCTGATGAGCTTAGTCAAGTCGAACTAAGTTTGTTTCGTTTAATATTCGAGCTATGATTCGTGTTCACGAAACGTTTCATTTAACATTTAAGTCAAATACAAGCCGAACCCGAGCTCACTCACGAATGGCTTGCTCTCTTAACAACCCTATTTACGGGTTTGAAAAACTCAACCCACTACCCACATAAAATGAACCTAAACCGCGCGAGTTTGGGTTTTGCGGGGTTGGGTTGAGTGGGGCGGGTATTGCGAGTATAGCAAGTTGTGTGGTTAAGAATCCAAAGTCCACAACTCTATGCCCCCAAGGGGATTTTCTTGGCAAGCAAACAGATCTTAGAGACTATAGGGAGAGAAAAATATACGGAAAAAACCCAAAAATTAATACCAAAAAAATCAAGAAAAAAGCTCAAGATTTACCCAAAAATAATCCCCAATGGTTGAAGATTTCTGGTATGAGCTTTGTTGGTCCACGAAGACGGAGAAAGAGTAGAGAGAGAGAGAGAGAGCGAGAGCGAGAAAACAGAGAGAGAGGCGAGAGTGAGAGAGAGAGGGAAAAAAAAAAAAAAAAAAGTTGAAGAGGAAGAAGAAGAAGAGAAGAGATGTATGAGGGAGGCGGCAGCTAGAGATGTATAAGGTGCTAGAGTTTTATTTTTTTTCTTTTTATATGCTTATGCGGGGTGGGGTAGGGCAGGTACCCGCAAGGAAAACTTTTAAACCCGCAACCATCCCCGCACGGGTTGGATAAAATCCAACTCGAATTCACCAAAAAGCACTATAAATTTGTGCGAGTCAGGGTAGATCAGGGTAGGGCGGGGCAGTTTTGCAGGTTGGGCAAGTTTTTGCCCAACCCTAAAGTCAATAATAATATCAAATTTAATGGTGATTTTAAAATATACATCACAATTGGGAAGACATCATGAGAACACTAGAAAAGTACCTAACATTTTCCTTTATTTGAAGCACTCAAAGTACCCTGATTTAGGAAATTAGAATGTCATATTTGACCTCTTAATGACAAAATAAATAAATAAATAAAATTAAAAATGTAATAAAAGTTTAAAAAAGAGAATGGCGGAGGACCTCGATGGCTAGCCACCCTAAAAGTATCTACCCACTCCTTATAATCTTTGTGGATGTATGGTTTGGCTACACCCTCTAGCTTGAGGGCAAACTCTAAAAATGACACTATGATACTTAGAGGTTCACATTTTTGTGGTTAATGTGATGATTGTCACATCAATTTGTAAACGTAATAAGTGTCATATGTATTACCATACAACTGATATAATAAGCAGTGGTATACCTATATGAACTATCTCCTCACTTGGAGTTGTAGACCAAGTTGTTTGGGAGTATCTGAGGAAGAAGCGAAGGGATGTTAGTGTGGAACCACACCGGAGGATGGTGACATGTTCCCAGACTAGAGCGGTAATAGAAGACCGAAGATCAACCCTCTCTAGAACTGTGCTCGAAGAATGCGATCAAGCGCATACGCTCGATCCTCTCTATTAGAGCGATTGACGAGCGCACCATCGAGCGCATATGCTCGACACTCCTTGTCAGAGCGACCGATGGGTGCGATCGAGCGCATATCGATCGCACGCGGGGCCTCTATTTTAAATTTCTGTGTTTTATTTATGTTACACGACTTTGTTTCCTTGTTTTAGTAGTATTAGGATTCTAAAGTCCATATTCTGTACTTTATTAGTCTTGAGGCTATAGATACATGTTTATAGCCTCTAAATAGTTAGTTTTTTATTATTAATTGCAGTTTTCTCTAATAAGAATCCTCTCAGTTGAGTGTTCTTTATATTTTCCTTTGACTTATAAATAGACTCTGTATTTTAGAGAATAATTCTCAGATTCTTGATAGACTCAAAATCTAAGAATTATTTATAATTTTTCTTGTATTGTTTTTATTTGCTTCTGTTACATGCCAGACTGCATCACTTTGTAAGAAACCTATAATTAGAGTTGAAGTATCCTATCACTATTCATTTTTTAAAATTTAATGTCCAAATAAACCACTAGACTTATTCCTTTTTCTTTTTTTTTTTAACATGCATGTCCGCATAAAAGGAAAAAGAGAGACTCAAATTAGTAATTTTCACTTTATTAAACATAGTCCTAATTAATTAAACTACTTCTTAAAGAGTACTTATTTCCTTTCTATGTATATAGCCAATGAGATATCTGTCATGATGAACCCACACCACACACCAAAAGAGAAAACAGAAGAACAGCCCTTCAAGCTTTGAGAAGACTTCTGGAAAGAGTCCTTAATAGGTCGATAGGTTAGTTTACGTCCCTCAGCCGTGTGGGACAAACTGCTAAGTCAGCTTATCAACATCTTAAACAAAATAATTAGTGTAAAATAATATTATATTTTCTCCTTTCTTGTCATATTATTTGCGTTCTTCGCGTCATGCCTGCATCTTATGTATATGCTTTGGTGGTGATTGTGACATGGACGGGGGGGCCTTGAGATCAGCGGGTGCCATCATTTGTTTTTAAGTAAATGCTTTATAAAATTAATATGACGGGACTCTGAAAAATTAAAAATTAAAATTAAGGATTGATTTTGATCGTTATGTCATTTGTCATTTAAACTGTATAACAGTCATATAATAGTCTATTGAGAATACATTTGACATTACATTTTCATAGACAAAATGTGAAATTTTAAATCAAATCGCAAAAAATAGATTATTTGGGATTGTGTTTTTTTTTAAAAAAAATAAAAATTGAGATTTAAAAAATGTAAAAAAAATCTGCGTTTTTGGGTGCATTTGAAATTATGATTCTATAGACAAAAAGTGTGATTTAAACCAAATCGTAGGTAATAAGTTTTTTTTTAAAAAAAAAAAAATACATAATTTGAAAAGCTAAATTGCAATTTTGAAGGCCAAACTTATGTATTTTGCTAAATACATAACTGCACTTTAAAAAATCACGTTTTCAAACTGTACACTTTAAAATTGTAGTTTTTAAAATCGCAAACTCAAATTGACCCTAAATAGCATTTCTCTTTGTTGTTGGCTCTTGGGCTCCTAATCACAAATGACAAACCCAAAGTCAACGCCATAAAATATATCAATTAATTTGGAGAAAAAGAGAGATTACCTCAATTATATAGTTGTTAGATACAAATTAAGTCCAAACCCATGCCAATTTGAAAGGACAAAGTTTTCCACTAAACTAGGTTGGAGGAATTTCCTCCTTCCTCTAACCTAATCTATAAAAATAACATGTGTCATTTGAACATGTGAGACACATATTTTTTTAATAGCATGGATAAAGTTGGAATAAATTTGGACTTTAGATCACTAGGACCTCTTAGAAGGACATTTTGGGGAATTGAACTTTTGGACCGGATGTACGCTACTTTCTGGTGGATATATGCTCTTGTCTTTTAGTGCGGACGTATGTTAGGTCAGGCGGATGTATGCTACTTTTTGGCAAACATATGCTGACATATAGTACGCCGTACTCTGTGAATAGTATACGGATGTACGCTCAAAAGTACCGGACGTACGCTACTTTTTGGAATACCCTCCGGATAATACCTAGACATACAAGACAACCTTTGGACCGCTATGCGTGTGTGGGAGCTTTGGATCCAATGACTCATGACCAATGATGCAACCATTCCCAATGGATGGTCACTATAGGACGAACGTCATTAACAGTGTGGACCACCCGAGGTTAGACTCGGTCATGTCGCTAGTGTTACGTACGGTATGTTTCGTGTAATGGCTGAGGCACCAGCATTATACTATAGGTCCCTCGGGACAACATCAACCTTGCTGAGAAAGGGTAATATCTCGAATAGACCATATTGTTGAATTATTACTGTTACTCATGATTATAAGTAGGGCTGGAAAAACGGGTCACCAGGCACGACCTGTTTACGACCTGATTGACCAGCGACCCGTTTAGGTCAAACCCAGACACGACCTGTTTAACTAAACGTGTCGGGGCTCCAGACACGACACGACCCGCAAACCCGTTTAAAATAAATGGGTTTGACGGGTCACGGGTCACCCGACACGACCCATGACCCGTTTAAGCTAAATTTGGTGTAAGATCTATCAGGAACAACGATGAAGAGCTTATGGCAGCTGTCTACCTTCAAGTGAGTACTATAAGTCAGGCGCTTATCTTTGTTACTCGGTCCCGAAGCTGGTCTTATGTTGAACGCCCTGGTCTCTTGCTTCTGTTTGCCTTTCTTATAGCACAGCTGGTGAGTAAATAGGAAAAATCCGGATTCTGGTTGCTGATATGGTTCTCTTGCAAATGACACACAAATGGTTTAGTGATTTGCTTTTTTCTGATTGATTTATTAAGGTGGCCACCATCATTGCTGTGTATGCAAATTGGGGCTTTGCGAGGATTCGTGGAATTGGGTGGGGATGGGCTGGCGTAATTTGGGGTGTTTTATCTTTTTTTTTTTAAAAAAAAAAAAAAAAAATTCTTTAGGTTTAAAAAGAAAAAAAAAACCTTAAACGGGTATGGCGGGTCACGACCCGTTTAAGTAACCCGTTTACGACCCAAACCTGTTTACAGTAAACCCAAACCTGCTAATTTCGTGTAGTGTTTGTGTCGGGTTTAAGGGTCGTGTCAAAATTGCTGGCCCTAATTATAAGCATATATTATATATATATCACCTGCATAATAACTATCATATCATAATGTTGCATGTGTTTTATAAATAAAAGAATCCACAAATTAATGACTGGTACGTCATGTGAATTTCTACTCACTAAGTCGTTGGACTTACCCTTATATTATTTTCCTTTTTTCTCCATATCTTCGATTATGCTGTTCTAGATAGTGGAAACCGTGAAGCATTCAATTCTTGTCAATGATTCGATCCAAGAGATGCTTGAGGACTTATTGCAAGCTTAAACGGGTACTCATGGTAACTAGTACGTTTGAGTTACGTTGTAGACATTAGAGCTTGATGCATGCTTGCTTGCATATTAAGGTTTAGAATAGATCCCTTGTACTTATGTTGTAGATCCCTTGTTGAACTATTACTGTTACTCATGATTATAAGCATATATTATATTATATATATCACATGCATGATAATTGTCATCTCATAATGTTGCATGTGTTTTATAAATAAAAGAATCCACAAATTAATGACAGGTACGTCATGTGGATTTCTACTCATTAAGTCGTCAGACTTACCCTTGTATTATTTTCATTTTTTCTCCATATATTCGATTATGCTGTTCTAAATAGTGAAAACCGTGAAGCATCTGATTCTTGTGAAGGATTCGATTCAGGAGATGCTTGAGGACTTATTGCAAGCTTAAGTGGGAACTTATGGTAACTAGTACGTTTGAGTTACGTTGTAGACATTAGGGCCTGATGCATGCTTGCTTGCATAGTAAGGTTTAGTATAGATCCCTTGTACTTATGTTATAGTATGATTTATGCTGCTTTGATGATTTGGACGTTCTGGTTATATTGATTTATGTTTATAGTACTTTATTACTTCCGCTACTTAGTATCCTCTTTTTTTTAGGAGTAAAGGTCCCGGAAGTCTTGTTCGGAGTGGAACAAGGCTGGGAGACGAACCGTTAAATTAATTACCAGTTAATTAATTCTCAAGGCGTTACACCAACTCAATTTAGAAGAAAACTTTAGTGAATTTGAAATGCTCACTCTTGCATTGATTAATAGTGGGGTGGAGTAGCTTAGCTTGACAGCTTCCCCTACTAATTCTTTCCTTTACTATTAGTTTACAACTTTGACTTGTCCACCATCTCTTTCAACCTCAATCGTAATTTGTTGTTATAATTGGCTTTTTAAATTGTCGCAATTCAGGTGGTATCATATATAGGGATACCGGTTTTCATTATTAAACTGCATGAATTTATGAGAAAGAAGCTCTAGGGTTTACTTATTTTGAGCAGGCAAGTTTTTTATCTTAGGCTATTCAAAGTAAATATATCCCATAACAACTTTTTTTTTTTTTTTTAAGTTGCCCAGTTTAATTGCATAGAATCTCAATTCCATATAGGATCATAAATGAGCCGACACACTCGATAGCTCGCTCGATACCCGCTCGGCTAAACTCAACCCAAACTCAAGCTCGCTAGTTCCTGTTAAAACTCCCTCGATTAACTAATGACACATACCCGGCTCGCTCGATTAAGCTCGACAGGGGCTCGTGAGTTCGACTCGTTAGCTCGTTCATAGATCTTATATATTATAGAAAAGAGTTATATAAATTTGTATATTAGTAATTAAGTAATATATGTTATATAGGTTATTTAATATTTATATGTGTATGTATTAATTAACATACCAACTAGTTAGTTAGCTCGTTCATATATCTTGTATATATATTACTAAAATGAGTTATATTAATTTATACTATAGATAAATATCTAGAAGTTGTTTTAAAATTCGGGCTTGAATTTTGCTCAGATCATACATTAAATAATTTAATAGTTTAACTCGATCTCAAGTTGAGCCTAGCTCGGATCGAATAGCATTCTCAACGAACTCGAGTTTGAGCTTGAGTTCGCTTGAATTTTAAACGAGCCGAGCTTGAACACACATTTTATAACTCGGTTCGAATAAGCATCTTCATAAACGAGCCAAGCTTGAAATCCTAAAGCTCGACTCGACTCGACTCGGCTCGATTACAGCCATATTTCCATATAAAAAGGGCTATGCCCACAAAAAGGAGGACTGCTCTGGCAGGTGAACTTCACATCAATTATAAAGTTCATGTTAACACGTCTTTTAAATTTTTTTAAATAATATGAAATCATGTACACTATTAGATGCTTACAATTTAAATCATGATCATAAAATTGATATTAATCCTTATTCCTTTTATGCCATTCAATCCCTTGGATCAACTTATTTTCACTGTGGCCCTCGTTCAAAACAGTAAATATTCCAAAAATTATCATCTAAGAATTATGGTAATTATGTAAACTAAAACGCACCTCCTTTTAATTGTGTACTTAGAACATGTTTGTAATTGTGTTTGATAAAAATAAGCTTTTGTCAAAAGTATATTTTGACTAGTTTTAAGCTTTTTGGATATTTAAAAGCGCTTTAAATTTTTTTTACCAAATGCATATATATATTTTTTCAAATGGACTTTTTGAGTATTAAACGAACTTTTAAACCCTCAAACATACACCCACCAAGGCCTTAATGAATTATTGATCCACTAAATGGGTCATCATTTTGAGCCCAAATGGCCCAACTTGTTCTCTTGAGCGTATTGGCCTTATTTTGACACTTCTGATAGTGTTGTATCAGTTTTCTAGCTCGAACAGCACTAGATTTTTACAAAATTTTCATTTCTATTTTATTTTTCTTATTATAATATCATTTTCTTATAATTTCACCCAAAAAAAAAAAAAAATTCATGCAAATGACTAGTCCATACACCAAGTATTTTGTAGAATTCGACCTTTTTTTTTTATATTGAGTGTAATTGAATGAAATCAAATTACTTTTATAATTGCTGTGCAATAGATGACGATCAGAGCAAATAACACAAAACAATTTACTAGTTTTGTCATTTTGAGTTAATAAAAATCTGGAATTTCCACTTAAAAAAAGAAACGAAAAAGAGGGACATGCATGTTATCTACAAAAACCTTTCGAGAATCTGTTAGACCTTTTCCATACCCCACAAATAATGCATCTCCGGATACAAAGTTGTGTGATAATATATTTGCTATTTTGGGTGTTCAAGCGGTGCGGTTATAACCGCCCTACCAACTGCTAACCGTTTATAACTACTTTTTAATAACCATTAACCACTAACCGCTTTGTAAAGCGGTTATTAAAAACCGCTAACCGTCTAGGGTGGTTGCAATTAGCAGTTTTAGGGGTATGAAAAAGCGGTTATAACCGTTAACCGCATTTATTTATATATAATTATATAAATATTTATTTATTTATATAAATAAAAATAAATAAATAAGTATTTACCCGGCTCAATCGGTTATGAACCACATCTAAAGAGGAGGTCACTAGTTTGAATCCCCCCTTCCCCTCCCCTTATGTGGACATGTCAAAAAAAAGATTATATAAATATATATTAATTAAATATTAAAAAAAAAAAAACCCAAAACGACGCCGTTTTGATTAGAGAATAAGATGAAATCCTTATTCTCCCGAAGCCGCTGCCCCTCATTCAAACATTCACACAATGGATTTGGGCATTATGACTATGTACGTGAAATAAGCCTAAAAAGTAGCATTTTTTTGGGTCAATAGGGCAAAATAAGCCCAAAATATATGAAAAATAAATGTCCAAAATATAAAAAAAGCCCAAAAAACTATTTTTAAAAAACCGGTTATAACCGCTTGTTAGCAGTTTAAATAACCGCTAACCTCCTAGGCGGAGGCGGTTGTGGTTATTAAAAATTCGATAACCGCCTAAAGCGGAGGCGGTTGCGGTTATTACAAATAACCGCTTGAACACCCCTATTTGCTGTATACATTCTTCACAATATATGCTGACTTCAACAAGCATTAAAAATTCCCAGCAAATAAAGAAAAGGGTATGCTCCTAACTCCTAAGAATCTTCATTGACTCAAAACTTGCATCTACATGCTACACTACTGCATCCTAAATGACACAATCAATAATGACGATCTGTTTGTGGATCTGTAATACATCTAATGGTTCCGATGGTACAAAATACATAGTTTACACCATAATCTGATTGGAGTTAGCATTATTGAAGGATCAGCGCGCTTGCACTTGATCTCATCTACCCTGCACTCGAGTGCACCAATGAAGTAAATAGTACAATAGACTGACAGTAGCTGAAAATTGTGCCAAAATTTATTTTGATCCCTTCTGTGAGTTTTAAAGTTTTAATTTTTACTTTTTGGTATTTTTGTTTAGTTTTATGTATATTTGTTAGTATTAATTTTTGAGTTCATAATATTTATTTATTCTTTTGGTTTATTTTATTTTTCGAAGAATGTTTAATATTTTATGTAAGATATTTTGCATGCTAAATAATGACAGTGAAGCATGAATTTTCTGTTTGATAATTTTAATAATTTTTCTGTACAACATGTTTCACTTAGTTGTAGGACATCCATTCCTACCAACTATCCTCACATTTTCAACCCATATAAATCATGTTCATATTATTTCAATCCTTATCATCATGTTAGCAATTGTCCATAATTTGAACAATTTTCTAATTTTTCTAGTGAACAAATGAACATTTCTTTCGTTAATCTGGGGTTTAATTCAAATTTCGATTTTTACAATTCAGGATGGAGCAACCATTTTGATTTCTCGTAGCAAGCTAACCTACGAGAAATCATTCTCCCCAATTTTATAAATTGCACAATTGAATATCCGCACACGTTCTCAAAGGAAGGTTGAGGAGTAAAAGGATTTATTTTGCATTGGAGTTTTTACTTTATGCAAAGAATTACCAAAGAAAACCAGGAGAAGAATACATAAGATTGACAAATTATATTAGCTGGTTGAACAAATGTTCCAACTACGAAATCATTCTGAAAGCGAAAGTTGCATGCAGAAAACAAAAGCATAAACGTACACAACTTCAATCAAACATTTGAGGAAGCAAATATCCGACTGGGATAACTCCGTCACATGACTTTTATGAGACTAATGCCTCCTTGAACTCTGTATCGTCCGCCATAGCCAGCAACGTCTCAGGCGAGAGGCAAGCTTCAAAATCCATGCTTCCTTCCTCTGGCCCGGGAAACACCGTTAACTTCCCGTCAAACTTGTTCCCAACACCACTCCGCACCGCGAGGGGTCGTCCCCAACCGAAGTCATTACCGTACACATTGAACCGCGGCGAGCTTCCAGTGCCCAATTTATTACCAATTAGCAGCTCAGTGGTTGTTAGAAACTTAGGAGTCTTTATCCAATCTGCCACGTACTTCTCTATTTCTTCTGCTTTTTGAGAAGCAATCATCTCGTTTATCTGCCAAGCCGCCCAGCCTAGTCCGTGTTCAAGAAGATCCCCTGCAGTGGCCGTTACGTTCCCGAATAGAATCGCGTTTCCTAGATACTCCTCCGGCAAAGGCGGTTGTAATCTTTGCCTCATTCCCACAAGTACGCAGTAAAAAACCTCCTCATCAGCATTGAGACGCCGGCTGCGAACCACAGATCGCCAAAGATGAGCCAGAACCGCTTGAAAGGACGAGATCTTGTTAGTGCTCATTTCAGCATTTGCTTTTGCTTTAAGTTGTTGGATTTTCTCCTTTGAAAAATGAAAAACTCTTTGTTTTAGGGGGGGTGGACGAGTGGTGTTGGAACTCTCATTGCGCTGGAATTGGAAAGGAATGCGAATGGGGAGATTTATAATACCATCAAGAAAACCCGACCCGATTATCGGGGGGGATTGTGAGGTGGGATCAGCAGAACCCGCAGAGATCCCAGACCAAGTATTGAAGAAACGCCAGAAGGTGGTGCCGTCAGCAACGCAGTGGTTTAAAGTGCAACCGATGAAGATGCCATCAACGAGCTCAGTCACTTGCACTGCCAGCAATGGCTTGGAAACACCTTCGCAGTTCCACACCTTGTTCATCAAAAAGAAGGAGTAGACAATATCGGGAACGTAGAGGGGCTCAAGGATATCGGCCACGGTGACGCCATCTGCCACTGCATGAACAAACTCTATTCCTCGATGGTTATTGCAGTCGACAAAGAAAGAGGTGGTCTTATCATCATCATCGTTTTCAACCATGACTAGCCGGCCGGCGAGAGGATAGAAAATATCCAACGTGCGGGATAGAGAGGTCTTTAGGTGATCGATGACACTGTCACTGCCTTTTAGTTTTTTTTCTTGGGAGGGTGTAGGTTTGAGGAAGAGGAGACCCCTTTGGATTTGATCGACTCCGAGGAGTTGAAGATCCCATGGAGTCAGCTCAATCCTCCGGGTTGACTCGCTGGGACTCGCTGTCGGCCGGACGGTGCTGGTGGATAAGAAGCGAACGTTTTTCATCTCAAATATTTGCTTTCCCAAAGAACGATCGAGCAAATTAAATAATTCTCAAGTCTTGTAGCTGTAAATAAAATATGAGCTGCTTAGGTTAGATATACTGTATACGCGACCAGACCACGAAGGCCATTCAAGACTTGTTGTCCTGTACTGCTGCTGTGGAACGTGGATGTTGGGTGCACGGTGCTTCCTCCGATGTGACTTGTGTGGGGTCATCCACGTGAAGAAACACTCACGTTGGTACGGTTCCGGCAAATACCGGAGCAGTAGCCAGTAGGGGGTCTAGTGGTGACATATATCATGCTAGTTTTGGTGAATAATATGTACGTCGGTCTTTAAATATTATTAAAATATTTAGACTGACGTGAATATTGTTTATCTATGTCAGCTTAATATATATAACTACTCATAGGGGTCGTATTATCAAAATCCCCACGTGATAGAAAGCTAATAATAATGGCACGCGAATTCTGTTTATTTATGTCAGCCTAATATATATAACTACTCATAGGGGTCGCATTATCAAAATCCCCACATGATAGACAGCCAGCCTATTATATATAACTACTCATAGGGGGTCGCATTATCAAAATCCCCACATGATAGACAGCTAATAATAATGATACGTGAATTCTGTTTATTTATGTCAGCTTAATATATATAACTACTCATAGGGGGTCGCATTATCAAAATCCCCACATGATAGAAAGCTAATAATAATGGCACACGAATTCTGTTTATTTATGTCAGCCTAATATATATAATTACTCATAGGAGGTCGCATTATCAAAATCCCCACATGATAGACAGCCAGCCTATTATATATAACTACTCATAGGGGGTCACATTATCAAAATCCCCACGTGATAGACAGCTAATAATAATGATACGTGAATTCTGTTTATTTATGTCAGCCTAATATATATAACTACTCATAGGGGTCGCATTATCAAAATCCCCACGTGATATACAGTTAATAATAATGGCACGTGAATACTGTTTATTTATATCTACCTAATATATATGGGTGTGTTTGGGAATGAACTGGATTGGAGGAAGTTGACTGGTATTATAGTAGATTTGATTGATATGAGAAAAAAAGTAAGAATATTTTATATAGGAAAGTGAAATTTTTTGTTTTGTAATAATTTTTTTATTTAAAAAGTGATAAAAAATTATAGATGTGATATAAAAAAATAAAAATATTGAGGTTAATTTTGAAAAAAAAAATTTTGGGACTTTACAAAGTTCAGTCTAGTCTCTCGGCAAACAAGATCTATATAACTACTCATAGGGTGTCCCATTATCAAAATCCTCACGTGATAGACAGCTAATAATAATGACATTTATTAGAGATGTGACCTGACTTAAAGAGATGCAAAGAAAATAGAAATAAGAAAAATAATAATTAATTATAAATCCTAATTTTATTAAAGATCTAAAATTTATTCCCAAAATTATAAAGCCTATCTATTATTTAAAAAAAAAAAAAAAAAAAAAAAAAAAAAAAAAAAAAACTTACTTATGATGATTCTTATTAAAGAAAATGGAAATAATAATCAAAGCTACGTTTGGGGTATAATGAAGTATAAATCCCAAAACCCAAAACCTAAAATAAAATGAATTAATGTCGATTTAAGTCAAAATAAGCTACGCATACGAATGGGACAAGTAGCCATCCGAATGGGAATTAAAACTCAAACATAAATGTGAGAAAAATAACATAACATCCAGATGGGGTCAAACGGGACTCCAAACGGAGCCTTCAGACCTCTCCCCGAGTAAGCTATATGTCCGGACGGCTCCCACGCCATTCAGATGGTCATCTTGCAAAAGCTACATGTCTGGATGGGCCGTACAACCGTTTGGACAATTTTCTGCTACTGTGCGAATCTGTGATAGTGTCACCATCTTCCCGGGCATCTTCACACTTATATCCACACAGATCTTCTTCATAAACTTCCAAACATTCTGAGCTACATCAATTAGACTAAAAAATATAGGAATGTTGGTAAACTACTATTAATAATCTCCAGCAAAGCATTCACGATGTAGACTACTAATAATAATGGCATTGATTAGATACTCTCCTCCCCCTTCCCCCCCCCCCCCCCCCCCCAATTTGCATTCTTCTCGAAGGGAGAGGCATCCGGTTGGAATAGGATCCTCTTCAGTCTAAAAAATCTATTTTAGACTGGATAATTTTCAGTTAATGACCAAGATCTCTCTAAAGAGATTCTAAGGCTATAAATGAGACATATGTCCATTTAATATAAATAATAAAATATTATTTATCCTTTAAAATTAATTAAAAACTAAAATAATAAAAAGATTAAAGAATATTTTAAAAAAGCCAAGGGTGACCGGTCACCCCTTATGGGGTGGCCGGACCACCACTATTGGCCAAGGGATGGCTTCAGCCACCCCATGGCCATTGGGGGTAGTCCAGCTACCCCCAAGGCCCAAACTAAAAAAAAAAAAAAAAAAATCGTTGGCCGCTGCGGGTGGCCGGACCACCCCCAAGGGCCATGGGGTGGCTTCGACCATCCCAAACCATCCGGTCTGGGGTGGCCGAAGCCACCTACAAGCTGGCAGGGGCGGTTCGGCCACCCCTTATGGGCTGGCTGGCCAACCTTGGCTTTTTAAAACTATTTTTTAATCTTCTATTATTTTAGTTTTTAATTAATTTTAAAGGATAAATAATATTTTATTATTATTTATATTATATGGACATGTGTCTCATTTATAACCCTTAGATCACTTCAGAGAAATCTTGACCATTAACCGGAGAATATCTAATCCAAAATGCATTGGAAAGGATCCGATTCCCATGCGGTTGCCCAGGATCGTTTTGGGCATTTAAAAAATTAGTTTTTGTAAAGTAAAAAGAAAAATATTAAAAAAACTAAAAATATTAAAAACAAAAAGAAAATGAAAAATGAAAAAAAAAAAAAAAAAAAAAAGCTTTGTTTTTTTTTTTGGGTGGTCCGGGGGCTTGCGTCAGCCTTCCCCCACCTTCATTTCTTTTTGCCCTACCTATAACCATTTCGACAACCACCCTCTCTCTCTCTCTCTCTCTCTCTCTCTCTCTCTCTCTCTCTCTTTGTGTGATGGTCTGGCTTTGATGATTTATTTGTTTGAACAATCAAATCGATTTGTATGATATGGGTTTGCTTCATAGAAAGCTGATGGATGTAGCAGACAATTCAACCTAGGATCCGATTTGTCAATTGCTATGCTCTTCAGCTTCAAGCGTTTGTCCTAAACAATGTCCTAATGTCTGCCCTTATCTCTACTTCTACTCTTACCTATATTCGATCCCTCTACCAATTATTCCCTCTGCGTTGACCGAAGAATCAGATAAATACCATAAGATCTCTCCCTTCTTGATCGCCACACTTACACTTCTCGTTGCCACCGTTCTGGTTATTTGCTGTTATGCCATCTATTCAAGGTTCTATTTACACCGGCGGAACTCAAGTTGGATGGTGCCGTTGCAGCGGCAAACGAAGGCGACCCATGACAAGTTTCTTTTCTTTTCGTTTTAGTTTCTTAATATTTTATTTTTTAATTATTAATTGTTTAATATTTAATGAATTTTATATTATTTCTTTAAAAAAAACTAAATTTTTAGTGGCCAAAATGAACCCATGTTGAACTATTGCACCATGCAGTAGTTTTGAACTATTGCACCATGCAGTAGTTTTGAACTACTGCATGTAAGCCTCTTCCCTTTTGGAATATGTCTACTATTAAAAACCTTTTTAAATTTGCAACTTAAAAATGAAAGAAAAAAAAATGTTTACAAAGTTATTAACTTGATTTTTCTCGATTATAAGTGGACAAAAATTTTATTCAAATTGGATTAGAAAAAATTTGGATAGAAATTTCCTCATATTTTAAAATGAGATTCTTATATTCTAAAATATGAGTCTTTCATTTTATCTAACGGTCTAAATAAATATAGAAGTTTGTGTGTTACTGAGGTAATTAATTTTAGTTTTTAATATGTTAAATTCACTTGCTTCAACTTTTGCATTTGTTTAAACCGTTAGATAAAATTGATGGCTTTTTCAACTTTCTACAACCAGTCTAATAAAATGTCATATGTTTTTTAATATAGCTAACAGAACCTTTCACCCTGTAACTACTATTTTCTAAACGTTTAATTTTTTTTCTCATTCAAAGACATAGAGTCCACCAAGAACTTGTTCATCTTCTTTTCTCTCTATTTGAGTATCTCGTACAAGGACTAGTTTTTCTTCTAATTGGGTTTGAGAAAATTTGTCCAATATATTCTATACAAATTCCATGTGAGAAGCATGTGCGTTATTTAGGAAAACGTTTACAGTCCTTCAAACTATCATCCAATTGACAATATGACCCAAACTTTCAATTGCCACAATATTCCTTCTCAAATTATCAAAAATTGTTAATGTCCCCCCTAACGACGAAAATACCTTTAATAAAAAAATAATTTTTAAAAAATAAATCTAAAAATTTTAAAAAATTGAAAAGGGAGTTGAAATTCTTTATATATATATTAATTTATAGGGGTATTTTTGTTTTCGTAGCGAATATTTATGGTCATTTTTGTTTTTTTACTAGCCTTGAGCAACATTGTTAATTCTTTAATAGTTTAGGAGGGACATTGTCACAATTGCTTCACCGTTATTGAAAATTCTGTTTGACAGATGCTCACAAAACAATCTTCCACTACCAACGAGCCTTTATCCCTTCCAAGTTTCCAACTTAATAGTGAGAATATGGGGGAGCCGCCAAAAAAAAAACAAGAGATACTTTCTCCAAGAGCCTCCACCCTTTTCTCAATAGCAGTGCTATGTGTATTCTCTGTACTATCGGTTTCTATTTTTGACGGGTTGCTTTAGATCTAATTTGTAGATTTAGATCCAGATCTAGTCTCTTCAATATTAGATTTGATCATATTTTTCAGCCAAAGTGTGTCTTCCAAAGGAATGTCTACGATACTGTACTCCTCCGCTGTTACTTGTAGGTTTTTTATTTTGGTTTTTTATTTTTTTATTTTATGGTCCTAGTCGTTGGACTGAAGACGTGAATAATGCTTTAGGCTTTCAGTCGAGAGGGGAATAGTTTGGGAGTGGGTGTTTTGCTCATGCCTGAAAAATGACTTCTTGTGCCCTCGGAAGGAGTCTGCATTAGCAGATCTGTTCTATAAATTGAAGATTGGGCTAGGATAGCCGATGTTTGACATCATAGATTGGTTTTTTATTGTAAGATCTCATAGAATTGTATGTTCTGTGATTATAAGAGTTTTTATGCTCTTGACCACTATTAATAAAATCAAATTGATTTAGAAAAAAAAAAATAGTGAGAATATGACTCATATATCGTTTCAATTAATATAGCAACACCTATCGCAACTATCGGATATATAGAAGCTGAATTTCACATTTATTATTTAAATAATTGCTAACAATTTAAGTTGTAAATATGTGATTATGATTTTTAAGAGATAAATCAATTATAAACCACGTCTAATAAAATAAAATTCTAATATATCTTTTTCCTTTCCCTTTTCTTTTTTTTTTTATAGACATTTTTCTTAAAAAAAAATTGTGATTACGCGGATCTCGCTTGTATATTTATTATACCAGAAGTCAGAAGGTACGGGCTAGCACTACTCCTCGTGGTCGCGGTGGACCGGTGGTAGTTAGGTTTCAGTACAGGAATTTGACAAGATGAGTAGGTGGGCGTCTCCTCGAGGTCGTCGGTGGTAGGTTTGAAGTTTCAATACAGGAATTGACAAGATGGGCACGTGGGAAAATAAAAGCCTAATCCACGCGAGTGACGCGATGCACGTTGAAGATACATGCATACATCAAAACATTAATTATTTCTGCATTGGTACTGAAATATGCAGGGGCCATATATATATATATAGATATAGTTGGATGCGTCTACCAATGTTAATAAATACTGATGAAAGGAAAGTCCACTGAATTAATTGGCTTGTCCTTGAAAACTACCGAATTTGTAATAAATATGCTAAAAATAGATTCTTATCTTTCCATCTCGAAGCCAACTTGTGGCACCGACTAAAAATCGGTGGCTGTCAATTGAATAATTTGAATCCATCCAATGTTACACACGGTTTCATTCTTTTATTTTTATTATTTTTTTATATGATCCNGTGGTAGGTTTGAAGTTTCAATACAGGAATTGACAAGATGGGCACGTGGGAAAATAAAAGCCCCATCCACGCGAGTGACGCGATGCACGTTGAAGATACATGCATACATCAAAACATTAATTATTTCTGCACTGGTACTGAAATATGCAGGGGCCATATATATATATATATATAGATATAGTTGGATGCGTCAACCAATGTTAATAAATATTGATGAAAGGAAAGTCCACTGAATTAATTGGCTTGTCCTTGAAAACTACCGAATTTGTAATAAATATGCTAAAAATAGATTCTTATCTTTCCATCTCGAAGCCAACTTGTGGCACCGACTAAAAATCGGTGGCTGTCAATTGAATAATTTGAATCCATCCAATGTTACACACGGTTTCATTCTTTTATTTTTATTATTTTTTTATATGATCCATCCAAAATTATTATTAAATTTAAAACTTACTAATGATTTATTCAAAATTTAGTGAGTATTTTTATTATTGTGTAAAAAAAGAGTAGTAATACTCGTAATGCCAGCATAAACGAATTTTAGTGTTTTAGTGTGAAGATTAAATTTATGTTTTTAATGCTTGGGGCCAAGGTAAATTTTAGAGTTTATGAGCTAAAAACTTACGAGATGAAATAAAAGTATTTTTATCTTTTTGTTAATCATGAAGGGATATTGATAATATTTTGGTAGTCTTGAAGAACATTATCATGAGTGAGAGTTTTAAGAAAGTATATGAACTTTACCCAATTTTTTAATTCTAGTATCTCTCATCTCTCAAGGTCTTTTCCTCTTGCAACTCTATCCTTATATAAGAAACAAAAACCTAAAGGTTTAGAGCATAAAATCCATATACTGAAGCGTCAACCAAAAATGATAACCTTCAAGTCTACTTGCATGATCGTTCCAAGCGAGCCAACCCCAAATGGCGCTTGGTCACTTTCGGATAACAATATATTAATTATACCAAAGTATATGGGTGCCTGCAGTATCCCTCGTGGTCGGTGGGGGAAATAAAAGCCTCATGAGCCTTGAAGATATAGTTGATGGCTACTTTGTTAGAAGACAAAATTTAATCGGATAAAGTATATTAAGACAAGGCAATAATTGGAGAACAGACATGGATCCCCTTTCTCTCCCAAAAAACCCTAGACCCCACCAAGAAGAACTTCAAGAGGAGGAAAGATCTAGATCTAGATTTAGATCTTCCTTCCTCCCCTTTCATGATAACAGTGCGGTATCTTCTTTATAGGTTCCACCGATCTTCGTTTCTGACGGGTTGCTTTAGATCTAGTTTATAGATCTAGATTTAGATCTAGATCCAGATTTAGATCTAGATCCAGATCCAGTCTGTAGATCTAGATCTAGATCCAGATCTAGTCTTTTCAACTTTAGATCTGATCGTCTTCGTCAGCCAAAGCGTGTCTTCTGAAGTGATGTCTACGATACCGTCCTCCTCTGTTGCTGCTTGTAGGTTTTTGTTTTTGTTTTTTGCTTTTATTTTATGGTCCTAGTCGTTGGACTGAGGACATGAATAATGCTTCTGGCTTTCGAGTCGAGAGAGGAATGTTTTGGGTGTGGGTTTTTTGCTCATGCCTGGGAAATAGCTTCCTATGCCACTGGAAGGAGTCCGCGTTAGCAGATCTGTTCTATAAACTAAAGATCGGGCTGGGATAGCGGATGTTTGGCGTCATAAATTGATTTTCATTGTAAGATCTGTATGTTTTCGATTTTTATGATGTGTAATCTTTTAGTTTCGGTTATGATCTTGCAGAATTATATGTTCCATGATTGTAAGAGCTTTTATGCTCTTGATCACGATTAATGAAATCGGATTGATTTTTCGTCTAATTGAGAGACGAAAATACTTACAAAATGAAGTAATGTTACAAGTCTCTCTTATATCCCTCCAAGAATAATGTAGTTCTTAAATTAAATAATAATTTTAAAAGCTACTTCATTTTTAGAGTGACACAATAATGATATAAGAAAAATTTATAGAATTACTTGATTAATTTTTAGTTAATTTTGGTACTTGGTGGGATTCAAGTGTCACTTAATTTATAAATTTCCAAGGTTAAAAATAAAAATGCCAAAGTGTTGATAGATCAAGAAGATGGATCTTTAGTAAGTTATATATATGTACATATAACCTAAACTTTTTAGGGAAAAGTTTACATGTCCCTCTTAAACTAACACTCAACTGACGATGTCCCCCAAAACTATCAAAATATTGTTAATGTTCCTCCAATTAATGACGAAACTGCCCTTAGTAAAATAAAATAAAAAATAAAATAAAAAACTAAAACTTCTAGAAAAATCCTAAAACTATATATAATAATTCAATTGGTGGCTAGATTTTTCTCTTTTTTTAAAAAAAAAAAAATCTTTTTGTAAGAAAAAAATTATAAAAAAAATTTATTTTTATCTTTTTGTTAGCCTTGAGGGAAACATTGACAATATTTTAGTAGTTTAAGAAGGATATTGTATGTTATAATTGAGTGATAGTTTGAAGGGAGTACATGGACTTTACCCAATTTTTAATTCTACTATCTCTCTTCTCAGACTCATGGCAGTCATGGTCTTTTCCTCTCGCAACTCTATCCTTATATAAGAAACAACAGCCAAAGGTTTAGAGCATAGAAATTCATATACTGAAGCCTGAACCAAAAATGATTACCTTCAAGTCTACTTGCATGATCGTTCCAAGCGAGCCAACCCCAAATGGCCTTTTATTCTTATCGGAGAGCGACCAAGTGATGCAGTGGACTCATACACCTCTCATCATCATTTACAAACCCAACAACAACACCATTATACCATTTTCAATTGAGACAATGAAGAACTCCCTGAGCCGTGCATTGGTTCACTACTACCCACTTGCTGGCCGACTCCACTGGATCGAAGGAAGCCGACTGCAACTTCATTGCAACGCCATGGGAGCGCAACTGACGGAAGCTTACTCTGAATCAAAACTTGACGAATTTGGTGATTTTACACCAAACGGGATGGTCCAACATCTTTTCCCTAGAGTTGATTACAGTACTACTTCAATTGAGGAGCAGCCCTTGTTGCTGGTGCAACTAACAAGATTTCCTTGTGGTGGCCTTTGTGTTGGAACAGCCATATCCCACATTATGGCTGACGGACGGGCTGCAATGAACTTCACCAATGCATGGGCTAAGTTGGCTCGTGGAGAGGATTTGGGGTGCGATGAGATGCCATTTCATGATCGAATTATGTTACGATCATGTGAAACACCGCCTATGCATCCACTTTTTGATCATATAGCATTCTCAAAGCCACCGCTCCTAATAGGTTGCTCCGATACCAAAGCAGAGCAAGAGAAGGAAACTAGTGCTGTCTTACTCAAAGTCACCAAAAAGCAGGTTGAGGAACTGCAGAAGAAAGCCAGTCAAAACATGGTGTTGGTACGACCCTATTCTAGATATGAAGCTGTCGCCGGCCACATTTGGAGGTGTGCAAGCAAGGCACGTGCAGGCAATGGTTGTCAGCCAACAAGAGTTAGACTCGGAGTTGACGGTCGCAATCGGTTCAAACCACCTCTCCCTCAAGGATACTTTGGGAATGCAATCTTCGATGCCGTGACATCGACATGCCTTTATGTTGACCTCTTGTCAAATCCTCTGAGTTATGCTGCTGGGAAATTGAGGGAAGCAATTGAGAGAGTTACAAATGAGTACGTAACATCTGCTCTTGATTTTATATTGAGTCAAAAAGATGTGGCTCATCTGAGGAAAAACTTCGACATCAGGGGATACACTGAAGCACCTAATTTCTTAGGGAATCCCAATGCAGATATCGGTAGTTGGATCGGTTTGCCTTTTTATAGTGTAGATTTTGGATGGGGAAAGCCTGTATACGTGGGTCCAGGGATGTTGCATTCTGATGGCAAGATATTTATCATATCAGGTCCTGCAGATGAAGAATCTCTCGTCGTAGCAGTGTGTTTGCAAACACAATGCATGGATTCCTTTAAAGAGTTATTCTACAAGGATATATGATCAATCTTCAGAAGCCATCTGTCAATTCGGTGAGTAATAGCCCAAGTTTTGTTTATTCAAGTAACTCTCATCTCATGGGTTTTAGAGGTTAAATTCTAGTATATTTATTTTAACTGCTCTAGGTTTCTTTTTTATTTTTCATGTTAACTGTTTATTGTTGTGGTAATTTCTTAATTACTTCCCTCTTTCTATTGGGTTTTCTATTGGCGCATTATATATATCTTAAAAAAATTTTGTTTTCCTTTTAGGTCATCTTTTGACGCAGAAGAAATCAAGGGTCCTTCTCCTTCATAAGTGATTGAGGTGGATGGATGGGAGTAGAAAAGTTTGAACGTGCATGTAGGCAACAACCAAAAGCAGGATGATTTTCATTAATTGTTAGTTTAAGCTGGCTTATGATTTGTTTTAGGAGTGTTGGTTTAGGGTATTTTAAGGAATTATTGTTCATTAGAAATCGGAAGTCTTTATTTGTAATAATTAATTAAGATTTCTTAGTCCTTAATGCTTACAAGTCTTTGAAGCCTACATAAAGGTATGATCATGGACTTGTTTTTATTGGTTGAATAAAATTTTCCTTTTCGAGTTATGAAAAAGTGTGACACGATTGGTTTCCTAAAGTTTTGAGAAGTGTTTTAGTTTAGGGGCATTCTCAGCAACTTATAGGGAGTTTGCTGTTCCTTATCTATAGGAAATATGTCAAAAAAATCACAAAAAACAACTCTCAATACTATAAGATTTTACTGTAGCGATCCGTTGCCCAAATAAAAAAAAAGGAACTCTCTTCTCCGTTCTTCTTCTCCGCCCTCTTCTTCTTTTACACTTCATCTGGACACAAACCAAATGTCCATCTTCACTCTCACAGCCACTCGAAGGATTTACACCCAAAATTAACAACAAATAAAACCCACAAAATCAATCCTCCTCAAAGAACTTAAATTGGTCCAGAGCTGAACAATCAACCAAAACTCAAGGAACTCAAGATCCATTCGGCCAAAACATCTCAAAACAGCACCAAACGAGCACCAAGGAGGAGGAGACCACCAAACGAAAATGACCTTCAACTTCTGATGGGTTTGCGAAGGAGGAGGAGAAGACCCAGCAGAAACCAATCAAACCCAGCAAAAACCCAATCGACGATTGGAGGGGAAAGAGTGACGCAGGGAGATCGAGAGTGAGGCAACCCAGCAGTCTTGCTCCGATCGCTACGACGCCGTGACATTGCCTTCGCCTCTTTCTCCGCCATCTGATCTGTACGTCGTCTTCGTCATCATCATCTCACCTCTTTTCGTTTCTATCCGACTGTGCTTTGTTTGGATTTTAATTGTTTATTTTGGTTGGTTATGATCCGAGAAATCAGTGATGATGCCATTTTGTGGGTCTCTGATCGATTGAAATCAGGTTGGGGATGATGCTACGGAAGAAATATGAGGTTTTGGTAAATCAGTTGATGAAGCTACGAGAAGAAATATGAGGGAGAGAGAAAGTTTGTTTAATAAATTAAAAATAAAAAAATAAAAAATAATAGTATTTTAATGATATAGAAACTATTAAGGGGAGCTATTAGAGTGTATTTTAACATAGGAAATCAAAAAGTAGTTTGGATCTTTAAATGTAGGGAACATGACGAGGAAGCTGTTAGGAATTCTCTAAATTTAGATGTCCTCATCAAGGCCACGTCATGCAGTGCTCCAATACCACTTGACTTAGCATTAGCTCTGATATCACTTGTAACGACCTAGGAAAAAACGCTAGTCACATTTGTGCTATCACCAAAAAAGGATTAATCAATTTGGAGCTTCTCTAGAATTCATTATAAAGTCCAATTTCATCTAATAACTAGGCAATGTGAAACTTAGCACTCATGACTATCTTTATAAACCACACAATAACCACATCTACGTTATCACCCTAAAAAGATTAGTCAATTTGGAGCTTCTCTATAATTCATTATAAAGCTCAGTTTCATCTAATAACTAGGCAATATAAAACTTAACACTCATGACTATTTTTATAAATTACACAATAGCCACATCTACGTTATCACCCTAAAATGACTAGTCAATTTGAAGCTTCTCTAAAATTCATTATAAAGCCTAGTTTTACTTAGTAATTATATAATGTGAGACTTAATACTTAGCACTCATGACTATCTTTATAAATCATCCACTCTATGTGAACTTCTTTGTATCTTTCCAATATGAGATCGGGGTATTATAATATTGATGGAAGATGCAAAGATTATTATGAACAAATTTTGAACTTGGGTCGTGACATAGATAAAAAGGAAAGCAAATATAACAGCACATCTATCGACAAAAGAGGCGCTCAAAAAATCAATAGAGAAAAATTGGATAAAAAAAATACCTTGATTTTATTCATAAAGTTGTGCATGGTAAAAACTGTAATCTTTGAAGCTTTTTTAATGATCGAATGAATGAGGTTTCACTTAAAAATAAAATAAAATGAGAGGGCCTCTTATGGGCTTACTTATCTTAGCAGGCGGGTTTTGAGTAATTAATTTCTTATTTGAACAACTGAATCTCATACAAACTTTTTCACATTTATGGATCTGGCTGCTATGTGATAGTCACAACTACCGCATAAGTGCCATTATTTTGAACGACACTGTTTTGAAACTCAAAACAAAAGTGAGTCTTAAAACAATGTCGTTTTTTAGAATAGCAAATGTGTCTTTTATGAGACAAAACGTGAGTGAGTTGACGCCGTCAGACTGACTTTTGCTGTGAGTCGCAAAATAGTATTGTTTCAAAATATATATATATATATATCAGTACAAGAGTGATGATATTCTTACAACTAGGGATGTAAAAAAATACCAAAGAATCAAAATTGGAAAACTGGGAAACCGGAAACCGGTTCCGAATCCGATTTGAAAAAACCAAAAACTGAGTATCCCGGTGCCGTTATCCTGTTTTTACCTGGTTACTGGGAACTGGGTTAAATATATATATTTTTTTATGTATTTTTAGTTAGGGCTTTACATTTTTTAGTTTTTTGGTTTGTTTACATACATTTTACTTTTTATTATTTTAAAGTTTTCTTTATGTACCTAATTTAAAATGATTTTTAGGGTATTTTAAAAAATTGAATTTTTATTTCTAAGGCCCATATAGGCAAAAACATTGATTTTTTAGGATTTTTGGGCTTTTTTAGGTTTATTTTTTAATTATTTGGAACAATTACAATAAAACCCCTTTAATTTAGACAAAAATACTAACAGATTTTTTTAAAAAAAATAACCAACTTATGAAAAAAGAAAAAAAGAAAAAGGGGGGCTTATTTTAGGCTGGGCCTAAAATAAGCCCAAAAAGTAAATTTTTTTAAAAAATCAGTTACTGGCCGGTTCCGGTTACCAGACCGGGTACAACCGGAACCGGCCGGGTTGTACCCGGTCCGGTAACCAGGACCCCGGTTTTACCGGGGTCATGGTTCCGGTTCCGCTTTCCCAAAACAAGGAACCAGGATACCCCGGTTCCGGTTTTCGGTTTTAGCCAAAAACTAAGAAACCAGACCGGATTGATACCCCTACTTACAACTAACGTGGATAAACAATGCCACGTTGGTTGTATTTTAATATCATTTTAGGGTTTAAAATATAACCAGCGTGAATTGTAAGAATATCACCACTCATCAATGCAGTAGTCACAACTACCACAACGCATAGAAGACGTATTCCACATTTATTATTTAAATTACTAATAATTTAAGCCATAAATATCAAATATGTGGTGATATGGAGATCTAGTACGTATGATTATTATACCAAAAGGTATGGGTGCCAGCGTGCCACTACCCTTGGTGGTTGCAAGGGCTGAGGGAGAGAGGGTCGAGAGGGGTCAAATGCCCTTCCTCAACCCCCATAAATTTTACTTAGATAGAAAATTTTCCATATGTTCTAGTTGCCCACCCTCAGTCATGCATCAGGGGCAATCGACAACCACATCAGAGGCAAACGAATCAAGATGCACCGGGATGTTCTAAATATTTTCTTTTATAGTTTCTACCTTTCAAGGTTTTTATGTTTAGTTCAGAGGAAATGGAAGAAGACAATGACACATGATACCCTTTATGAAACACACCGTTTAACTAAGTTTTATTATTTGATTTTTTTTGTACCACACGCACGCTCACTTAAAGCCTACAGTTTTGAACTAAAAAAAAAGCCTACACTTTTGTTGTTTGACTCTCTATTGACAATTTCTCTTTTTAATTTTTTAATTTCAGGTATGTAATTACACTTTTATATTGATTAATAATTTATATTTAGATTTCTCCATTAAATTAATTTTTTTATAAATATATATATACATATATATTTCAATTTCTTATTGTATAAAATATATAATTTTAGTTACTTTTTTTTTTTTACATGTCCGCACAAGAAGGGAGAGGGATATTCGAATTAGTGACATCTGTTTTATTAGGCGTGGTCCTAGTCGATTGAGCTACCTCTTGAGGACATAATTTTGGTTACTTAAGATTATGGAGATCAAACAATAAAACAAGAATGATTCAATTGAGCTTCAATTAAATTCTAAAAGAGCTCATGTCGAGATATATTTAACAAATGTCACTAGATGATTGTTGCTAAAAAAAAAAAATTGTTCAATATCTTCCTAGTGATAGAAACCAAATTCAAAGACAATTAAATAAATTAACTCTAGGCGTTACAAAATAAATTGTAGGTTACATTTACATATTTTAAACTATTATTAAATTTTGCTAAACTATTTAATTTTTTCCATTCATCAACAAAAAATTTTTTTGACCTCCTTAACCGAATTTCTAGCTCCGCCACCTGTGGTCGGTGGTATCTTTCAATAAAATATTTGAGAAATGAAATGTCCTATTGATGGCCGGGAAATGTCCTTTTCCTCCTTCAAAACATAATGCTTTCTGTCCCGGATTCTGCACCGTTACCGAAATATGCAGGCCATCGTTGGACTTGGATGCATCAAAGTTTTTGTTGTTTTCTGAGCCTACCAAGTACCAATATTACTAAATATTGTTGAAAGCAAAGCCCACTGAATTAATTGGCTTTTGCTGAAAACTACCAAATAAATATTCTGTATATGAATGTCGAGCAATATGAACCGATTAGTTGGGCCGAATCATAAAACAAATTGGAATGCGCACCGCTATTGATAAGACGAAAAAGTTGATGGGTGTGGGTGTTATTATAAGGGATGGTATGAGTAAGAACTTCGCATCAATGTGCATGTCTCTTCCGTATATCATCAACCCAACAATGGCGGAAGCTTATGCGGTTTGGAAGACTATTTTTTGGCAGAAATTCAGGGCTACAAAATATTATTTTAGAAGGTGATGTCTTGGAGAGTGTTTCATAAAATTAACTGTGACAGAGATACACTACGTTAATTGAAGATGCAAATATTATTTTGCACAAATTCTGATCTTCGGTCATGATGCAAACAAAAAGGTGCACATCTATTGGCAAAAGAGGTGGCGCTCAAAAAATCAACATAAGAAATTTGAATAGAAGAATATCCTCATTTTATTCGTGAAGTTGTACATGGTGAAAGTTGTAATCTTTGATGCTTTTTGAATGATTGAATGAGTAAGGTTTCACTTGAAAAAAAGACAAAAAAAATATTAAAATTTATAAATAAAAAAATACAAAGAAGTGAGAAAAAACCTCTTATGGGCTTACCTATCTTAGCAAGTTTTGAGTAATTCACTTCTTATTTGTGATTCACAACTACCAGTCTACCACCCATAACTACTGCATAGGTACACTGTTTGAGAATCTCAAAACTGTGTCCTTTTTTAGAATAGCAAAGGTCTCTTTTAAGAGACTAAAAACGTGAATTGACGCCGTAACTCGTAAGACTGACTTTACGATTCAATACTCCATCCCAACATTCTGTTTTTCTATCATTGCATATTTGAATCCCCTATCGCTCTGTGGACCTCAAAACCATTCAAGCTCGATTCCAAATCAACAAAGTTGATAGACGAGGAAACCATGTCGTCAAGCATCTTGGTCAATTTCATTGAAGATGTTCCTTGGCTTAAACAAGAACAACACTCTCGTCAAGCTACCTCGACTAGCGATGAATACCAAATATTGCATATTTGAGTTCCTAAATTTGTATATGTTAATTCCGTATTGTTATTTGTTTGATGTTGTTTTGTTTTAAGTGTTCTCAGATTCTAAAGGAAAAACGCAACAAATTCTATTGATTTTGGGCTTAAAGCACACTTTGAGAAGACCTAGATGATGTGATTAATTTTAACCAAATCAGGAAAGAAATAAATTGAAAATTTTCTAATTGGAGTCAAAATCGGATTTGATTAAATTTCAAATTTTGCACGTCTTAATTAGTATTTTGATAATAACTTTCAGCTCAAGTATCAGATTAAGGTGAAACCAAAGGCATTAGAAAGCTACATTGTGTTTATTAACTTGATTTGTCTACAGTACAAAGGTCTCTATTTATAGGATACTGTCTAAATACAAGTATAGTAATCAAACCCCTTAATTTGATTACAATCTCAATATTTAATTACAATCAACTCATGAATAGAGAATATTTGATATCAACATAATTATAGAATATAAGAAAAATATTATATATTTTTCATATATTTTAACATCTCCCTCAAACTCAAGGTAGAATATTCCATCTTGAGTTTGAAATCTAAAACAATGATGAAGGTAGTGGCGGAGGCTGGGAACAAGTTGTAGATGATGGCGACTGCCAAAGGAGAAAGAGATTGGCCGGCGGCCAGTGACGACGGCAAGCAGCTAGTGAATGCAGATTCAAAATGGCCAACAATGGGCCAAACTCCAAAAGGGGCCGACAACAGGCCAAAACTTCAAAAGGGCCGACTAGGGCATAAACTTAAAAAAGTGATGACTTGCGCCAAAAATAAAAAGAAAATGAGCCCACTTTGGAGGTTATTAGATCGGGGCATCGAACCTAATTGGGGTGTGGCACGCGTGGTGACGCATGGAAAAGCGTGACATGTGGATATAGTGGAATAATGAGATTGTTGGGAGAGAACACCAAAAAATGTCAACGACTTATATTGAAGGCCACAAGAAATTGGCTATGATACCATGTTGAAAGAATGATTATGTAGAAATAATATAAAAAATGAACACAAAGAATTTACGGGTGGTTCGGTGTTATACACTTACGTCCACCACTCGAAATATCCCAAATGTTACATTATACTTATTAACTTGATTTGTCTACAATACAAAGATCCCTATTTATAGGATAATGTCTAAATACGAGTATAGTAATCAAATCTCCTTGATTGATTTGATTACAATCAACCCATAAATAGAGAATATTTGATATCAACATAATTACGGAATATAAGAAAAAATTTATATATTTTTCATATATTCTAACATAATGAAAATCTGAAATTTCCACTTAAAAAAAGAAATGAAAAAAAGAGGGACATGCATGTTATCTAGAAAAAACCTTTTGAGAATCTGTTAGACCTTTTACATACACCACAAATAATGCATCTCCAGATACGAAGTTGTGTGATAATATATTTGCTGTATACATTCTTCACAATATATGCTGACTTCAACAAGCCTTAAAAATTCCAAACAAATAAAGAAAAGGGTATGCTCCTAACTCCTAAGAATCTTCATCGACTCAAAACTTGCATCTATATGCTACACTGCTGCATCCTAAATGACACAATCAATAACGGTCTGTTTGTTCTGCAGAAAGGTTGTTCCTGTGGAACATTCTCCTCGGACTTATGTAACAATGATAAGGAAAATGGAGGCTTTTTGCTTTTACCTGACTGACAGTTTGGCTTGATTGGAAGCTGCTGCATTGTGTCGTTTCAGCTTCCAATAGTTGGACTTACTGATTCAAAAGCTTGTACAAGAAGTTCAACCTTTCTTTTCCTGAGTGGGGTTAGTTTTGCTACAACCTGTTGAAGCGCATAATCAAGCATCCATTCCTCTGCTTTTTTTCTTTGATCCATGTCCAGATGCCTTAAATGAACCTTTTCTCCTTCTGGGTCCGTCTCCAAAGGCAGATATCTTGGCTCCCGCGGATTAAATTTCTTTACTTTTTCCAACCCCTTGATGAATCTATTAAGCAGGATCAACTTCTTCAGAACGCTCCATTTTCTTGGCATTTGCTGGTTAGATTTCTTTTCCACCTTCATTTCTGTCTTCTCTTCTTCTTCTTCAGAACTGATATTTTCTCCTGGATCTGTTTTGCTGGAATTCTCGAAGCTGTCTTTATCAGAATCTTTGCAATTTGAGATGAATGGTTTCCCTCTGTCACCAGACTCACCACCTTCCTCTTCTGAGATTTCTGGAAGAGGGATTTCATCAATCGCTTCTTCTATCAGCTTAATGGCTTCAATACTGTTATCCATATCCATTTCAGAGATATTCTGACAAGAATTGGAAATGCTTGTTTCAGTCAATGAGTTGTAATCATCCACTTGTTCTTCTTTTCCTGCTTCATCAAGTTGTGGGTTGGCTCCATCTTTTGCTGCAATGCCTGATACCATGTGATTATATACCAAGTGCCACAGCTTCATGTTTTTCTTTTTTTCCAACCAGGCCTTATTTGCTACACTGTTAATTGCTTTTGATTCCACATAATTTTCTGAGGTTGGGATATTGTACATATCAGATTGTTCACAAGCTGCACTGGCTAAAATGGTATTCTCTGAATCTTTGCATTCTGATTCAGAACCATGGTTGAAGTGTTCTGAACTTGAAGTAACTCCTATGGGGACTTTTCCATTCTCTCGAACTACTTCATAACAGGTGCTTACAATGCTCTCTGGCTTCAGGGAGAATTCATCACGTGAGCTGGGATCTTTGATCTCTGGTGAACAACTAATGATGGAATCAGGTTGATTATCAGCAAGAATGAATTTATCGTCCACCCTTTCAAGATAGATGGAAATAATTTGCTTTTCCTCCCAGTCTTCGTTGGTTATTTCCTGTTCTGCTTTAATGCAACTACATTCCAAACTGGTTTCTCTGAACTCAGAAAATTTCAGTGGAGGAGTCTGCTGTTTGTCCGTGAGAAAATCACTGGCTTGCTCTGGATAGCATTTGAAATCTTTCTCAGGATAAGATGCTTCTTCTCCGCTTTGAATTGAGGAACTATTACTGGCTTGAAGGGGATTTGCTTGAGTGCAAACTGCTGCATTGGACCTCTGGGCAGTTTCAATTTCTGGCAGAGGAAGAATTTTCTCAAAAGCTTCAACAAGAAGTACTACTTTTCGTTTTTGAGCTGGAGCTAGTTTAGAAATGACCTGTTGAAGTGCATTATCAAGCATCCACTCCTCAGCGTTTTTTCTGTTGTCTGTTGTTTGGTGCCTCAGATTGACCTTTTCTGCTTCCGGATCAGGCTTCAAGGACAGATGTTGTGGCTTCCGGGGGTTGAAATTCCTCACCTTCTCCAATGCCTTGACAAATCTCTTGAGCAGGATTAAGCTTTTCAGTTTGCTCCAGCTTTTGGGCCTTCTCTTGTCAGATTTCTCTTCTTTGGGAGTACTAATACTATTAGCTTCCTGCAATGTTTCTTCTGCATTTTCTACCATATTGTCTTTAGCAGGCTCGCTGGAAGCTGAGATGCTCCATTCCACACCCTTAACTTGATTCTTCTCCAAGATTTCTTGGTCTGAACTTCTGCTGCTTGTTATTGATTGATCATCAGAAGATTGGTCATGAAATTCTTGCAGAAGGATTTCATCAAAAGCTTCTTGTACCAGCTTAATGGCATCAAGCTGGCTGAGCTCATTCTTTTGGTGGTCCGCATTGTGATTCTCCTTGTCTGCTTCAGAAGGACCCTCAGAAGAGCCACAGTTGTTCGTATCTTCCACTTGTTCTTCACTTTCCAATCCATCTAGAGGAATCTTGTTTTCAACTTTTCGGCTGATATCTACTAATGCATGCTTATATATCGAGTGCCACACTTTGATATACTTCTGATTTTTAGACTGCATTTTATGTTCTACATCATTTCCATTTGCAGAGAAATCCCTGCCTGTTTTTTCTTTGACAGGAGAGAGAGCTCTGGTGGCATTACGAACTGCAGGATCTCCATTATGGAACATTTCCTTTGCCTGAATTCCTTTCTTCATATTCCCAGAACGTTTGCCTTTAAGAAATTGACTCTCTCGTTTCATGCTCATCTGGGTCTTCAACAAACGCCGCCTCATAGAAACGAAGCGCTTCAATGGAGGTGAAGCATTGTGGTGATGACCATGAAGAGAGCAATAACTATAGGGACAAATTTTCATGACTGAAGCCCTTTCAGGCTGAAGCTCCAAGGAGCCTGGGATTTTGGAATCCTTGAGAATTGAAGAACAGGTAGCCTTAGATATTTCAGAACATTTCCTCGTGGTAGGCTTCTTTGATTTGAAAGTTCCCATTTTTGTTAAGGCTTTCACAGGTTTCGAAGGCTTCTTTGATTTGAAAGTTCCCACTTTTGTTAAGACTTTCACAGGTTTCAAACTCGATGACCTTTTTATAATTCTCACAGATTTATTACCAGAAAAGGCAGATTTTGGCTTTGGGTCACTTAATTGTTTCCTATTTTGGCGATGATTGCTACTAAAACTGGATTCAGAATTATGGGGACTTGCCTGATAGCCAGATTCCACGCTTCTTGTGGATGAATTTGCCTGCTTGATTGATCTTGACTTCTTCACTTTCCTCTGCAACTCAGTCCCTTCAGAGCTTTTGCTCATCAAATTCCTCCTGAATTTCATGCTAGACGTTCTTGTTAAGCTCTGCCCAGGCTTCAAACTTGATTTCCTTGACGACATTGTCATTGAATTCTGCACAGAAGAAGCAATATTTGGTATCAGAAAATTTGAAGGATTCCCTTTACTCGAATCATTGCAACCAAAACTAATTAAATTCAGAAAATTACAACAAATACTTGCCTGCCTTGCATCTGAACTGTTTGTGGCCTTCATATAATTCGGCGATGCATCTGATAACATAACAGGAAGGTGATCATGCCGTAATTTTGATCTTCTTGTGGATGATGATCTTAGGCTTGGCAATCTTGAGAGCTTGATTGATCTAAATTTCTTCAGCTTCCTCTTTGGCTCTGTTCCTCCCCTGTCACTGCTTTCCTGATTCTGAGAAAAAGATGGCTCATCGGTTACTGACATCATCTCAGATTCCGCAGAACTCATACAATCAAAATGAGCTCCAGCTTCAAGATTGTTAGAATTCTTTTCTGGAATAAAATCAAGAGAGTTCTGAATATGGGAATGTTATAAAGGCTGGAGCTTTTCTTTTTTCTTGTCACAAAAGAAAGCCGTATGGGATGACCCAAAGACCAGAGAATTCAAAGCTTGTACTTGGCTCTAGTGACTGGTCTTCTTCTTCTTCTTCTTCTTCTTCCTCCTCCTCCTCCTCCTCCTCCAGCTTGATTCAAATTTCAGCTCTGACTTGGCCCGTTAACAAGTTTGAATACCGTTGAGAAAGGGTCGTGTAGATACCTTGACTTGTACACAGAAATAGTGGTAATGACTTGGCCTTTCAGATTCATTGACTCTTAATTAATCCTATTTCTTCTATCATTTTGGGATGTTATTAATAGAAGATAATTCAAGTATTTTGGGAATTATTTTATTTTATGGAAATCTCAAAAGCCAGTAAATAATAATCAATATCAGCTAATATATATATATATGGAATAAGTACGATGTAACTACAGATCATTCTTGTCCACAAAACTTGTTTATTGAGAGGATGCTATGAAAGTTGTGACTTGTGAGACAGATATTATATGATGATCCAATAACATGCTCCCATGATTTTTTTTTTCTAGCGTATATATATTATGTTCCTGGTTGTTGGGACCATGTCAATGCTGTCCACCGCTACAAATTCCCACGTGGGTAGGACACAAGATTTTTTGCAAAGGGAAGAATATCACTTGACAACGAATTAAATCATTCCAAAAAAAAAAAAATTATAATAAACACTTGTTTATCATATATATTTAATCTGGACAGAAAAAGAATAATCATTTAAAATATAATACGTGAAGAATCAAAATGTAAAGTGATAATGAACAATTATTCATAGCCGCAATTAAAGAAAAGATAAAGAGACACTCATTTTTCCTTTTTTCTTTTCCTTCTTTTTTTTCTCCTCTTCTTCTAGTCCCTTTTAAGACCCTACTTTACTTTTTTGAAAGCATTATTCGCATATTTTGAAGACTTGTCCTACAAAATCACATGATTCACATATCAAACCCTTCACTACAGTCAACACCGGTTTTCTACTCGTCGGAGTTCAGCCACTTCCCACCTTGCCGTCAACCGATGTTTTATGAGTTTTGTTTTTTGTTTTATTTTCTCATGTATTTTTCTATTTATTCGTGTTTCGTTTTTTGGTTTGTTTGTCTTCTTTCTAAGTTTTATTTCTCTTTACATTTAATTTCAGCAACAATCTATAGGGTAAAGGTTTTGTTTATACAAATTCTTAAGAGTAATGGTATTGGATTTTCTTTCTGTCTTTTGTTTTTTTTTGGTAATAAATATTGACAGATTGGAAGATGAAAAAGGCCAGAAAATCAATGATGAGGCAATTGTTAGAAATGTGATTTGCTTAAATTTGTTGCAGATTTAAAATTGATTGGGAAGGTAATATTCAAAATCATGTCATAAATAATATTTAGATTATAAAGATTCTAAATTATATCTTTGACTTTTTTTTAAAATATTTTACTCATCTCATTTGATTGTTATACCATCGAAGAGATACTATTTAATTTTTTTTTTTTTTAAAAAAAAAAAACCCGACAACAACGACAATTATTCAAATATTAATATTGACGGTGAGATTAGAGATTGATAGTTGGGAGTCAAGAGAGACATAAAACGCGTCGACGACCAAAAGTTTGCTGGCTGTGGGACCCCAAAAATTCCTAGCGCAATTCGGGGGATGAGAGGGCCCCAAACCCAATCCTTCCTCTTTCTTTTAACACCTACAATTCTACAAACCTTTTTGAACGACTGTCTAGCGTGGGCCCAATAGGATTATAGGAATTGGTCGTCAATTTTATATATATATATAGATATATTTATTTATTTTACTGAAAAAAATTTCGTTTAAAAAATAAATTTCTTAGGCCAACACCCAAATAAATAAATAGAGTGAAGAAAAATTCTATATTTTTTATTATGTATGATGACATGTCATCAATTATAAATTCATAAGTTTCATTCTTTCTTTTGAAAATCACAACAAAAGTCACTTTCATAAACCCAATTGCAACTATCTCCTTCAAATACACATAATTAATGAGAAAATATTAGGTATTTTTCTAGTGTTTTTTCGATATTCTCTCAATTGTAATATGACTTTCAAAATTATTATTGAATTTGAGATTATCATTATTGACTTTTAATCTATTGATGATTTTAAAAATTACATTACAATCGGAAAAACATTAAAAAAATACTAGAAAAATATAAGAAAACACTAGAAAAATACTTGGCATTTCCCTTATTGATTACTCTTACGCCCATCTATTATAAACAAATCTATTTTGAAAATCTTGTCAACACAAACTTTGATTCTATTTTGGATAAGATTTTTTCCACGTAATTCCCCTTCAAGTTTATTATTATCCCGCAAAGCTTACCTAAACTACCATCTCAATAAATTCAATTAGATTTTGAAAATGGCCAAAAATCTAAAATGGGAATCTACCAAACAACCTTCAATTAAATTCATTTAAACTAATTAATAGCAAACAACCTCCAATCAATTGAAAAAGGCCAACTCACTAACACATAGTTTGGAAAAGGGGTTTGCTAGGGGTTCTCTTCCAAGTGTTCTCCTAGCGTTCTTTTAATTTTACGTAGAACATGATTTAAGAAAAAATAAAATTGTAGTACCGTTTTTTTACCAACAGATTAATTTTTATGAGTTAATATTTAGGTTCTAATGCTTTAAAACTTGTTTTTGAATTCAAAACTAAAACCCAAAAGTGAAAGGTTAACCCTTTAAGGATAATATCACAAAAAATGGATTTGATCATCCTAAATTTAGTACTAATGTCTCAAAATTTTACTAATGCCTAAAAAACCCGGTGGTGGAGGCCACTACAATTTTATTTTTTCTTAAATCATGTTCTACGTAATACTGGGAGAACATTAAGAGAACACTAGGGGGAGAACCCTAGCATTTTCCTTTGGTAAATGAAGTTTTGTTAAATAATTTGACAATTAGACAACTGATAGCCACTATACTTTTAAATTTGGGCTTGTTAAAATTTATGTGAACAAGTGAAATTATTTGCAGCCTCTCGTCCACCCTTCCATCCGTCACTTTAGGGGTGTACAAATGGTTGCGGTTAGTGGTTATTGGTTAAAACTGCTAACCGCAACCGTCTAAGGTGATTATTAGATTTTAATAACCGCAATCGCTCCATTTACACAATTAACAATTATTTTATAACCGGCGATTAACGGTTACTGAAACCAATAACCGGCGGTTTTATAACCATTTTATATATATATATATGGGCTCTTGGACTTTTTGAAGTGGTTTGGACAATTTTGTGCTTATTTGTTGGACTTATTTTAAATAATTTTTGGTCAAAGTGTTCCAAAAAACAATAAATATGATGAAACCCTATTCTTAACTTGTATTTAAAACGACACCATTTTGATGTTTAATGCCAAAATGATGTCGTTTTAATGTTATATTTTTAATATAAAATATATATATTTATATTAATATATATAAGGGTAGATAGTTAGCAGTTATTAACTATTTTTTTCTACCCCTAAAATTCAAACTACCCCGCTTTAGGCGGTTAGCGATTTTTTATAACTACCTATCACAACGGTTATGCGGTAAGCAATTAGCAATTGCGGGTTGGTTATAATCTCCCCATTTGTACACTCCTACCGCCATTTTTATATGATCATAATCTACAAAAGCAAAAGAATAAGAAAGGAAAGCAAAAGAGGAAAAACAAATAAAATGCTTATGGCATGGGCCATGGCCCATAGCTCGTAAAGTGACCTTCGGTCTGGTTGTTTTCTGCTCAAGTTTTGCGGAGTAACATGGAATGTGAACTGGCGCATGGTCCAGTAATAGAAGCTTCGGCCCACGGCCCATTTATACAAATTTTTTTTCCTTGTACGCAACAAAAAGCGCTTTCTTTTACTCAACAACTTGGGTACCCGCCGAAAGTGTTNGTTATGCGTTAAGCAATTAGCAGTTGCAGGTTGGTTATAATCTCCCCATTTGTACACTCCTACCGCCATTTGTATATGATCATAATCTACAAAAGCAAAAGAAAAAGAATAAGAAAGGAAAGCAAAAGAGGAAAAACAAATAAAATGCTTATGGCATGGGCCATGGCCCATAGCTCGTAAAGTGACCTTCGGTCTGGTTGTTTTCTGCTCAAGTTTTGCGGAGTAACATGGAATGTGAACTGGCGCATGGTCCAGTAATAGAAGCTTCGGCCCACGGCCCATTTATACAAATTTTTTTTCCTTGTACGCAACAAAAAGCGCTTTCTTTTACTCAACAACTTGGGTACCCGCCGAAAGTGTTCGTCAGGTTCCCAAAATATAGAAAGTTCCAACGATCAAACAGCCTTGTCCGGAAGCGCGCCATTCTCTTCCTTATCTTCCTTCTCGGCCTTTGTAGCTATTACTTCGTCATATGCTTTATCCGAATCTTCACTCTAAAGTCGGCGTCATCCTATCGGTATCTTTATCTCTTCCCGGATCTCGATGCTTTCTAAAAATCAATTTCCCTGGTATATTAATTACTCTCACATGCCTCTCCCTTTTCAAATTCTGTAATCGTAGCCTCTCTGTTTTCTCTGAGTTTGTTCTTTGTTTTGGTCGGTGTTGAGAGTATTGGGTTCTGATTTGGAAACCCATTTGGCTGTTGATTTTTTTATTGTGGTTCTGGTTGGGGGATTTGAGGTGGAAATTTGTGTTTTTTCTGTCCGGGTTTTTGTGGGATTTTGAAGCACCGTCGGAATTTGAAACGATGGGTTGTTTTTTATCAAGTTTTTCTGGATGAGGTATGTGGATGTGGAGAATCTGATCTCTGGAGCTTTGAGGGTTTCAACGGTTATGGGAATTTTGGGGCTCTGATCCGGAACCTATTGGGTTGTTGACTTGCCGAGCTGGTCCTGGTTGGAAGTTAGAGGATTTGTGATCAGAAGTATGCGCTTTGGCATTTTGGTTCAGGATCAACAGCTTGGCATTGTTACTTTTATCCATTTCTTAAAATTTAGTCGGTGCGATTACGCTTCTTTTTGTTGATTTTGGTAAGAACTTTTATTAGAACTACTATATCATATATTGCTACTATAGTTTATTCTTAATATATTTTCCCAAATCTTTCGAGCTAAAGGATTGAAGAGAAATCAGTTTGTTTTATTTTATTTTTTGTGTGAGTAAATCAGTTTATGCAGTGGTTGAATTGGTTTCTCATTGATTTCGTATTTAGTTCTTGGGAGCTATCCAATTTAAGTTTGCGGTGAGAACCCATTTTTCATTATCATCTTTAGCATCCTGCAAAACTCAGCCTTTTCTTCTTAAATCTTTAGGTAATTTTTGAAATTTAGGTTGTTAGGTTTACGTCTAGATCATTATTTCTTAGAACTCAATAGATTTTTCTTTTTTTTTACTCTTTTTTTTTTCAGCTTTGTACATTAAACAGATTGAGCTGTGGACATAACCAATCATTTAAACAAGCACCTGTTATATTAACCAAGATATGGATATTAGTAATGAGGCCAGTGTTGATCCTTTTTCAATTGGACCTTCAACCATTATTGGTCGAACAATAGCTTTCAGAATTTTATTCTGCAAGTCCATGTCGCATTTGAGGTATCAAATACTTCATGTGTTTTTGGATCTAATCTATAGATTTAGGGACTTTATGGCACCCATGGTAGCATGGTTACACCCCCGAAACCCACAAGGAATATTGGCAATGGTGACAATAATCGCATTTTTATTGAAACGATATACAAATGTAAAACAGAGGGCTGAAATGGCTTATCGGAGGAATTTTTGGAGAAATATGATGAGAACTGCATTGACCTATGAGGAATGGGCTCATGCTGCGAGGATGCTAGATAAAGAGACCCCAAAACTGAATGAATCAGACCTGTATGATGAAGAACTTGTGAGAAACAAGGTTCAAGAACTCCGCCATCGCCGCCATGAGAGACCCCTGAGGGATATTATTTTTTGCATGCGAGCTGATCTTGTCAGAAATCTCGGTAATATGTGCAATCCTGAACTTCACAAGGGTAGGCTTCACGTGCCCAAGCTCATAAAGGAGTACATAGATGAGGTCTCAACTCAGTTGAGAATGGTTTGTGATTCAGATTCAGAGGAGCTATCATTAGAAGAGAAGCTTGCTTTCATGCATGAAACGAGGCATGCCTTTGGGAGGACAGCTTTGCTTTTGAGTGGGGGTGCTTCCCTTGGATCTTTTCACGTCGGTGTGGTTAGAACACTGGTTGAGCATAAGCTTGTGCCCAGAATAATTGCTGGCTCTAGCGTAGGATCTATTATGTGTGCTGTGGTTGCCACTAGGTCTTGGCCTGAGCTACAAAGTTTTTTTGAAGATTCTTTGCACTCTTTGCAGTTTTTTGATCAGATAGGTGGGATTTTTACTGTAGTGAAGAGGGTCATGACACAAGGGGCTGTTCACGAGATCAGGCAGTTGCAAATGATGTTGAGGCATCTAACAAGTAACCTTACATTTCAAGAAGCTTATGATATGACAGGTCGAATTCTTGGGATAACGGTTTGCTCTCCAAGGAAGCATGAGCCACCTAGATGCCTTAACTACTTGACTTCACCTCATGTTGTTGTATGGAGTGCAGTGACTGCTTCTTGTGCGTTTCCTGGACTCTTCGAGGCTCAGGAGCTGATGGCAAAGGATAGAAGTGGAGAGATCGTTCCCTATCATCCACCATTTAATTTGGATCCCGAGGAGGGCTCTGGTACCCATGTGCGACGGTGGAGAGATGGCAGCCTGGAGATTGATTTGCCTATGATGCAATTGAAAGAACTGTTCAATGTGAATCATTTTATCGTCAGTCAGGCAAATCCTCATATAGCACCATTGTTGAGGATGAAAGAATTTGTGAGAGCTTATGGAGGCAACTTCGCTGCCAAGGTATGTATTATACGGTACTGGAACTTCAATCCGTTTGATCTATATTATACTTGGCTGATTTACTATAGAAGCAAGAATAAATGAACAATGTGCATGAGTTTGGACTAAAGTTTCAGATTTTGACCATCCAGCTATTAGCTATCATTTTTTTATTTTTTATGAACGTCATCAGGACTGAATGTCAGACGAAGCTTTCTGAAGATGCATGGTTGAAAAGTTTTGTTAAGACAATCATGCCTTTCTCTTTTCGTCTTTTCTTTATCATTTTCCTTTCTTCTTTTTTTTTTTTCAATTTTTTTTTTATTTTTTTATTTAGATGTTTAAGATTTCTTCTTTTTTTTTTTTTTTGGTTCTTTAGGCATTTACTCTCGTTTTCTTCCCAGTACTAGGGTAGCATCCTTTCTTTCTTTCTTTCTTTCTTTCTTTTATGGGGTCATTATTAGAAAAGTTAAATACCGGTTGGAATGAAAAATAGTTGGCAGCTGAAACATGATTCTCTTGCAATTTTTTATGGTGAATAGCTGGTTAAAATTTGCAGGATTCTTCATTTGAATTGATAGTTGAAGCACAAGGCTTACATTTTTTTGGTCTAAAAGAAAGGAAAAAATATATATATGTTCCCAAGAGGCACAAATATGTTATAAAGGGCGCAGGGATTTATTTATGTGCGGTGCAGAGAGGAGTCTGTATGCTTGGTTGGAATGTCATAGCAATTGCACTTGAGCGGAATAACCTACACTTGAGCGGAATGTAATAGCAGTAAAGATGAATGTTAATTTGAACCACCTAATGCCAACCCACATCTTAAGTGGACACCAGCTCAAATACACGCTATTACGTATTCCAGGAACAGAGTTTTTGCATCTTTTCCTGACCTTTGTGAAATGAAAAATAATCTTCTTAATGTTTAATTGTGTAGCTTGCTCATCTTGCTGAGATGGAGGTGAAACATAGATGCAACCAGATACTGGAACTTGGTTTCCCTTTAGGGGGTATTGCCCAGTTGTTTGCTCAAGATTGGGAGGGTGATGTCACTGTTGTTATGCCTGCCACACTCGCTCAGGTAGATGCAAAGAAAATGTTTAAATTTCGGATAGGCATATTCAATCTTAGTGACATGAAACTTTCTCAAAAGTTTTTTTTAATTAAAAGTTCAAATGTTAAAATGAAATTGTTGAATACTTGCAATACAGGGATTAGATCTTAGCTTGAAAATTATGCGTTTCAGCAATTGGAAAATTCTTACAAGGGTGATTGACCAGCAATTGTTTTCTCGTGCTTGTGATTCTTGTACCAGTACTCAAAAATGATACAAAACATATCATATGTGGAGCTTCAAAAGGCAGCAAACCAAGGGAGAAGGTGCACTTGGGAGAAGCTCTCGGCCATAAAAGCAAACTGCGGGATCGAGCTTGCTCTTGATGAGTGTGTTGCAATTCTCAACCACATGCGCAGACTAAAAAGGAGTGCCGAGAGAGCTGCTGCTTCTTCTCTTGGCCTAGCCAGCACAGTGAAATTCAGTGCTTCCAGACGAATTCCTTCTTGGAATTGCATTGCGCGAGAGAATTCCACAGGCTCCCTTGAAGAAGACCTCCTTCAAGATGTCGCTTCCTCGTATCATCAAGGAGTTGGTGGATCCACTGGAGGAGGACCTTCTGGTAAAAATTTTCGAAACCACCGTAACTTGCATGATGGAAGTGATAGTGAGTCTGAAAGTGTTGATTTAAATTCTTGGACAAGGTCTGGCGGGCCATTGATGAGAACTACTTCAGCTGAAAAGTTTATTCACTTTGTCCAAAATTTGGACGTCGATGCAGAACTAAACAGAGGCTTAGTGGTTAATCCTAACTCAATTACTTTTCAAATAGTCGGCAACAATCAATATTATCATAGCCCAATGGTGACAACGCCAGATAGAAACTCTGAAGTCACAGACTTTGATCAGAGGGATCTTGGCAATAGAGTTTCCAGTAATGGTTCCAGCATAATGGTGACTGAAGGTGATCTTTTGCAGCCTGAAAGGACCCATAATGGGATTGTGTTTAATGTTGTTAAGAAAGAAGATTTAACAGTGTCAACTAGGAGCCACGATGCGGAAAGTTACGGCAGTGACATTCCTGAATGTGTGCAACTCGACTGTCTTGAGAAGGAGATTGATGCTAGCTCTGCATCTGAATATGGTGATGACATTGTTGCTACAACAAACAGTCTAAATGTTCCAGATTCTACTTCTGGGGATCATTCTGGCATAGATGATGGCAGCAGTCCACATATTGTCGATGGTTAATTTTGAGAACCATTATGTTTCAATGATTCTGTATTTTTTCATGTTGTTGAAGTTCTCTTGTTGCCAATGAACTGCAGGACTATGAGCTCAAGAAGAGATTAGAAGTAATGGTTACAAATACAGCTTAAAGTTTTAAATAGAATCAGCCCAATGGTGCTTTGCAAGTAATTTAATCATGCATATAAACACCATGTTTGATGCTGTCATTCCAATTTTATCAACAAATGAAATAGAAGTAATAGTTGTGGTGTTGTATTATCAGGGATGCTAGTAAGACATTATCTCTTTCACAAATCTGGATTAAATGCTGTTTGTACATGTTGCTTTGGCAGTACAAACTAGTGTCGCATAATATTCTGAGATACAACAGGAATGGGATGAACCGATTCTCATATAGCTGAGAGAAGAACTGTGAAGTTTTTGATTTATCAATAAATTTAATCTCCTGATGTATGTTGGTAACATGAAAATGTGAATCCTCTTCCTCTTCTATGAAAGTATAAATGCATATATGTATTGTTTTTTCAAGCCGACATCGAGGGATAAACAAAAGAAAGAATTGAAGGAAAAAGTGATCCATTACCAACTTCACATGGCTTATCTTTCCACAAAACATGTATAAAGAAAAGAAACTGCTAAACTATTTCGTACTTTTTTCATTTGCTGCTGCTGCTGAAAGTTCTCAACAACTAATGCTTGTCGTGGGAGGGTGATAAAAGAGTAGGTGGTTGGAAGTCTTGAATTGAATTGTTATTAGCCCCCACCTACCCATGTGTTTTTTCACACCCAACTAACGTAGTATAGTATAAAACAAGTGCTTTTCTTCCACAAGGATTACCTTACCAATTTGACATACGAGTTCAAAAGACGATTCCCAACTTAATAATATCATCCTGGGGTTTACCAACCAACATAAACCTTATCCTTTTTATTTATTTATTTTTGTTTCTTGTAATTGTTTTCCTATTTTCAAACAACATTTTGAATAGTTCTTAGTGTTGGTAGGGGGCCATGATGGCCGGCAATGGGTCCTTTCAAAACTTTTCTTAAAACAATACAATTCAATATATATATAAAATACTATATAGATTAATGTTAACCTCATCTTCAACTTTGACTCTGGAAATGAGAAATCTTGGTGGCATTCCACTGTGGAGAGAGTAATGATTCGTATCATTATGCTCTCATTATTTGTGTACCATTTAAGCCGACCTACCGTCCACACAAAAAACCATAATGGAGACACACCCACATGGAATTGAACAGAGAATTAATGAATCCGCTGATTTTCTACGCACCCACCAGCCACTTTCTGCAGTTGCTAATCGGAGGAAGAACAACTGGAAAAAGCAGGGCATTGGGGGCCATGGATTGGCATAAAACAAGAGCCAAAGGAGCTGTGGAAACCGAGGAGTCAAACACCATCTCCCCATTTTCTCCACCCATGAAAAAAAATTTGTCAAAAAATCTTTTTGATTTGGTGTAGCGGTGTCCAGCATTGGCCACTGGGTTGTGGGCTGTCACATGACAGAGAGAAGTGGATGTCCAGTTGTATTTTTATTCCGTGTGCGTGCCTGCCACACAGTTTTCTAGGATTTATCCGCGTGCTCAACCTTTAACGCGTGCTGCTATCCGCTGGCCGCTAAAGCTGATTCCAGCTTTGCCCAAATTTGCGGGTATTTCTCAACAAAATATTATTTTACATTACCAATATATTCGATAGGTGGTGAATCGTGATATATTTAATTGTTTGGAATTAGGATTATATTGGGATTGTATTTTTATCCCATCAAAAAAATTAAAAGATAAAAATACTCTTCAAATATAATTAATTGAATATTATTGAGTTCAAATGAACTGAAAAAAATACTGACCGGTATTAATTATTTGGTTTGTGATACTGGAAGTTAAATATTATTAAATTAATTTATTGGAGAGTTATATTAATCCACCCTTAGATTAATCTTCTTCTTCAAAAAAAAAATAAAAAATCAATGATGAATTGAGCATGTCATGTCAACTAAGTGTTAGGAGAATGCAAAATAGTGTTTCTGATTAATTAATAATGTGTTCTCACATGTGAGTCTTGTTTGACATGTCATGTAATAGCAATATATGATACTTAACATGTTTAGAAGAGAGAGAGAGAGACTTGACATGTACGTTAGTTAGGTGTGGCAAGTCATGATGTTCGCGTGTTGGTTTCAGATCGTGTCGAATAATTGGTATAAGATTATATAAATTAACCATAATTTGATCCATTTGATTAACACATATCAGATTCTTTAACTCTAACCTGTTAATTTCGTGTCGGTTTCATAAGTCGTGTCAATAGTTTTCAACCATAAATATTACGTGTCGAGTTCGGGTCATATCTATACAGGTTGGACCTCCTGTTCTCCTTGTGAACTTGTGGATGAATTTTTTGGACATGAGGGACAGCTTAACTTTTTGTTTGGAAAATTCAAGTTCCCCACTTGTAGAAAATTTGACCTTTTGATCTCTCTTCTTAGTCAAACTTTTTGCTTTATAATTGGCAAGGCCGAAAGGGTGAGGTAAAGTTTAGGGCACTCTTTTCATATTTCTTGTTAAAGTTATACACTTGAATAATGGGAACACTTCTATTAATATTAGCATGCGTGTTGATTTGGGAGGTTTAAGAAAAGGAAAAGAAAAGCAAAAGTCTTTTTGATAATACTAATTAATTATTTTCTTTATTAATTAGTTTGACATTGATTGCAAAAGCAATCTTTATTAGATCAGATTCTAGAAGAAGCTAAATTTTAATTAAATCAATAAAAATGCATAAGATTTATGTTTTATAGTGTTAATAGAGGCAAGATTATGGTTCATACTCTAGCGTGAAACTGTATATAACTTGATATATACGTAACCTAATTATAAATATAATATTTCGTACACATACCGTATGGATTGGGTTGCAAATATATGTCATCTCTGGTCAGGGATAGGAGCTAGACTTTGGTATGGATAGGGCCGAGGGCCAAAAGTTTAAGTGGGTAGGGGTCAATAGACAAACTAATAATAATAATAAAATAAAATAAAAAATTCCAAGTGTTTTTTTTCTGTAATTTTTTTTTTCCTTGTATTGAGGGTCATGGCCTACACCAGCCTAAACCCAGTTCCGTCCCTGTCTCCAACACTTTTGTACATATCATCTTTGCTGCTCTTATTACTAGCATTCATACCTAGATCTAGATTCCATGGTACCGGGCAAATCTGAAAGATGTTTGATAGTTCTTTTTAAAATGTGCTTTTGTGTTTTAATTAAAAAGCAATTTGATATGACATAAAAGTGAAAATGAGTTTTGAGATTATATATATAAAAAAGCCAAGGGTAGGTATCTGTTTGGTCAATGTCAGTAGAGACATTTTTGCTACCGAATCGTGGAAATCGGTTAAGTTGATTAATTAACTGACTTCATACCAATAAGAAGTAGTTTCAATTTTTTCAACTAATCAGTTAGTCGCTTAAGTCGGTTAATTGTCTATTACAGGTTTTTATATTTAGATTTATCAACTTCATTGTAACTATATAATCAAAAAAGCATTTGCTTTATAAATAAATAAAGTAAATCCTTGGAACACGTATCAAAATGATAACAATAAATCAACAAGATAAAACAATAAAGAAACCTACCACATAAAATTTAAAATTGACTTGAAACAATCGGTTAAGTCGGTTAACTGATGAAAAACAATTTCTACTACATGTCGAACTGAAGTCGAGATAGTAATTTTAGAGCAATGCTATAAGTCTTCTTAGAGTCTTCCTATAGTCATCCCAAATGTAATGTGACTTTTAAAATTACNTAATTAAAAAGTAATTTGATACGACATAAAAGTGGAAATGAGTTTTGAGATTATATATATAAAAAAGCTAAGGGTAGGTATCTGTTCGGTCAATGTCGGTAGTGACATTTTTGTTACCGAACCGTGAAAATCGGTTAAGTTGATTAATTAACTGACTTCATACCAATAAGAAGTAGTTTCAATTTTTTCAATTAATCAATTAGTCGTTTAAGTCGGTTAATTGTCTATTACAGGTTTTTATATTTAGATTTATCAACTTCATTGTAACTATATAATCAAAAAAGCATTTGCTTTATAAATAAATAAAGTAAATCCTTGGAACACGTATCAAAATGATAACAATAAATCAACAAGATAAAACAATAAAGAAACCTACCACATAAAATTTAAAATTGACTTGAAACAATCGGTTAAGTCGGTTAACTGATGAAAAACAATTTCTACTACATGTCGAACTGAAGTCGAGATAGTAATTTTAGAGCAATGCTATAAGTCTTCTTAGAGTCTTCCTATAGTCATCCCAAATGTAATGTGACTTTTAAAATTACCAATAAATCAAAAGTTAATAAATCGCATCTCAAATTCAACGATAATTTTAAAAGTCACATTACATTTAGAATGACTCTAAAAAGCCTTATAACATTACTTGTATTTTTATTCTGCCAACTAATCGTTGAAAGTCGGTTGTTAAGTCGGTTGTTGGTTGGTGGCGATCGATAAACACTCTCCTCATCCAAATTCTAGATGGCCAACATGTGAACAATATCTAATTGAAATAGAAAGTGAATAAACTTTTACTTTGATATTATTTTAAATCATACTTATCTTAAAAATTTAAGCCAATAAAAAAAGTAATTATTTAACTTATATTATAAGTTAAACAAATAAATGGTGACTATAGGATTTGGACGAGGGGAAGTGACGCGGCCTTTACACGGCACTAATTGTGACTCGAGGCCTAGCCGGATTAGAAAGGTGGTTGTGGGGTCCAAAAATGCATACATATATAATATATATTTAGGCTTGAAGAAAAACTAGAATGGCGTGTGGAAGATTGCCACGAATCCTACGTAAAAGCTAGACTTGACCTTTGGAAGGATCTATGCAATTGCCCTAGAGTCTAGAGGTCAAAAAGCTTCCCTTTTGAACGATCCATGCAAATGCCCTAGAGGTCAAAAAGCTTCTTTACTAGTTTCTTTTTGGTAACGAATAATTCTTCATATTTATTATACCACTTCTCAGTATTGTACGGTTGTAATAGTGCTTAACTTCTTATTAGTCTTCGAATAAGTTATTATTTTTAAAATTGAATAAATTAAAGACCGATAAGCACTACCACACACATTAACCTAGTAGGATGTGAGTAGAAATTAGGACCGATAATTGTTAACATGATTCACAAATTCAACACAAACCCAACATGAAATTAAAGGATTATGGTCCACATTAACCTAGTAGGATGTGAGTATAAATTAGAAATGACAATTGTTAATACGACTCACGAACTCAATAAAAACTCAACATAAAATTAAAGGATTATGGTTAAGGAGCATGACTCATTTAATTAAATAAGTGGGGTTATGTTTGGCATACATAGTTTTGTAATCTTGGTTCTACATGATCCGAACCTGACACAAGACTTAATGATATATAGGCAATTTTTGACATAACAAAATTAGAGGATTATGATTGTGAAGTCGGGTTAGGATTAACTTTTATAGTCTTATACACTTGCTTCAATATGACTTGAACCTGACACGCGAACACGAATTACCACCCCTTTTAAAAATTTCAATGAAATAAATGTTTCATAACATCACTCATGTAATATGTAGAGTTACTCTTTGTTAAACAACAACTTATCTTGAAAAGCTCATTCTAAATGGGAATGGTAAATTATTTTAATTTTTTTAACGGTTAAAAGTTTAAGTCGGTAAAAATAAATATATTTTAATTATTTAATTAATATTTTAATATTTGTTTTATTTTACGTGGAGATCAGAAATTGAGAAGTGCAACGAACGCGTATTGATGCAATTTGATTATGTCGGCACGTCTTCTTCAAACAAATGAATTAATTCCCTGTGGTGCTACCTAGAATATACCTGCCAATGACTAATTAGTCAACAAGCCAACCAACCTTCTTTACCTCATCATTGACATTGTTCATCATGTGCATCTCAGATTTCCCAAATTTTGCGGAAATTAAACAAATAAACCACCGCAGAAGGAAATAACATGTAGCAAATTAAAAATTTGACGGATAGAGATTTATAATAATTATGTTATTATAAGAGATATTGTATAAAAGTGACATAAATTTCTTCTAAATTAAATATTTTTTAACTCATTTAAAATATTATTAAGTGTTTATAAATATTTAAAACACATATTAAATTTTTAAAGTTATTAATAATAATTTACTAACTGTTTGAATAAATTAACAAATTATTTATCCAGACAGTTAAATTTTATATGAAGTTTCTCATAATAATTACTTAAATTACTAACAATTTAAATAATTAATTATTGTGAATTCTAACTCAAAGGTATACTAGCAAAGCAAGTTTTCGATATCTTTCTTACAAACTAAAATATTTTTGGAGAAAATTACGCAACTTTTCTTAACACTACAAATACTACAATCATTATATGTCACATCTTATGCCTTTACCTTGTCGGCAAACCTTGTCGGTATATGATCTAGGCCAAATAAAACAAGGGATCGGGTGTTCAACTGTTCATGGATTGAGATCCTCTGTAATATTTATATAATATGAGGTGTTCAATTTTAAACGAACAACTCGGATTTTGCAAAGTTTAGCCAAATCGATCTTAAAATTAACTCTATTTTACCTCAACCAACGTCATTTTCTTACCACCATTACTAGCCTCTCACCGCTGCCATTACCGGGTGGTTTGCCACCCGTTTGATTAGTAATCGACATACTCATGGACTCGTTCATCGTTTTAGCCCACTTTCTCATTTCACTTTGCCTCGCCTATCATCTCTTGCCTCAACTACCACCCAAAGAACAGCAATCCCACCACCTAGTCCTCAAACGCTGGTGGAGTCCGAATAGTACTTGAGTTGGGAGAGCAAGGGGATAGCAGTGTTTAAGACTAGCTTGGTGGCGAGTGAGAGCATTACCGTCAAGTTGGAGGTGTCGCATTTTTTTTTTTTTTTATATGTCTGCACAAGAGGGGGATAATGATTCAAATTACTAATATTCGCTTCATTAAGCGTGGTCCTAATCAATTGAACTACCTCTTGAGAGAGGTGTCGCATTTGGGTTAAGGTCATTGATACATTCTCAAAAGCTAAAAGCAATCATTTTTGTGGCCGAACATCTCTTGAAGGTAATTCAACCCACCTCAGGGCCGAAAAAAAAAATATTCACATTATGGGTGAAAATGCGGGCGAATAATAACTATCCACATTCGCTATCCGCACTTATTCGCAATCCGCTATCCGTAAATGTGGATGTGGATAACAAAAATCAATATCTGCACATGCAGATGCAGACAGTGGACTTAGGGTATATAAATGCGGATATTATCCGCATCCGTATTCCTTTATATATTTAAATTTTAATATATATAATTATATATATGTATAAATAATTAAATATTATGTATTTAATATATATGTGTAATTGTATATTTTATATATATATTATACATTTAATTAAAATCACGAGAATGGCAATATGGTCCTATGAATTGTAGGTGCTAATTTGGATTCAGATCTGTTGCCACTTCTCATTAACATCTACTTATGAATGTGTTACATTTAGATTTAATTTATGTTTTGAATTTCAGAATTTTTGTTTTCAATGTTTGTCGAATTTGTAATTTACTTTTCTTATATCTGATGGATTTATAATGTTGTTGGACTTCACCAATATGAACTATGAAGTATGAAACTCTTTTGATTTTTTTTAATTTAATTTCCTTAAATGGTTTAAAACGCTCATTACCTCAAATGCGCGAATAGCGGATAATATTTGTATTTATTATCCGCATTAAACACACGAATGTGGATAGTAATCGTATGATTGTCTCCATTTCAAATGAAATGGATAATATCCATTTAGTATAAAATGATAGATAATATTGTAAATTTAATATTTTAACTTTAATGTTAAGATAATACTACATGTCATTTTACATTAAATGAATACTCTCCATTTCATTTGAAATTGATTTATAATGTTGTTGGACATCACTATTATGAACTATGAAGTATGAAACTCTTTTGATTTTTTTTTTTTTAATTTAATTTCCTTAAATAGTTTAAAACGCTCATTACCTCAAATGTGAATAGCGGATAATATATGTATTTATTATCCACATTAAACACGCGAATACGGATAGTAATCGTATGATCGTCTCCATTTCAAATGAAATGGATAATATCCATTTAGTATAAAATGAGGGATAATATTGTAAATTTAATATTTTAACTTTAATGTTAAGATAATACTATCTTTCATTTTACATTAAATGAATATTCTCTATTTTCATTTGAAATGGAGAAAATCATGTTCTGCATATGCAGATGTGGATATTAAAAACCATTTTTCGCATTTTGCAGATGCAGATGTGGATACTGCTATTATCTGCATCTGCATAGGGGTGTTAAGTGAGCGAAGCGTTTCGCGAGAAAGCTCGGGCTCGGCTCGCATAAGCTCGGCTCGAGCTCGACTCGAATATTAAATGAAGCGTTTCGCGAACACGAATCCTGGCTCGAATATTAAACGAAGCAAGCTCGGCTCGATTCGGCTAAGCTCGTGAGCAGCTCATATAAGGCTCGAATTGGTAGTTGTTTACATAATTGCTCATATTAATATTAAAAATTGATTATTTTTTTTCTTCAAATATGCATCATTTTATAGAATGGTGCATATTATCTCTCTTTGAAACCAAATGTCTTGCTGTATTGACAAAAACTCCATACTCGGCTAGCCAGACTAAGCAACTGCTCATATGCAAGTTGCCTTCTTGAGCCGTTTAAGAGTACTTAAAGTTTAAATTTATAATAAAAAATTAAATTAATAAAAAAATAAATTAAATTAAATATAAGAACTAGCTCGCGAACTGTCTCGGCTCGGCTCGACTTATTATAAGCTCGAGCTCGATTTTTTGGCTCGTCCTTAAGCTCGGCTCGAGCTCGAGCTCGAGTAAAATTTAAACAAGCCGAGCCCAAACAAGAGAAGCTCGCTCAAGCTCGGCTCGTTTACACCCCTACTCTGCATCCGCATTTTTACCCCTAATTCACATTATCGTTAACATAATCTCACTTTTTGTCCAAAAATAAAAGAAAAAAGAATATTCTGTCAATGGTGGATAAGATATTTGATAAAGGATCAAGATTCTCTTGAAATCCACTTAAAAAAACAAAAAAACTCTTGAAATAATAGGGTATTTTATCAGGCTATTGTATAAAACTCTTTTTTACAGCTTTGAGTAAAAATGTTGACACATTAAGAGAAAAAAAAATTGAAAAAAAGGAAAGAAATATAATGGAGATTAAAACACCCATCTTTAATTCAAATCAATCACACGAATTTTTTCATTCATTCTAACTCAACACCCACTAGCTACCACCGAACCTCTCACCCATATTAGAGTCCCAACACCAAAGTCTCTAAAACCATCAAAGACGATGATTCTGGTAATTTTTATTTTGTTAAAAGAATAAAAATTATTTGATGTGATGAGTTATATTATTTTATAGTCAGTTTATACTATGACCTAATTGAAACTACTATCGTTTATGATATAAAATTTTTAAAATCTCAATTATTATTACAAAACAAACAATTAAGTTACTATATCGGTATTTATTCCTTTTAAAATTCAAACAAATATGGTAAATATTGAATTGGTAGAAATAATAAGTATTAATATGAAAAACAAAATCCTAACCATTTAATTTGAAAATAATTTTTAGAAGAATACAATCCGTTATTCTCCTCAAGTAATAATGGTTTTGCCAAAAAAGAAAAAAGAAAAAAAAAAAAGAAAAAAAAGGTAATAGCCGTTGGAAGGAAAGGATAAGAAGTCAAAGGGAAAATCTTAGATCTACCAATCACGGTGAAGTTCAACGAATCGCCAATCCATTATCTCCTAATTAGGTGGAGGATCCAAGGTTAGCAAATCTTAATAATCTCTCAAGCGGTCCACTCAACAATAACCGTGACACTCGAACCACTAAACGTATGCCACGTTTCATGATACACCAAAAATCTGAACACACCCAAGAAGTTCCCCTTTCCCCCCCCGATATAAATCAGGAAGACAAATAGCTTTCGCAATAAATCGAGTTTCACAGTAGAAGCACTCTTCTTGAGGTCCCCCTGCCATTCTGGGAATCCGAACCCACAACCAAACAAAGTGGCTACTAAAGTCCCGTACCAAGTCCCACACCATTAATTCAATCAATTTTTTTTTTTTTTAAAAAAAATGCTACTAATATTTTGTCTTTTTAACACGTTGACGCAAGGAAAGAAAAAGAAAAGTTCAAATTAATTATCTCAATTTTATGAGACATGATCCACAAGCGACACTTTGAAGGTTGCTACTAATATTTTTAAGTGTCAATTTTTCAGCATTTTTATCTAGTATATTCACATTCATTATACTAAAAACAAAAGAACAAATAGTTCATAAATGGTAGTTCTATCGATGTAAACCATACTTAATGAAGCAAAAGTTATTAGTTCGAATTATTCCTCCTCCTTCTCTTGTTTAGAAATGTTAAAAAAATTAAAAAAAAAAAGAACAAAGAGAATGTTGAAAGATAAAATGACATAAATTTTCTCTAAATTAAAAAATATATATATTTCAACCTATTTAAAATATTAAATTTCATGAAGAAATGTTTTTTTTTTAATAAACAAACATGGAGGTGAAATTTTGTATGGGTATTTTAATAAATTATATTATGTTAATATCGGTTGGAATATAAATTATAAACAAACCCAGACTCTATCATTCACTTGAATTATTTTTTATTTTAATTAAATATTTTATTTGTTATGCGACTTTTAAATATTTTGATTTTTTATTACAGTACTGCTAGTATTTTATAAAGTTTAAATAAAAAGTTTATTTATTTATTTTGGAGTAAAAGTTAATATTCCATTCCATATACGTTAAGGATTGAACCAAAAAAATAACCAATATTGAGTATATCATATTAGAGTAAAATATACGGAGTACGCCTAAAAGCGCAATCTACAAGTCTCCAAATTACGTATATATAGACTCCCTATTAAAAGGCTCAATGACGAAGCTTCGTGGAAGTTGCCATGGCACTACCCGTTTTCCTGCTTTTTAACCCCCCGACCTTCCACCCTTCTTCCACTCATTCCTCTCTTCTTCCTCTCTTTCTCTCTCTGCTTTTCCTTTTCAACTATTCCTTTGTTTTTTTTCCTCTGTGATTTTCGCCATGAAGATCGCTCAGATCAACCCAAAAAACATCAATCTCAACCCCAAACGCCTCTTTCGGCCCAAGAAGAGCCGGTCCTCGCCGTCCAGGGAGGACCTACCTTCGTTCGGCTCCGTCGCTTCGTCGTCTTCTTCCTCGAGTTCCGACGCCTCCACGTCAAACGAAAAGCCCCGTTCAGGCCGCGGGGTTGCGGATCTCGGCACACCCAGGAGCGTTTTGCCTGGAGTGTCGGGTGACTGGTCCGATTCCTCGGCCGATATCCAGTTGGAACCGATGCAAGCGATGGAGCATGGAGTGGTGACGAGGAAAGAGCTGGAGGCTCTCCTGAGCCGGCTCGGGGTTGAGCCTCCGAGCGAGGAGGAGCTCATGATGATGCTGAGAGAGGTGGGTGGGGACGGCGAGGGGTGCATAAGCCTGGAGGCGCTGCTGAGCCGGGTGGGCTCAGGCTGCGACTCAGAGCTGCGCGAGGCCTTCAACTTCTTCGACGCTGACCATGACGGTCGGATCACAGCCGAGGAGCTCTTGGGGGTCTTCACGGCCATTGGCGACGAACGGTGCTCGTTAGAGGACTGCAGGCGCATGATAGCGGGGGTGGACAAGAACGGAGACGGGTTCGTGTGCTTCGAGGACTTTTCTCGTATGATGGGGCTGCAGAGATGATCTCTGATCAAGTGATGATGTGGCTCCTGATGATTAAAAAAAAAAAAAAGGAACTGAAGTCCTTTGTATTCTACTACTTTTCTTTTTCTTTGGGACTTTAGGGGATTTGGTTGTGTGGTTTTCACTTTTTTCTAGGGGGGTGAGATCTGTAAGGAAATTGAAGCATGAAGATGGACAATTTTCTGGATCAATCGGACGGCTATTATTGTTTAGTTGAGCAGTCGTATTGCAGTTGACGTATATATTATGAGGAAAAAGAAAAAAGATTGAATGAAATCGTCTTCACCATATGTTGCAGTGGTGCATTTAAAATTGATTTTGATTGGGTAGTGCGTCAGATATTGGATTGTATAATTATACGTAATAAATCTCCTGTTTGTATAAATACATTCCGTCAATCGTGTCATCATTTGTATTTTAGTGGTTTGACAACGTTCTGTCTCGTGAATTATTTGTATTTTTAGTGAAAGACAAAAAAGCGCACTTGTTTTTAATGTCTGATCAACCATGGACGGCGACCACGGCTTTCGAGGAAACTTCCTCAACTTTATTTATTTTATAATATATTATCACGTAACATTTATTTTTTTAATAAAGTAAGAACATATAATAGATTAAATTTTTTTAAATAAATTTAATATCATTTATTAGAGGCCGTCAATTCCTCTCATAAGGGTGTCGTTATCTACAGTTCAAGCCAAGAGTAACAACTATGCCAAGGGAAACAGTTGCCGACCACCACCACCACCACCACCCATGTCATGACAACTTCGTTTATTGCATACTCGAGCATAGTTCATACTAAAAGGGTGTCGCAAGCCAAGAGTAAGCAGTTTGTATTGAGGATGTCGGTCATCCAGGTGGTGGAGTTCGTATAAGATGTTGGACGGACGCTCAGGGTAGGTTGTCCGTACTGTTAGCATGTGTCCCCAATCGAATGGTGCCACGGGTCTGAATTACTAGCCCAATTGGAAGGTGACATGTGGCCCAAATCACTACACCCCCTTTCCTATAAGAGGGGTGCTACACATACTCTAAATATTCACTCTTAAGTGCTCACTCTCTCGCATGGCAATGAAAATTACAATTTTATTAAATAACAAATGAAAGTAAATATAAAATTCAATATTGATTTTCACTGTCACGTCGGATAATGAGCACTTGAGAGTATGTATAGTATTTATCTTTCTATAAATAGGAGCCCATTGAAACGGGTAAATAACCTTTACCTTTACCATATTTACAATTTTCTATTCCTCTCAAAATCCTTCATTGAATTCGGTATCAAAGTGTTCATTGTCGACACTTCCAATGAGTCCCCTTTACCTACTTTTTGTTTTTGTAGGTCTTCTTAGTTGAACTATCAGCGTGCAATTGACTATACTAACACTTCTAACTCAATTTAGTTAAAATTTTGTCCAATTCACCCCCCTCAGCGGCTTTACAATTATCCCCTTAAACTTCAAAACTCTAAATTTAATGTATTCAACTTTAAAATGTTTACAATGTCGCCATTAGGGTTTGTGGTTAATTAAAAAAAAAAAAAGAAGAAGAAAGAATAAAGAAAAAGTAAAGAAAAAAAACTCGATAGAGAAATATAGAAAGCTATTGTATAGCGTATTTGAATATAAAAGCAAAAAATAGCTTGGTTTCGTCAATTTATGGTGAAATTAAAGGAAGCTAGTGTAAGTGCTCTAAGCATGTTGAGACGTATGTTGTACCAGTCACGCTTGTTCACCAATAGACACACCCATGATTCTCATCCTTTTCATTCGTTGATATTACTCAACCCGTCAGTATGCTTTTTACACTATCCACATGACATTCACATTTTGAATTTCTTGAAATGGTATAAGAGACTTGGATTTATTACTTATGGCTTTGTAGCATACAATGGTGAGAAATAACAATAACTTGGGCGTTTTGATGTAATTTTTCCTTTTTTTTTGGTTGAAAAACATTTTCAGCAAAATCATTTTTAGCTACAAATATTTTTTGGCGTTTGACTCGTGTAAAAAATCAGTGATGGTGGACGATCTTCGGCGGTGGCTGAAAACAACTGGTGACTTCCGAGTCGAAACAAATAAGGTTTTCTTTGTAAACCGAAAATGTTTTCGGTCATACCAAACTTTGAAAAATAGAGAAAATCTTTTTCGAGTCAAAACAATCAAAGCCTTAATATTTGTTAATTTATTACTCTTTTCTTTTTCTTTCTTCCTTTCGCACAATAACTTGATGGTTTTCTCCCATAACACGGTGTCCTTCACTTCTCTTTTGAAGAACTATTGATCGAGAAAGACATATAACATCCTAGCCCATGATGGGGAAGGTTTTTGGCCAAACTGGTTACAATGGAAATGAGAAGAAAGGTAGACTAAAAAATCGTGTTGATGATTAAATATTAATTTAAATTGTTGCTGCATTTAGAATTTTCGTCATTTTCAATACTTTATATGAGATTCCCATCTTGATCCGTTAAAATGGTATTCCTTTACAACCTTATATTATTACTTTGATTAGTCGCCCGAATATAACAATTTACGACAAAGAACATATAAAAATGTACAACAAAGAATGTCTTACACTTATTAGTTGCTTGTGTTCCTAGCTGGCTAAGTTTCAGAGGATGGCAGAGAGAAGAGGAGCAAAGAATATCTTTAAAAAAAGTTGATTCTTTGGGATATATATTTAGAGTATAAAGTATTCGCAAGTGTATATTATTTATAATTACGTGGCAGCGGTTCTCTCTTTTGTTTGAATTGCTACATATATGTTCTTTTTATTCAAAGACTAAAAAATATATTCTTCGATCGTCTCATTGCAATCATCCTCTGAGCACACTACATTATAAACTACTATCAAAAGTCTTTCTCCCATGTGAACATGTCAAAAAAAAAAAAAAAACCCACTATCAAAATGGTCCTCTCCTCAGCCTTTTAGTCAATAAACTATGCTAGAGTATGTAAAAATTATATAATGTTTTTTGTATATTTCATAATTAGTTTGATATCAAATATTCTCTATTTATAGGCCGATTGTAATTAAATATTAAGATTGTAATCAAATCAAAGATATTTGATTACTATATTTGTGTTTACGCGATACCCTATAAATAGGAACCTTTGTAGTGTAAACCGAACCACCTATAAATTTTTTGTGTTATTTTCTTTAGGAAAATGCTAGGGGTTCTCCCCGTAGGTTCTCCTGGCGTTTTTCCAGTCTTATGTAAAACATCATTTAAGAAAAAAATAAAATTGTAGTGGCCTCCACCACCGAATTTTTTAGGCATTAATACCAAATTTGAGGCAGTAACACCAAATTTGTGAGGCATTAGCACCAAATTTAGGATGATCAAATCCATTTTGGGTGATAACATCCTTAAAGGGTTAACCTTCCACCCTTAGGTTTTAGTTTTGAATCCAAAAACAAGTTTTAAAGCATTAGAACCTAACTATTAACTCATAAAAATTAATCGATTGGCAAAAAAACGGTATTACAATTTTATTTTTTCTTAAATCATGTTCTACGTAAGACATGGAGAACGCTAGGAGAACCCTTAGCAAACCCCTTTTCTTTATATTGCTTCCACTTGTTTCTGCGTTATCATTATTTCAACAAACTAAATCTCGTATTTTTACATTATCATTATTTCAACAAACTATACGAGATCTATCATTTTGGATACATTTTATGTATCAATTATTATTAATTGCATTATCATAATAGTATTGGAGTTTTGGTGGGTTCCAAACTCCAATACTTATAGTAGTTATATTCTTTTTTAAGTTATCGTTATCTTGCTAATTTTAATTTTAATTTTTTTTAAAAATGTACTTTTCTAATGAAGCTTGCTCAGTATCCCATATAACCTTCAAAACTCTGAATTTTTGAATTTCTCTCTCTCTCTCTCTCTATCTCTATATATATATATATATATATCTCTCTCTCTCCATCTCTCTGTCTTCTTCTTCGTACTTGTTAAAACATGAGGTGTGGATGTAGAAGACGGTTGAAGAAACCCAGAGGAAGAAAAGTTGTAGGATTTGAGAGTAAAGACGACGGTGATGCATGAATAGAAAAAAGTCATGGAAAATGGGCGGTTTTGGCGTGGAGTGTGCGGCTGGCTGCAGTGCCGGAAGGAACAAACATGCATGTGGTTTTTCTTGGTAGTGGGGGATGGGTGATTAGAATTTGCATATCCCTACAAAACAACAATCGTTATCTTCTTTTGGAATATTTATTGTATGAAATTGATCGTGAATCTTAATAGGGTGTGATTCATAGCCGATTGAACTATCATTAAAGACAATCTGACGCTAACTTAAATAAAACACTTGTCATAATTATTATAATTGGCTATGACGTTTTACATTATTAAAATTTGTTAAATTAGTGAACAAAATTTAACTATAAGAAGAAATTAATTTTTTTCACATACCCAAAGACCTTTGAGTTCATTTTAATACTACGCGTATACTAAGATAATTATAATTAAAAAAAAGCAAAAAGAGACGTTCTTTCCCATGTTTGCTGTCGTGGTAGTGACTTTCTTTGCTTTCCGAGAAACTTCGTGTGTTCTTTGGTTTTCCCAATCAGTTAGGAGCTTAGGACAGAAAAAAGTTGGCTGGACTTTTCTGGTTGTGACGATGACTGGGGCCAGGGCGGTGGATTTATAGACTTTTGATTTTTTAATTTGTTTTAAAATAAATGTAAACGTTTTTAAGCTCATTTTTTTTATTAGTTAATTGTAAGTCTACTTTTTCTTTATTTTTTTAGGACGAATAATCCAAAAATCTTATGTGCTTTTTCAAATTTTATGTTTTTAACTTTGAATTTTTTAATTTTGGCCAATTAAATACTTAAGCTTGGTTTCTAACTATTATTTTTCTCAAATAAATAACAAAAGCATCCCCACATATGAATCCTACAAACTGAATGATTGATTTTCAAAATAGGATGATGGAAGAAGAAAGAGAGAATACACTAAAACATTTCTCAATTAGATGGTGTTTGTGTTGCAAGTAATGAAGAATAATGATTCACGTCAGTATTTTTTTTTTTTATCTTTTATCTATCTTATCTTATAAATTAAATAAATAAACTATTAGATTTAAATGAACGGATTCTATCATTTTTCTATATGTAATAGGTAATTTTGAAGGAGTTGTATTGATTGATTGTTTTAAGTCGATAAGTGTCTCACTCATGCTCGAATTCCAATCCACAAATAATCCTAATGTGATGATTACGGCACTCTTAATCATTGACGATTGTTTATATCTCAAGTTTGGATAACAATTAGGGAAACCAATGAGTCAATGGGAAGACATTATACTCTCTTCTTGAAGGAAGGCAAACAACTTGATTGGCTCATCTTTTAGTAATTTAAACATGAGAAAATGAAAACTAGGGTTTTTTAAATCCACCCTCAAACTTTGAGTCACGCCGCACCATCCTTAAAAACGAAAGTCCTTGTTTCACGGTTGAAAACACACAAATATGATAAGACATAAAATCATGCCGCTGTATTGCATAAACATATACATATATTAAAGGGTTATAACTATGTTCGAAATTGTCTATTCGTACCTTTAATCCCTTTATGGAAGAATTTGTAAGTCCCGTGAGATCTCTGGTACAATCTAAGTATCTAGACAAACGCACACAGTAAATCATTTCCTACTTGCTTGACGGGATCCGACCCCAAACTGTCCCAACATTTGGTTTCAAAAGTCAAAATAAAATCCAACCCAAAATATGGTTTTAAGAGTAAAAAATTGGTTTTGGAGTTTGTGAAATAAATAGGTGATAATCCATGATTGAGATGACATAAACATATATTAAAGGGTTATAACTATGTTCGTAATTGTCTATTCATACCTTTAATCTATTTATGGAAGAATTTGTGTGTCCCGTGAGAACTTTAGTACAATCTCAATATCTAAACAAACGCACATAGTAAATCATTTCCTACTTGCTCGTTGGGATCTGACCCCAAACCAGCCCAACATTTGGTTTCAAAAGTCAAAATAAAATCCGACCCAAAATATGGTTTTAAGAGTCAACAATTGGTTTTGAAGTCTGAAATAAATAGGTGATAATCCATGATTGTGATGAGCAAAGAGAAGAAGAACCAGTTGCAATTTTGCGAGTGGCGGCTAGAAATTGACTAGAGTTCACCATTTTTCGTGGTATCAGTGTCCTTGGCTTAGTGTAATATGGCAGAAGGAACAATGACGTGCACTCTTGATGCGATGTGTGAAAATATGATTAAGACTTGATGCCAACAATTTTTTGTCAAGTAATTTGGACCACATTAGCACTTGATCATCATCATTATGGAAAATGAATGGCAAAATGATAAACACAAGCATTGATATTTTTTCCCTTCTGTTGACATTTTACTCCCATCTTTTTCATGCCTTCGATGGGACACCTAAAGGATTTTTCAAAGGGAAGAGTAGCCCATTTTCCATATCTCCCATTTGATTTTAAAGAGGCGGCGGGTAGAATTAAAATTTCTTGCGTGAAAGTTTAAGAGCATTGAACCTATTCAAATAAATACATGCATGTAGTCATTTTATACAAGGACGGAGCTTGGAACTATTATGGATAAGTGTCATGAGTCAAAAAAATTTGCTACTAAGAGTCGATTGGCTCTTTCTTTTTTTTTAAGGAATTGGAGGGGAGGCCATGGCCAATACTAATCCCTCTTCCCTCTGTCCCTGATTTTAAATATACTCATGCGCATTTATGACATTATGTAAAATAAAAGCAAACAAATCTTAATTTTTTGTTTTTTTTTTTTGATATGTCCACACAAGAGGGGGAGGGGGGATTTGAACTAGTGACCTCCGCTTCATGATGCGTGGTCCCAGCAGCTTGAGCTACCTCTTGGGGACAAACAAATATTAAACTTAATTTCATTATAAATGCCATAAGCATATATAACGGCATATAAAACTTACATACTTATAAAATTGTTTTTAAAAGTAATTTCTATTTTGAATACAAAAGTTGTATAGTTTGCTCTATACATGTACAAAAAACAATTTTATAAGTTGTATAGTTTGGCATCTCCTCGAATTATGCTTGATGACGGTCTTTCTTGTACTAGAATTCGTCGATTATCATATTTGTAGTAAAATCTTTAACAATTTTTTTCCCGTTCTTTAGTAATTTCTTTAGAAAGCTATATCTAGTGGTGTGAGAAAGTCATTATTACTGGAGTTGTAGTATAGAAAATTATATTTTTGTAAGGACTTTAACAATTTTTGGGGTTGCCAAGAATCTCCCAAAGCTTAAGGTAAGTCCGCTTTCGGCAAGAGAGACTAAAAAGGATAAAAATTGGACGTCGTCTTTAAATTGAATTAAAAAAAATAATAATAAAACTAAAATGTATCTAAAATGCATATAATTTTTTTTTTTTTTTTTTGACATGTTCACACAAAGGAAGGGAGGGGATGAATTTGAACTAATAACTTTCACTATATGAGACGTAGTCCATAGCCAATTGAGCTACCTTTTGGGGTATATTAGGCATCAATTTAATACATTCTTTCAACCCATTTTAAAAAAAAAAATAAAGAAAATTTGTTCAATTTGGACTGAGAGGGACCGGAAGCCCAAATTCTGATGAAGCCGGAAAGAGTAGCCGACTACAGCAAATCCAAGCCCATTGTCTAAACATTATATTTCATCTTCCAAGGCCTGGGCCCCTTGAAGCTAAGAGTGGAAAGCCCATCTATTTCCTTATTTGAAAAATTGCTGCCTCATTTTTCTTGTAAACACTAAGCCTTTTTTTTTTTTTGTTTTTTCCTTTTTTATATATATATGTTAGGATACGCTAATTAGTCTAAGCAATGATCCCCTTTTGGAAATAGATTAAACTCGGATTAAATTTCCAAGTTTTTAGGTCTCATTCAAATTTCATAAGCATCAATGCTTAAGGGTCTTAAGTTTGTCAAATAAAAGAGCGAGTATTAAAACTTTTATTACAAGTGACTTACAAATCCTGTTTAGAAAAAAGAAAAAAAAAGAAAGTCACTTACAAATCCTAAATGAGTATCATGTGAATTGCTATGTTAGCTATCAATATTATTACAAATTTACTTGGCAGTCTACATTTTATGAAAATGAATATCAAGTGAATTATCATATTAATTTGTAAAATGTGATAAGTGATAGATAAACTCTTTCTTATATGACAATTTACATTTTTGCGAATGGGTTGGTAAGAGTCGAGTAAACTATCGCATCATTTGTAAATGACTTGTAGTAAAAGGTTTAATGCCTCTTAACAACGCTCATTCAGTTTTACTATCAAATTTTAGTACTTTATTTTTTTCGCCCATATTATACCACATATGATGTATGTGGATGACGGCCTTTTAAAAAAGAGATTTTAGGAAAAAAGAAAAAGAGTAATATTATAAATCACATTTTTTTCCGACAACTATTCTAGATGTGATTCTCTTAACTAATTCTCAACTTTTTCTTTTTTTTTAACAAAAGGGTAATTAGAAATATCACGTCAATGTTGTATGTAACATTGTAGGAAGAATAATGTTACGTACATTCTTACTCTCACATTTTTGGACTCTTATTATTACATTTGTTACTGACCTTTAAAATTACTATTAAAAATATGTTAATAATTGCGAGATAAAATATTGCCATTTACCAATTAAAATACAGAAAAGGTTGCAAACAGCCTTGGCTCTTCTTTCTCAGTTTTGAACTCGTTAACAGAGAGCTTCAACCCGCAAACAAATTTCAATAAATTGGAGGATCCACACTTCCATTGCCTTCTCGTTGTTGCTTCAATGCTTATGCACGCCAGAAGAATAAATCCACTTGAATTTAGGCCTTCAATTTGCTCTTCTCTCAAACTATTCTCAACTCTGTTGCCCAACCATTCACCGGACTCCGAAACCCAGACCGGAAAATCCACTAAACCCCTCTCAAAACCCCAACTCAAAGCGCTAGTTCTCAGCCAATACTCCCACGGCAAGTTCTACAACCTCGTCCAAAACGTCGTCTCTTTTCCCGCCGTCCTCCTCACCGCCTGCCAAAACCTCACCACTCCACAACCCGACAATGCCCTCCACGCCCCTGACTCACTGTCCCTTGTTCACTCGGTCTCGAAGCGGTTCGATATCGAAGAAATGGGCAGCGAGCTCCGCGAGAATCGGTTCGATGTCAAAGCTTGTTGCGTCACAATGGTGCCCTCAAGAAAGAAAGGTGAGAGTTTGGTTTTGCCCAATTTGAAATTGAAGGTTTTGATTGAAGCCATTAGAATGTTATTGGAAATTGTTTATGATGAGCGGTTCGTAACATTTTCTTACGGTGGGCGTGTTGGTATGGGACGCCACACCGCGATTAGGTACCTTAAGAACTCGGTAGAGAATCCCAGTTGGTGGTTTGATGTTACATTTCATCGAGAAAAGTTTGATAATCGGCACGTAAATAAGCTGTGTTTCTTTATCGAAGAGAAAATAAAGGATGGGATTTTGATTGATATTATAAAGAGGTTGTTTGAGTGTGAGGTGGTGGGAATTGAATTGGGTGGTTGTTATTTAGGAAGGGGGTTTCCTCAAGAAAGCGGGCTGAATTCGATTTTGATTAATATTTACTTTAATGGGTTTGATAAGGAAATTCAAGAAATGCGTCTTCGGAAGAATCAGGAGAATACCAAGTTTGATTCAAATGAGCTTGTTTCGATGTCTGGTGTATCTTATAAGCCGCTGAAGATATATGTGGTCAGGTACTTGGATGAGATATTAGTCATAACTTCAGGATCAAAGATGTCGATGATGGATTTGAAGAATTGGTTTTTGAAATATTTAGAAGGGAGATTGGAGTTGAAAGTAGATAGGATGAAAACGGCTATTCATAGTGCAGTATCTGAGAAGATTCCTTTTCTAGGCATGGAACTACAGGCGGTTCCACCTTCAGTTTTGCATCCTCCTATGACGGAAAAAGCAATTCGGGCCCGGAAGAAGTATCTCAGACAGAAGGAAGTGAGAGCTTTAGAATTGAAAAATGCTAGAGAGAGGAATAGGAAGAAATTGGGCTTGAAGATATTGCAGCATGTTTTTAAGAAGTTGAAGCAAAGTGGTGAGTTTAAATTTGAATTTCAAATTGAGAACGAAGTTCGAGAAATCTTCAAAACTTGGGCTAATGAAGTGGTCCAAGATTTCTCGGGATCCTTGGAAGAGCGTTCGGAATGGTTCCGGATGCTCACAGCAGGCGATTTTCTCTCTTTAAGGCACATTAGAAATCAATTGCCTCAAGAGCTGGTCGATGCCTATGATAAGTTCCAAGAGCAATTAGAGAAGCATTTGAGTCCGGTCAAAGCCAGAAAGGCATTGGAGAAAGAAGAAAGGAGAGTGGAGGAGGAAGAGGAGCGGAAATATGCTAAGAGAACGGTTGAGGATTTGACAAGGCTGTGTATTAAGTTCGATGCACCCATAGAACTTGTTAGGAAGGCGGTTAAGATGGCCGGGTTTACAAACAATATGGGTCGCCCCAGGCCGATTAAGTTGCTCATTGCACTTGAAGATACTGACATTATCAAGTGGTATGCTGGTGTAGGAAGAAGGTGGCTTGATTTCTTCTGCTGCTGTCACAACTTCAAGATGGTAAAAACCGTTGTAACTTATCACTTAAGGTTCTCTTGCATATTGACATTAGCTGAGAAGCATGACTCGACAAAACTTGAAGCTATTAAGCATTACACTAAGGATTTAAAAGTCTCTGATTTGGATGGAAATGAAGAAGTGTATTTTCCGACAGAAAGAGAGGTTAAAATGATGGGAGATCAAAATCTCTCGGATCCAAGGCCAGTTGATGGGGCTTTATCTTTGGCTTTGATCAGATTGGCTTCTGATGAGCCTTCATGTTCCTGTCTCGCTCATTTCTGTGACAAAAAGGCTACTGTTTTTTATCGGGTACGATTACTACAAAGCCGTCTGAATGTGAACCCACTGGATGAAGGGAAGTGGGTCCCTGGGATGGGTGCCATTCATGAAAGTCTCAATCGGAAATGCCTCCCTCTCTGTTCTGATCACATAAACGATTTATACATAGGGAAAATTACCCTTCAAGATATCGATTGCACTTCATTTGTGGATGCAGACTGAATCATTGCTTGTTCTGCTGCTGCATCTTTCTGATTGGCATTTGTTCTAGAGGTTGAAAATGCACTGAGCACAAATCAAGAAATTATCGTGTATTTTCTTCACTCAAATGAAGCCAGGTGGGTGACGTGTAAGTATTTTTAAGGTTTTTTATTTTATTTTATTTCTTTTGCTACTAATATTAGTATCGTTGTCTTGTGGTGATGACTCCTCACTTAAAGTTTGTGATAAGAATATAATAGGGAAACTCTTCAAGTAGTCATTATCCAGAACTTATCCTGCTGGTTGGGTAGTTATTTGATTACTGACGAAATAGATTGACAGAGGTATACATTCTTTTCCCAACCCTAAGCATTTTCTTTATCTCATAGGTCAGTGTGTTTTATGGAAATAGGATTACAAACTTTTGTTCCATGAAACTTCCATCCTTTTATGTTGCTTAAGAGTGGTTTGTTTTTAGCAATAGTGCCTTTTCAGATACTACTTCTGAGGGTCTTTACTTTCAATATGATAATCGTGTTTTTCATTAAATTCTTGTAGTGCCTTCTTCTAGGTTAGTTTCTCATGTATTTATTCTACAGCATTATAACCATCATGCTAATCATACCAGCTGTCTGATCCCAAATTCGTTGTTTGTTTTATACACAAGAACTTAGGTCTTCACACTGGGTAAGCAATTCAAGTATGCCTATCTGATTCTGACAGAGATAGCACATTATAACTATTAATTTCACTCTTAATTTGAGGTTTTATTTCAAGTAATGCTAGAAAACCTGTGTTTTCTGTCTCTTTTCATGCTTGTTGTAGGGACATGTTTGAGAGATGGTCGTAAATACTTTCATCTTTTGCCTTTGAAACTGCTCATAATTGATATCTTATTATACTCTATATATATGTACATACAACGGAGGTGTGCACCCATGTACATGTATGCGTGTATGTATCTTCTTGTGGGATGTGTATGTTATACTTATATTATTATTATTAGAACTTATTTTAGGCAATTTCTTTTTGGTCTTATTTTGAAGGATCTTAACTTAATTTTCCTTACCTTCTTCCACGTCATTGTGCACACATCTCAGTTGTATATAAAACCATATGTTATTTCTTCGGTTTTTTGTCAAGACCTTCAGTAAATGCTGCTGAAGTTACGAACTAGCAGTTTCTATCTTTAGATCCTTTTGGTTGTCTCTCTCTGTTAAATTCTGTCAATTTTTAATGGAGAGATTTTTCTTCATCTTATGGTTGAGTTTTCAGTTTTGTGAAGTACTTTGTGTCTTGTACCTTTGGTCTTTCAGGTTTTATTTCAACTATTGCTAGTAAACCTGTTTTTCTTGCTCTTTTTGTGCTTGTTGCAGGGACTTGTCTAATATATATATCGGCAGATAGTTTCATCTTTGGCCGTTGAATTTTTAAGCTTATAATTAATATTTTAAGTATAGCGTATATAAATACATATACATATGAGGATATATATGTACATTTGAATTTTCACTTTTTTTTTTATTTTAATTATTATTATTTTATTTTAATTTTTAAAGGGGCATTTTAAGAAGCAAAAAAAAAAGGTGAAATTAAAATGGGTTGTAACATGAGATATTGACATTGCAAATTTTTAAATTTCGAGGTTATGATTGCAAATCCGCTTAAACATGGGATATTGTCAAATGGTCGTCCTGACACCGTTGTATTTTGTCTAAAAATATTGAAGGAACCTTAGAGGCATTTTGATGGGACATTTAACATCCTGCGCCGCTCAATTACTTGCGATTTTCACATGTAGAAGTTTGGATTTTTCCTCCCTTCTCTATATAAAGATGCCTATATTCGATTTGAGATTAACCATCCCATTTTCTTTCTCTTTTGTTTCTCCATATAAAGATGCCTTTATTCGATTTGAGATTAACCATCCCATTTTCCTTCTCCTATGTTTTTTTTTTTCAATTTATTTTTTTACTTTGAGATTTTTTTCTATTTTTTTTTTTTTTTTAACTTTGAATGTATTTAAGTAGAGTTATTTTAAAAAATTATGGTATTTTTGTCATTTCANTTTGAGATTTTTTTCTATTTTTTTTTTTTTTTAACTTTGAATGTATTTAAGTAGAGTTATTTTAAAAAATTATGGTATTTTTGTCATTTCATGTTTTAATTAGGCTTGTGTAAATGATTCTCACTAGTGGAGAGTTGAACCCACACCCTGATACGGGTTTATCCTCTTTGGAGATTTTCTTAGAACCACTAAACCACCACCATAGGTGGTTGTCATTTAATGTTAAAAACCAATTATTGGTAGTTGAATGAAGTCGTGTCATGAGTAATAGTTTGTAGGAAGAATATATAAACAAGTGCTAGTGGATAAAATTAAGTATAATTAGTTGTTGATTTTAAAAGCTCTTCATGAGATTGAGAATATGTTTCCCATTTTTCATTGGTATTTACTCCTATTTAGTATTCATGTTATTGCTCCTTTTAGGGATTGCTGAACCATTGGTTACTTCTCTGTGTGGGATTTTTGGCAGGTCTCTTATTCAGAAAGGCCTGGGCAAAAGGCAAGCTTTGTTATATGTACCCAAATGGAAGCTTTTTCAATGAAGAACTCCTTGTCTTTCATCAACATCAATAACTTAGGCTTAATTTCATGGACTATTCCTTCGTACACTGATTCCATAATTTCACTACATATATTCACATCGTGTCTATGATTAGGTTATAATCCTCATTACAAAGCCTAGGACTTCTAACAAAACCTAGGACCATGAAAACCTCTTGTAAAAGCCCTAACTTTTCCAATACTAGCTGAGCTCAGTCGACTGGGGATCAAACAGGCATCGACCAAGGGTCATTGGAACCCTCAGGAACAGGCTTGGATGTAGTGCTGTGATTTATGCTATTTGGAAGCTGAGAAATGACACTGGAACCAGCTGTGGACAGAGGAGAAAATTATCATGCAGATAAAGTGGGATACTAGAGCTAGAGTTGTGGCTAAAGGGAAATATTGTAGAACTAATGAAAATTTGATGCTGTGTAATAGTTGGGGAATTCCTGATAGAATAATTGTATAGGTTTTCTATACAGACTTGTATAGTTTGATGCATAGGATATAGTTGTATTGCAGATTGTTAGAGCTTTCGAGTGTTGGGGTTGTTGCAGTTTTCTGCAGATGTTTTCTTTTGTGCTGTTGGGTTCTGCGATGGCAGTTGAGATTATTTTATTAGTTCTTTTTTATTTTTTATAATAGATATAACATTTTAACACGTTACTTTTATTTGTAATTTTTACCATTTATAATCAATCCCTTTGCATAAATGAATAATATACTCCAATGTGTGATACTTGTCACCTTTTTAAAGCCAATAAATTCTTTCAAAATACTATTTAAATGAAGGTTTTGATCTAATATATGTTGTGAATATTAGATTCAGAGGGTGAAGATGGCTGTGGAGGAGTATGAACAGGTCTTGAGGAGTGAGCCCGTTGAGGAACGACAACCTGGGGATAGACATGAGGAAATCTGGAAGGCACCTTCAGTGGAGAGACTAAAAGCCAATTGGGATGCAGCTCTAAACATTAAAGATGGAAGGGTGGGAATGGGTGTGACCACGAAGGAGGTGTTGTGGCGGCCCAGTGTAGTTTTCGGCAAGGAGTTATTGATCCGAAGGTTGCAGAGGCCATGGCCGTCGTTAATACTTTGACCTTTTGTCTGGAATGGGGGTTGAAGATCCTAAGAGTTGAAGGCGATGCAAAAAATGTGGGAGAAGCGGTGCAATGTCGGATGGGCAACTGGAGTATAATCGGTCATGTTGTGGCAGATGCTAAAATATTGTGTAATAAGTTTGATGAATGGGATATCAATTATGTGGGACGTCAAGCCAATTTTTCAGCTCATCATCTTGCAAAGTTGGCGGCACGTATGGGTATAGATAAGCAGTGGTTGAAAGAAATCATTGATTGTATCTCGGAGACAATCCGAAAAGAACAATCTGTAATCTCTTTTTGATTGATTAATGAAGAAGTGAATGTTTCTTTCCACAAAAAAGGGGAGGGAGAGAAATACACTTTTCTCCCTTAATGTATTTACACATTTACGTTTTGGCGTCTAATATTTAAAAAGTGAAATGATCTTCACAAAGTTTCAGAACGTTAACAAAAAAGTTCATCCGTTTATTTTAGCTGTCATTTTAGACGGATACCAAGTCACGTGTGTAACATGTGACACTTTTCAACCAAAAAGTTTGAAAATGCCTTTGGAGGTAAATTGTAAATATAGATTATTTTGGGGGTAAAGTGCAAAAAAAAGAAAAAAAAAAAAAAAGAGGAGATACTTAGAATGGCATCCATGTACCCAACTGAAAGATTTTTCAATCAAGAACACCGAGTCTTTCATCAACATCAATAGCTCCCTGTTTAGTTTTCAACATTCTTCCACTTCTCCATGTCTTTGATCGTTTCCGCTTCTTCTCTCTCCCCTCAAAACTTCCTCTTCTTCTTTTTCACACCCATCACCTGAAAACTTATTACCTTCATCTCACCATCCCATCCTCTTCTTCTTCATGGCTGTTGGATTCATGCAAAGACCTTCAAACTCTGAAACAGACCCACGCTTTTCTCGTAGTCTCAGAAGGGTTGGGACCCGTCACCGTTGTTTCAAAGCTCATGAGCTTGTATGCCCAGTTTAACGATCTTCAGAGCGTCGTTCGTGTTGTTAACTCCTTAGAAGTACCTCATACTATGGCATGGAATGTAACAATCAAATCTCACGTTGGTTCGGGATTTTTTGATTCGGCTTTTTTGTTGTATAAAACGATGAGAGGATTGGGTGTTGCTCATGATAGTTTTACATTTCCGATAGTAAACCAAGCTGTTTCAGCGCTTCAGAGTGATGCAACATATGGAGAGATGGTGCATTGTGTCTCAATAAAAATGGGTTTTGGATTTGATGTATATTTTTGCAATACGATGATTGAGGTTTATGTGAAATGCGGGTATATAGGTTATGCCCTTAAATTGTTTGATCAGATGTCGCATAGAGATTTGGTTTCTTGGACGTCGGTGATTTCAGGGTATGTTGGTGAAGGAAACATTAGTGGGGCTTTTGATTTGCTCAAGGAAATGAGGGTAGAGTATGAACCCAATGCAGTGACTATGATGGTAATATTGCAGGGGTGTTGTGCCAGTGAAAGTTTGATTGAGGGGAGGCAACTTCATGGCTATACAATCAAGAACGGATTATTAATAGATGGGTCTGTACAAAATTCAGTTTTGAGAATGTATACCAAGACGGGTAGTGTTGAGGAAGTTGAAAGTTTTTTCAGTGAGATTGACAGAAGGGATAATGTTTCCTGGAATATTTTGATTCCCTTTTATTCGTTAAAAGGAGATATTGCAAACTTGATGAATAGGTTGAATAAAATGCAGGGTATATCAGCACTCAGCATTGAGAGTTTAACGTTACTAATATCGGCATTTGCAAAGTTTAGCGATCTTTTTCAAGGTGAACAGATACATTGTTTAGCTATAAAAACTGGTTTTCACGACGATGTTTTGCTGACTACTTTGCTGGATTTTTATGCAAAGTGTGGGAAAATAGAGATATCAGCTGAGTTGTTTAGAGAAATTTGCCAAAAGAACAGTGTTGCATATGGTGCTATGATGTCAGGTTTCATTCAAAATGGATATATCAAGGATGCCATAAATTTGTTCCATCAAATGCAAGCTGAAAATGTTGAACTTGGGGCTGAAACTTTAAGAAGCGTTCTTGATGCATATACCCATCTGGGAGCTCTGCAATTGGGTAAGGCAATCCATGGCTACTTTATAAGAAACTTGTTTTACAGATCTAATGAAGAAACTACACACCTGGAAACCTCTATTTTAAACATGTACATAAGATGTGGAGGCATTTCTTCTGCTAGAGTGTGTTTTAGTAACATATTGGTCAAAGATTTAGTAACATGGACAACAATGATTGAAGGCTTTGGAACTCATGGGCTTGGTTTTGAAGCCCTAGAACTTTTTGGTCTAATGCTGGAGGAAAGAATAAAACCAAATAGTGTCACCTTCTTGAGCTTGCTGTCTGCTTGTAGCCACTCCGGTCTTGTTAGAGAAGGCTGTGAAGTTTATTTTGTCATGAAATGGAAATTTGGTATTGAACCTGAGTTGGATCATTGCACTTGCATGGTGGATCTTTTGGGTCGACATGGAAAACTTAAAGAGGCCTTAGCCATAATACTGAAAATGGTGATTTTTCCTGACAGCAGGATTTGGGGTGCTCTTCTTGCAGCTTCCAAAATTCACGGAGATACAAAACTTGGGAAATATACAGCAGCAAGGCTTTTGGATCTGGAGCCTGATAATGTTGGGTATCATACTCTCCTGAGTAATGTGCAAGCTAGTGTTGGACAGTGGGACGAAGTTGAAGAAGTCAGGACAGTTATGAATAAGGAGGATCTGAAGAAGAAACCTGGGTGGAGTTGCATTGAGGCAAAAGGGATGATTCATGGATTTGTTTCTGCAGATAGATCACACCAGCATGTGGAGGAGATTTACGATGTATTGCAGTGCCTTAGTAGGATGATTCAGGAATTTTGATAGTATTCTTTGGCAGATTTGATTCATTTAAGGAATTTTGATATTATCCTGGACATCATTAATCTGATGTTGGTTTTGTATAATAAATTTTTTGTCACTGTTTTGAAACGGCAAAACAAAATTCAGTGATTTAGAGTAGAACGCCATTAGGCATCAACGAGAAATTTGCAGAGAGAAAAACGGAGGATCAAAACAATTTCAAGGCTGATGATAAAAAAAAGTGAAGTCTGTCAGACAGCTGCACGACCATCCCAGCCACAGTGTGGCTGAGAACGATCCTCTACTGCATTAATGGCCCAAGGGCCACGACGCTGTCAATCACGCTCTGGTCGCACAGCCATGGCTCATCAACCAGACTTAGGTTCCTGTCTCCTTAGAACTCAAGGATACAGAGGTACGAGCCTATAGAACAGATCCTGTTCAAGTAAGGTCGTACCATTCTAAACAGCAAGCGCGCTATATAAATAGCTCTTTTATTTCATAAGTTTTCAATGTGGGACAAAAATGACAAGTACGCTTGGTTACTTTCGTCGTTGACTATAGGCTTATGCTTGCATCGCGTATATAGCATATTTTGGGCTCGTAATAAGCCCAAAAATTGCTATAGGACTAAGCCTTTTGGAGGACATCAAACATGCCATTGCACTTGGAAATTGGAATTGGAGGTGGTTGTCTTTGCAGTTTGCTCCGTTATCGTGGTCCATTGGAAGAATAGGCCCATTGGAAGAATAGGAGCCAAGCAAATCCTATCACAATATAGAAGGGAAAATATCAAAAGATGTTAACACTTTCTTCAAAGAAAATGAGGAAGAAGTAGAACGTTGAAGAAAGCAATGGCAGAGTTTGGATCCTGTTCTTATACCCATAAAATTCAACATAAATGCTTTGTTTATTCTAAATACCCCAGAGAATAAAATGAAGTATATTTGGATCTATTATTGAATTTGTGAACTAATATGAGTATACACAAATTTAATGATAGATTTATTCATTCATTCACTATACAAAGATGGTTGAACGAATAATTCATTCAAAATAGTTTTGAAGGATTTGGAGGGGTGCCGAGTTGGGGTGAGTGTAATTTTATTCTATAATATATGTAGCTGCATCATGTGAGACTTATGAGTGACAAACTCTTTCAACTTTATCAATCCAATCTAACATGGGGTGCAACTCGAAATAAAATTATATTTTGTAATGACGAGCTATAGTGAGCCAAAGTTTATAAGCATAATGAGATAGTAATTTGGGGGTGAGTAAAGTGTAATCTACAAGTTTCTTACAAATTGACACGACAATTCACATATCACTTACCATGTCACTACTAAATAGTTAAATTTATATGTCAAACTTTTTTTTTTTTAATTACTGGCACCATGTGAGTCATGTGATGATGTAAGGAAAGTCGATATTTGAATTTCCTACAATTTTAAGTTCAAATTATGAAATTTATGCAGTTTTTAGACATCGAAATAGTTGAAAAATATGACCTATTAAAAAGATAGCATGTTGCAAGTATATTTCATAGGTTTTTACTCTTTAAGTTGTAAAAAAACTTTGAACTAAAACCATCTTTTGATTTTATAAAGAAAAAACGTGTATATAAAAGTGAAGAAGAAATCTTTTGAGAGATTTTTCAACAAAATACCTAAATTCTGTAATATGAGAAACTACAATTTTTTTTTTTAAAAAAAAAAATTGTTGAGAATCCTAATCCTTGAAATTGTAGTACTCAATCATTTTCAATTTCCAAAAATCCAAATAAAAAGAACAAATAAATAATTAAAAAAAAAAATCTGTCTTTGCCACGTGCATCCATCCTGCGATCATGACGGTGTAAACTATAAACGAATTAGAAAAAGAAAAAACGGTGCGAAATTGGAAGCAATCTGGTAGTGATAGTGGTAGTATTGTTGTTGTTCCTCAGCTCAGGATCTTTCTTAGATTTCCAAGGTGTTGGTCCAGTCTCAGTCCCATTGAATCCTCCAAATTTAGGAGAAACCCAGTCGAGAGAGGAAGCTAATAGCAGAGCAGAGAAGGGAAAGCAAGGAAAAGAGACAGAAAATGGGTGGGTATGCGCTGGGTTCGGCCTTCAATTGGAGATCGGGGCAGATGATAATGGTGTCTCTTCTGTTAATGGTTGGGGCCTTCTACGCTGGAACCCTCCTCGGCAACAATGCCCCCATTTACGCCTCCCAGCTCTCCTCCAATTCGTCTTCTTCTTCATCCACTGGTAATCTTACTCTCCCTCTCTAAAACTTTAATGGGCCTCCCAAGTGTTTTTTTTTCTTTTTTTGGTTTATGTTGTAGGTTTGGTCAATTTGGATAGTGTGAAGAGTTTTTGCACGGAATGGTTGGAGTTTAGATTGAATGGGTAGAAGAAGAAGGTGAATCATCCTATTAGTTGATAGGTCTTGTTTGGCTATAGTCTTTGGGTTTATGGTGAATTTAATGGGAGTCTTTTGACAGATTTTGCAGCTAGCTGTCTTGTTGAGTGTAAAGTGAGAAAATGGGTAAAAATCACGTTAAGGAGTAATTTTTTTAAATAAAGGCTGTTCAGTACCACATGCATGTATGATATCACAACATTCACCCCATAGAATTGTTATTTTTTTTTTGATAAGTAATAACTCTAATAAGAAGAGAATTGTTATTTGAAAGGAAATTCTCGATGTCTTGATTCAGTTTGAGTTAGATGAGATGCTGATGTATGTCTATAATTCAGCTGGATACTAGGCACTGTTAGGTCTGTGTCATATAATTGCCGCAAGCATGAGCATTTTTTGATATCATTTCGTGCTTTTGAAGGCATAAATTTGTAAAGATTTTTTAGTCATATACCTCGACGTTCCAAATCCTTAATTATAGTGAATGCGTGATGGAAGGCTGTACCTAGGAGCCACACTTCGAGGCATGAATGTATACTGCATGCGGGAATGTTGTAAAGTGGGATGGAAAGTCTTAAGCTTTATTAAACTTGTTTGATCTATATTCTTAATTTTGCATTGTGGTCAGCCTTAGTGGATGACTTGAAACACTTTGTGAAGCCTTGCAATCTGGTGTAATACCGAGTTTTGGAACTTTGAATTCTTATGATTGATATTGTTGTATTTTGCACTTGCAGGTATTTCTATGTTTGCAAACAAAGTTGCTCTTACTTACAGAAAAACAACACTTTTGATCCCTGAAACTGGGATGAATGTTTGCCCATTGACATTCAATGAGTACATCCCTTGCCACGATGTTTCTTATATAAAGAATTTGCTCCCTAACTTGGATGTTTCTAGAAAAGAAGAACTAGAGAGGCATTGCCCGCCACTTGAGAACCGCTTGTTTTGCTTGATTCCACCGCCACAAGACTATAAGATACCAATAAGATGGCCAACAAGCGGGGATTATGTCTGGCGAAGCAATGTGAATCATACACGTCTTGCTGAAGTCAAAGGAGGACAAAATTGGGTGCATGAGATGAATCAGCTATGGTGGTTCCCAGGTGGTGGTACCCATTTCAAACATGGGGCGGCAGAGTATATTCAAAGGTAAACTTGTTTTTCATTCCTTTTTTTTTTGTTCCTTTCCCTACACTGGCATTAATGGTTAGCATTTGAGCAAGCATTGAAATAGTATTTATCTTACAGGTTAATTTGAAGTGACTACTAGCATGAATTTTTTAAATTTTCGTATTAGATAAATTATTTTATCAGTTACTAGGTTTGGTGGGACATTTAGTAATGTTTGCCATGTAAGCCAATCCCCTTTTCTCTTCCCCCCCCCCCCCCCCAAAAAAAAAATATTTATGTGAATAATGACATTCCGAAACTGACTTTTTAAATAATATGATGCTGATATATATTTAGAATTTTTGATACTCCAAGTTTGTCGCTAAAATTTGATTTCAACTTTAAGTTCCGTTGTGTCTGATTTTATAAATGTTTCTCTAATTATACTACTATGTTAAACTAAACAGCTTTCCTGCTTCAAGAATTTACAAACTGGAGTTTCATTTATTTTTGTTATGTAGATAAGTATGATATCATTTTCGTTGTTTTGGGAGTATGACTACCTAAAGAATTAAGCTATTATGATTTGCTATAGTGATAGTGATTCCAGTATCTAAGTAATAATTTTTCGTCTCTCAATATTCTTGATTCACACAGCAAAGACTCACCTAGCTTTTTGGTGAAGCCTCATCAACTTCTTTCAGGAGGACTGGGTAGAAAGCTTGCACACACACAAACACACACACACAAAAACAAACAAACACATACGTGAATATTTTGTCAGGATCAAAGTGTGTAGGGCTAATTATTCCCATGTTTTCAACTTTACTGAATTTTGTTGTAAATACAGGCTAGGGAATATGATTACAAGTGACACAGGTGATCTGCGTTCTGCAGGGATCGTTCAAGTTTTGGATGTTGGTTGTGGGGTTGCCAGCTTCTCTGCTTACCTCCTTCCCCTGGATATACAAACAATGTCCTTTGCTCCCAAAGATGGCCATGAGAATCAGATTCAATTTGCTTTAGAACGAGGAATTGGTGCAATGATCTCTGCTATAGCCACAAAACAACTACCATATCCCAGTAACTCCTTTGAGATGGTTCACTGTTCAAGGTGTCGTGTCGATTGGCATGAGAATGGTACTTAGCCATCCTAAAGATATTTATGTATATTATTTTGGATTCTTGGCCATAAATAGAAAGTAAAAAAAAAAAAAAATGCTAAATAACATATCAATTTTACTATAAAAATGATCTTGAATGATAATTCGTGTCCAAGACAAATGATTCTTCATTATAGATATCAGTGATGGAACAGACATGTTTATAGTTCTGTTTGTTATTTTGTTGTATAACATTGTGGGTACATGTATGCATCAACAATCTGCTGCTCCTAAAATTGCTTNTCTTGGCCATAAATAGAAAGTAAAAAAAAAAAAAAAATGCTAAATAACATATCAATTTTACTATAAAAATGATCTTGAATGATAATTCGTGTCCAAGACAAATGATTCTTCATTATAGATATCAGTGATGGAACAGACATGTTTATAGTTCTGTTTGTTATTTTGTTGTATAACATTGTGGGTACATGTATGCATCAACAATCTGCTGCTCCTAAAATTGCTTCATTTTGAAGATGCTTTCTTGTTATAGATGTACAGAACTCATTACGACTCTCTGTATGTGGACATAGTGAACGGTTACTTTAAGATATTCTCTATGTTGTCTTTGTTTTATGGTTTCATACCTTTCTCTCTCCCTCTCTACCTCTCTTCAATCTAGATAGACGAAAAGAAAATCCAAAGTGGTCCTCCTGGATTAAATTTCTTATATTTAAAACTAACTTTTTCATTCACAAGCTTTTGCATGGTTAAGTGTTTGCAGAGTTATTCAGTGTTGGGAATCTTGATTTAGTGGCTGTGTGATGAATTATCCTAATGCAATAACTGATGTGCTTCACATCATCCATTGTGAGAATCAATGGATATGACTTGTATTATGATAAGGGAAGAAGATACTTAAGCCTCTTTTGTCTTGAAAAGGCCTTTCTTTTAGGATATCAATGCTCAGAACTGTGTAAATGTATATTTAATCTCTAACTTCAACGAGTGGCTGAAGGAACCAATGCTCAGTTTTCTATGCAAATGTGAGCCCTGATTTTAATAGTGACTTGCTATGGCAAAACATTATTTGACATTGTTTTGCATGCTTGAAGTATTCCTAAGTTGTATATGAACTTACCTTTCATCGTAGAAGTTCAATTGATGATAATAATTTATGATTTTGCTAGAACAATTTCATTGTTAGAACTTCTATTCTAACCTCCGTACAATAGTTGGTTATATATATATATTTGTTTTCTTTGTATCGTGTGAAGATAAGATATGCTTTTTATAATAGGATGACAGACATGAAATTGCAATATGCAAGATTAGGTGAAGGCTACTTTCCACATCTGTGGGACTAAAAAATTGCCACTTTTTGGATCCTTACGGTGATTTTTCGGTTGCCCTATGTGAAGTTATGCTAATTCTAGTTTTTGCTCTTGATTTGTTACTTGCAGATGGTATTTTACTCAAAGAAGTAAATCGCCTTCTGCGATCTAATGGGTACTTTGTCTATTCGGCTCCACCTGCCTATAAAACGACTAAAGATTATCCATTGATCTGGAATAAGCTTGTAAATCTGACTTCGGCAATGTGCTGGAAACTCATTGCTCGAAAAGTTCAGACAGCAATATGGATTAAACAAGAAAATCAGTCATGCCTTCTTGACAATGCAGAGCAGAAGCGTTTGGACATATGTGATGCTGTTGATGATTCTAAACCATCATGGAATACACCACTTGGGAACTGTATACAAGTGAGAAGTGCACAAACAAATTTTCAGAAACTCAGTACTAGGTCAGATCGTCTTTCAGTTTATTCGCAGAGTCTTGGAAGAATAGGTTTGTTACTATTTTTTGCTTAACTTTAAAGAAGCTACTCTTTTGCTTATAACTATATTAACACTGTTATAAAGAATTATAAAGCAATGTTATTCATTCTGGTGAGATGATTCGTCTGTTCACAACAGATATTAGTCAAAAGGAATTTACTTCAGATTCTCTGTTCTGGCAAGATCAAGTTCACCTTTACTGGAGGTTAATGAATATCAGTAAAATAGAAATACGAAATGTCATGGACATGAATGCTTTCTGTGGTGGATTTGCTGTGGCTTTGAATACGCTGCCTGTTTGGGTAATGAATGTAGTTCCTGTAAACATGAAGAATACCTTGTCAGCTATTTATGACCGAGGACTAACTGGTGCTTTCCATGATTGGTAAGATATTATCAATCTATCACATTCTGCTGCTAATGGTCAAAATTTACAAACTAAATATGCTAATATTGCAACTGTATGTAATTCTACTCAAAGTAGAATTTGTCAGCTAATACATATCTTTAACATCAGGTGTGAACCATTCTCAACTTATCCACGTACATATGATCTGTTGCATTCCGACCATCTTTTCTCTCACTATGAAAACCGTGGAGAGGGTTGCTTACTGGAGGATATCATGCTGGAGATGGACCGTATAATACGACCCCAGGTAATTATTCTGTAAGCGTCTTGCTTGTGTGCACTAGAGATAAAATGAAATATACCTTGAAAGCCATCGGAATGAAGACTTGGATATAGATAGTTAGCTCTAAATGTTAGTCAAATATGACATTCTGCTTCTTCTACTTGCACCCTTAGGCCAATTTGCACATAATTCAACTGTCTTTTATGGTGTATTTGGAGAGAAATGAATGATCAGAGTTTTGAAGATTGCGAGAGAACAATGGAGGAACTTAAGTCTTTTTTCTTCAATACTCTAGATGTTTTTTTTTTGAGTACTTCATGTGTATTTAGGAGCACCTTACGCTTTTAATGATTTATCGATTACTTATATAAAAATAAAAAAAGTCAGGCTTCTGTTTAACTGGTTTAACTGTGTACAAATCATGATTTATTGAGGTCTAATTGGTTGACATGAGGTACATTCATTTCAGTGATTGTCTCTAGTCTGGCATTTGAAATTATCTTCTGCATCTGGTAATTTATGAGCCAAGCTATTCCCAGAATTTTATTGACGATGTTAATGTGCAGGGATTTATCATTATTAGAGATGAGGAGTCGATCACATCAAGGATCCGAGATTTTGCTCCCAAATTTCTATGGGAGGTTAAATCGCATTCGGCAAAAAACAAAGAAAAGAAGATGGAATCTGTGTTAATTTGCAGAAAGACGTTTTGGGCAATTGTCTGAGTCTACCATGTTTTGCCCCTAGAGGGAAATGGATTTAAGCTCAAACATAGGCAACTCAAACATCATTGAAAGTACAATTTGTAATGTATTTAGATAGCATATTGATTGTATTTCTTTGCTTCATCTATTGATTTGTATTAATCCAATCATCAATACCCGAAATTAAGGAAAATGTTTTTACATAAAATGATTTACGCCGAAACAAATGGGCCTTCATTAAGTGCAAAAGCAACAGTTACGGTTGTACACCAGTTAAGCCAATTTGAGCACTAAAATGTTAAAGCTTGATTAATTTATTTCGTTACTACTGAGAGTGAGTTAAGATTGGGCCTTATTTTAATATTCAAGCTTTTGTTTGTTAATTTATTTAATGAACTGGAAGTTTTTCATGAGTTTCCTTGATTTGGTTAAGTAAATTAACTTGTTAAAAAGCCAAAGAAATATTGAGCCGGGCCTGGATTTATTTCAGCTTGATTTGTCAAGGCAGGCTACTGGGCTTCGGTTAAGCCCAGATGCAGACGATTTAAAATCGGGCCCAGCCATTGGAAGTTAATAAGAAAGATTGATTGAAATTCTATTTAATTTTTATTTTTTGTTGATGGAATTTCGTGTAACAAATTAAGCAATGATTTGGTGATATATGGAAGCAAAGTGTGGGTGGGTCCAAAAGGAAGTATGCAAGCGTAACATTATTATTAATAATGATGATGATGATTAATTAGCTTGGGCCACTTAAACGATATATATATAACAGTCTTTAACATTAAAAAGCATCAAACAACTTAAACAAAAAAGAAAAAAAAAAAAAAGTCTTCGAGTTTCTTAACCATCCGATGATGATGATGATGATGCAGAATTAAGATAGGATGAGAATATAAACATATATATATATAAAAAAAAAAAAAAAAAAAAAGAGTATAAATCCAAAAGAGGAGCCAATAAGGAAGGAGACAGGGGCCCATGAATGTGTCAAAAGAGAGGGCCGGCCACTAAAATGAAGTTGATATGACAAGACAACCCCACGCTTGTCGCCCTTGCCCCCCACCCTTCAAAATATGTCTCCCCCATTATTTCATTTGCAGCTGCTGCTTCTCCGATCCTCTTCCACTGCTTTTATTACCCATCTCTCTCCTTATTAATCCAATTTTTATTACCTTAAATAAATAAATATTGATTCTTATTTCTTCATACATGTGGGTTCACATCATGTTAATGTCAAGCTTCTTGGACACATCCCGACCTCACACATTTTTAGTCTCTGGGCGACAAATTTTTTGTACTCAACCAAGTACACTTGTTTTTTTTTTTTTTTTCGAGAGTTGTGTGAACAGTTTGCTTCTGAAATTAATAATAATAATTTATTGTGAGAAGAAGAGCATAAGAATATATATATATATATATATATATATACACACTCTCTTATCATCGTTTATTGTAGCACATGAAGCCATGCATTATTATTAATGGGGGTGATTTGATTTATCAATTGATCTAGTGCATTATGGTTCAGTACTCTCTGATCATTTTTGGTTACAGTGTATAAATACCATTTGAGTTTTTTTTTTTCTTGATAATATATCAAGAAATTGAATTCTTCGTATAAGTCTAATTATGCTTGGCATTATTAAAAAAAAAAAAAAATGATAGTTGAAAGGGTGCATGGGATAAGGGTCAACGAACACAAGGCAGACAAGACATGCATGCTTTAATTGCATATATATGACAGGGGAGGTAGACCCTTCATATGAACAAGAGACAAAAACGTATCAATCATTTAGGAAAACCAAAAATACAAAAAGAAAAAAAGAAAAAAACAGAACATTAAGGGGAAATAAATGCAGTAAGTTGTATATAAGATATGGATGACTGTATAAAATGACAGGCATTATATGTGTTTGTTGGGAATTAGGCCGATCATATTAATTATCTCTCTATCTATTGAGACGGGTGGAAGTGAGTCCGATCGAGAGACCAACAAGGCTTAGAACCGATCAAACCGAGCTCATTATTCGGGCAAACCAGGATGATTTGTTGTACATAGGGATAATTAAGGAGGAATTCTTAGGATAACATCCCAATTAACCCGGAATTCTTGTTGAGATCATGCCAATCTCGAGATTGTTGGGAATTGATCAATGATAATCACAACTCCATCCTACAAAATTAAGGAGGTCTAATTCTAAGTAAAAGGGGTCGACTTAATTAATTAATACTTACCTGTCGGCACATCTCGGTGGCAGGTATATATATATATACATGTTCCGTTGGATCCGACTGTTCCAACAATGTTTTTATATTTCACATAATTGAGAAAGGATCGATCTTAAGTGAAAGAGGTGTATTTATTTATATATGTAGGAAGCTTTATACGATCAGGGAGTTGCAGAATAATCATATATCACCTGAGAGATGCTTGATTCTACATATATATGCAAATTTATACACACTACTTTTTATTAAAACACATGGATTAATTATATTGGAGGGGAAATCGCCAAAATAGTGCTTCTAATTAATTCTTTGTATATATATATCTTGATGATTTAGCAACAGGTGATGAGATGATGGTACGGCCAAAAAGAAGGAGAAAAGTAAAAATAATAGCCAAGAGCTCGCATTTATTCTGCTTCGTTAGAGGGTAGCAATCTGACCAATAAAGTGCATATAAAAAAGTTGTCACTGTTGGAATATTTGAATGGTAAACTCTGGTCAACATAAAATTTCGATCTTATCCAAAACAAAACATGCATCTATATATATATGGTTCATTGGATGCTAATCTTATCATGAAAAGCTTGTAATCTATGGCGGGGTCTTCCTAATTTTCTTCTACATTCACCTTGACTTGAAAAGTTTGGTGTAGTCTTCTCTTGTGTTTGTGAGAGAGATTAATTAGAATCCCTTTTTCCTATAATGAAGAAAATTGATTTTTTTATTTTATTTTATTTTATTTTTATGAAGATTGACAAATTAAAAACAATCTATGTACGTAATTTTTAATTAATTAACCGTAGGAATAAATGATATATACATTTGAAAACATCTTGAAGCATATATATATTTGCCCTTTAAAGAAGAAATTAAGGTCACTTCATATATAAATAGATTAAGAATCAAAATATAATGAATTAGAAGCAATGTTTTGATAGTCATGATTGAAAAAGTAATTATGATATGATGTATCATATCATGGTCATAATTACAAAAAAAGATTTACGGTGGTCATAATTCGTATCATTTCTGCCTTTTACTATCAAGTAAAAGAATATGATGTTTCAAAAGCTAGCTTCTCAGAAACTCTTTAATTAATTAACAAACTCTTGCTGATGATAATCTCGATCTCATCTTCCCACTTGCTATGTTGTTTATACATGTCTTGCCTTTTTTCTTCTATTAAGCAAAAAGCTGATTGTCTTAACTTCCATTTTCAGGCATAAAACAGTTTGTGCTTTTAAAAAGCCAAGTTTAGAATTTTAAATACACAATATCCATACTATAACTTAATGCACTTGGCAAGATTTGGCGCCCAAAAAAGTCTATCGGGAGGGAGCCCATTTGTAATTTTTTTTTAATAAATTTAATTATTTAATTAATAATCTAATATTACATTGATGGGTGTACTTTATTTATTATTATTAGCGAAAATTTAATCATTAACTTTGTTACTAACTTGCTAGCCGTCTAATCATTAAAGAGAACAAAAAGTGAAAATAATGACAAATTATAGAAAACCCAAGTGTTAGCCAAAAGTCTGAGCAAGACACAATTGCTTGAATACAAGTGATCTCATGATGAAAAGGTGCTGTGCTAATTGCTAATTCAATGTGGGGTCTTCCTTTCTTCTTCCCTCTATACAAATACAAGTGTCATGATTCTACTCGTCGATTTCACAACGGGATTATATTGGAACATGCGTGCGTCGTAATTGTGCATGGAAATATTCCAAGTGGAATAATATTTGGGTAATTAATTTTAGTTACTTCATTTTTCTTTCTCAAATTATCTCTCATTTTTTTTCTTCAAGTTTTGATTGGTCTATTCGAAGAAATACTTGCGGTGAAGATCAATATTATCCTATATACTACAGTTTGAGAGTATATTTCTGAAACTATGAGAGCCTCTCATTGTATCATTGCAAGCTATTAAAATTATTATTCTCTCTATTTTTCTTTTTCTTTTTCGTTCTCTCGCAAAGAAGGAATTTGATGATGCACTTGATTGCATGGCCAAGTTGCTTGCAAGATGAGTAAAAATAGTTGAAAATTTGTTGAGAATTGCCGGCGGGAGAACTCTCTAATACCTAAATTAGCAAAGGAAAATAATGCGTTGCTTTAAAGAAGAGGTAAGGTTTTTGGGAAGATTGTATATGAAAATGGTTATGAGGTCGCACTTGAAATGATCGTATACTGTCTCCTTAGGTGGAGTGACCACTGATAGAGTATGGCTTAGCAAAATTTTTTTTCCTCCAAAATGAATTGGGAGAATTTTTTTTACCATTTCTATTATATTGACATGCGTCCAAAATGCAGTCGGGTATAGAGAATCATATCTAAAAACATGAAAGTATTTGACAGTGGGCTTCTTCTCTTTCCGCAACTCATATGAGGTCTTTTTAGTACCCAGTCTTAGGTAGACTTTGTTGATGATGAAACATGCTGTGTTAATAGCTTCTCTCCAAAATTAGGTAGCCAGATTCTTACAATACATCATTGCTCGAGCCATCCCTTGAATCACTTGATTCTCTCGATCTCATCACATAAGTATGCAAAAGAAACATGCTGTGTTAATAGCTTCTCTCCAAAATTAGGTAGCCAGATTCTTACAATGCATCATTGTTCGAGCCATCCCTTGAATCACTTGATTCTCTCGATCTCATCAATTGAAATTTCTTGAATAGCTTTTGCTTGTTCAAAGGCTTCAGATTTCTTCGAAGTAGAATGACCCATGTATATCTTGAATAGTCATTAACAATTACTATGATGTACTTCTTTCTTCCCATACTTTTGATTCTTGATGGTTTCATCAAATCCATGTGAAGCAGGTCGAGAGGTCTAGAAGTGTGGATGTAATCAATCTTTCCTATGTTGAGACTTGATCTGCTTTCCCATCTAACACGGTCCAAAGACGGTCTTCTCAGCCTTACCCAATTCGAACAACCCAAGTATGAGTTCCTTCTTTGCAACCTTGGAGCTAGAGGTCCATGAAATTCATTATTTAAAAAAAAAAAAAAAATCAATTTTTTGTTTATTTTGTTACTTATATTATTTAATATTTTTGACAATCAATTTAGTTTCAGACGTTGCTGTTGTGGAGAGATATTTAATTGCAGTATTGGTCGGCTGAGGTAATTGCTTGGTGTTTATCTGAGAACTCCTGTTGCTGAGGTGTATGTGCCCTAGTTTAGAGGGGGCAGGCCCATATAATAGTCAAGACTCAAGACCCAGGATCCAATCATATTGAAACCAAGGAGGAGCTTGTACCCAATTATTGATTTAATTTGTTGGATTTTAATCTTTGAGTGCTTTATTGGGTACTATATGAAAGCAAAAGGAAGTATTGTCGAGTTCTATGAATTCAGGAGAAATGCTTTTGGAAGGAATTGACATTTATGCTATTATTGAAGTATATATCTGTGGTTTAAAATTAAATGAGTGTTCCAGTTTAAAGCCAAAGATTCAGGAAGAATTTCTTTTTAAAAGGGTCTGTTTGTGTGATTTGTAGAATAACTTGAGGCTTTTTAATTTGTATGTGAGATACTATAGCTTCGTTATTTGAACTTAATCTGGAAGCCAGCATATATATATATTAACCAAAAGCAGCATCTGTTCTTGTCATCAATACTGTAAGTGCTGATGTCAGACAAACACGTATCACCAAGCTTTCAAACTTTGCAGCCAAATGGGTTGCTGCCCACGACTTAATTGTTTGGTTGTATTTATAGTTAATCTTCTATATATGTTGCTTTTCTTTTCTTTTTGGTGGTTTGGATTTTATCATTGGTTTATAGTTTCAAGAATAAGTTTCTTAGATTTTGTCCAAATTTCAAATAAGTCACTAATTTGCTATGCGTCATCAATTAACGGTTTGCCACATGCCACTTGTTTCTCGCTGTTTTGTGTTTTTCGAAATGGCACCACTAAAGTTATGTTTCTTGCTCTTTTTTTAGGTGCTAGTAAAATCTTGGCGTAAGGAAGCAAACACTAAGAAACTTATTTTTACTTAAAAGAAAAAAAAAAGAAACTTATTTTAAAAAAACTATGTTTGCTTTGGTAAACGCCAAAAATAGACCTTAGAATTTCCGGCATTTATGTTTAAAATACCAGGAACTCTAGAATTCTTGACGTTTAGTTATAAAACAACAGCAACCCTAGAGTAGTAAATTAACTTTCTCACCCTTTATGTATAAAATGCCAGGACCCTTAATTTTTGGCGTTGAGTTATAAAATGCTAAGTGCATTGGACTATATATATATGAATTAGAGTTGAACCTCTCCTCTGTGTTTTTGATGGGAAAAGTTGTTGTAGCTAATTTCACTGCTATTCTGAGTTTTAAGAGAATTTACACGGGGTGTAATCCCATTGATAGAGGTAATAGGGGCCGTAGTCCTGGTCGGGTGCTCTGTAAAGGTGGCTAATAAAAACGTCGGTAATAACTGGTTTTTAGTAGTGATGATCACACAACTGCCCAATTTTGTCATCCTCAATTCCTTGATCACAACTGCAAATTAAAAAAAAAAAAGAAGAAGGGGCTTTTATGGTCTCAAGCAAGCACTAAAAGCATGATATTCATGATTGAGCAACAAATTGTTGGAACTTAGTTTTGATCGGTCTTGGTCAGCCTCTTCCCTTTTTATTTTTTTCGTCGTGGGCAGCTCACGGCCATCTTCATCCTCATTTAAGTGGACAGTATTAGAATAAATGATTCATGTAAAGAGGCAATCAATTGTTTATTATCAAATGTTTGCATTGAGTTTGCCATTAAGGATATATATTGGGGATTTACATTTTTTTTTTTTTTTGGGTGTTGAAGCGCTATTTGGATGTCTAAAGGATTACTTCTTTCTCAACAAAGATACATTTTGGACTTAATTAAGAAAACAAAGCAATGTAGTTGGCTAGGGCATGATAATACCTTTTTCTTACTATGCCTGACATTGCTTATATTGTCGACAAGACTTCTTAATTCATTGGATCCAACTGATCAAATTGCTTATGCTGTCAACAAGACTTCTCAATTAATAATCTATTAGAAATTTAATGCTAATTTTAAAGTCACATTGAAGAGATACAAGATGGATCTAATGAGAATTTGTAGCACCACTCATAATAATAATAATATATTGGTGCTACCTATCTAACTGCAAGTCCCGTCTTTCAAGCACGAATGAAACATATCGAAATTGATCTTCATTTTGTACGTGATAGTGTTAGGTCTTGGATCGATGTTAGAAGTTCGTTTCTTGCATGTGGTGGCATATTAGATCATATCACTCATTTCAAATTCAAACCACATTAGAGAAAAGATACTTCATCAAACATCGAACAAACTAATATAAGGGTGGATTTTAAACTCAACCTAACAGCTATTAAGAGTTGTAATCTTATCAATATGTATATCTGAAAGAGATGTAACCTATGTTTTAGTATAAATATAATGAAAACTCTCATATAAACAACTTTCTCCATGTAACACCATGCTGTATTTTACAGTCCAGAGAACAAAAAGAAGTCTAGAAATGTAATTTGATTAGCTCAGACAAGGAAAAAAAAAGAAAAAAGAAAAAGAAGAAAGTTAATAGGATGACAAGGATGCCCTAAGAGGACATGTCTGTCTGACAGAAAAAGCTCAATGGTAGCTACATCTTTACTGCAGTTAACGCTGTGGAGTCCTTAAAGGCACTGAAGCAGAAGAGACCAAAACTGAGGGAGAAAGAGTAAGATGGATCAATGACAATCTCAGAGGTAGGAAAGGCAAAAGGAATGAGAGAGACTTTGATAGAAGGGACGGGTGAGAGTTGAGAGAGAGAGAGAGATCTCTCTCTGTTTTTAATGAAGAGTCCCATGCCTATCACTTCCTTTGTGTGTGCGCGCGTGTGTATGTCAGGAGCACGTGGGAGTCAGTGCCCAAATACTTAAATAAACACAACAACCTGCTATCTTTCAAAAACAGAACCCTCTGATACAAGCCTGCAATTGGCAATAACTGTACACCCATCGCAGAGAGAGAGAGAGAGAGGGACTGGTAGAGGGATAATGGGTTGCTGACACGTGTATAGTTGCCGCGGGAGGGGGTGTTAAATGTTAAGGGCCATGGGGACCGTTTCTAACCGATGGTACGGGTTCTTAGCCGTTTTTTTCAATTTAGTATACAGGGTCTGTGTGGGTGTTGTGGGTTGTGTCCCTAGACTGCCGTGGGGTGGGGCTGTAAGGTCATGTCAAACGTCTGCATCATATCCCTCACATGCACTCACTCGTCTTGTCAAATCATGTGGAATCATTAAACATCCAAATTACCCTACCAATGGCAAATGGACGTATATCACATTATTATACTGTATGAATGACTTTTCCTTTACATGAAGATGCTTTTACATTTGATTGGGTAGGGGAAATGGTTCGGAAAACTAGGAAGAGTATCAATTTGGTTTCTTCAAGTAGCTAGGGATTTTCAATAATTAGGGTTCAAAATATGTTTGATCCAAATGGTTTTTAAAAACATTTGTTGGGTTTTTAATAGTGATAAATTTTATCAACGTGGTTTTCACTTTTCACCTTCAATTTTAAATGATTAGTCTGTCTATCTCGCATAAATTTTACCATATTAAAAAAAAAAAAAAAATCGTGGAAGACTTATAAAATGTTAAATTTTTTTTTTGACATGTCCGCACAAGAAGGGAAAGGAAAATTCAAATTAGTGACATTCTTTTCATTAGGCGTGATCCTAGCCGATTGAGTTACCTCTTGGGAATGATTTATAAAATATTAGTTATGCATACACCATTGTCATATTAGCAAATTTTTTAAAAATAAAAAATAACAAGAGAAAAAAAAATAAAGGGACATAAATTTTCTCCAAACCGGTTTGGATGAAATTTTGTTCAACCCACATAAAATGGGAAACGGATATTTGAAATGGAGAGTATCCATTTAGTACATTTATGAGGGTAATATTGTCTTTTTTCTTTTTGGGGTAAATTTTTTGGATAAATTTGTCCTCCTAAATACACTAAATGGATCCTCTCAATTTCAAATGAAATGGAGATGATCATTTTTCCATAAAATGGTGTCAAGTGTCTAAGTATTTAATATGTACATTAAATATTAAAGGTCATTAATAACAATTTACTAATTAAGATTAACCTTTTTAAATAATAAGCCATTGAAAAACTTAAAATGGCCTTTAATATTTAATGTGCATATTAAATGCTTAGACACTTTGCACAATTTTATGTGGGTTGGACGAAATTTCATTCAAACCGGTTTGAACAAAATTTCTGTCCAAAATGAAGGGTGGCAGGGAAGAAAATTCCTTCCAGAGGCGGTGGTGGGTTCTCCAACAACCCACTTCACCTTGTGGACATGCTCGCATACGTGTGGAAATCTTCCGCAAGCCAACCTTTTCACAAGCTAAGAGGGTCACGGGGACGGATGACTCTCCCACCCTTACGACCACCTCCGTGGATGAGAGTCCCTTGCAATCCACCTCTACGAGAGGTGGGGTAGCTAGGTTGCCGAAGAATTTCATCACTGATTGCAGAAGAGATTTTTCCCTACTGCCACTGTTTTCCTTTTTTTTTTAAAAAAAAAAAAATTTAATTTTTAAAAAATAAATTATTTATTTTTGTTTGAAGGGATACGTTGGCTAAATGGGAAGGCTGTATGTATTGCAACATTTTATAGGTCTTACAGACTTTTTGCGCACATTACAAATTGTGTTAGTTTTTTTTTGACAATAAATTGAAGGAAGGATCATATTTTGATGAGAGTGAAAATCACATAAACTAAATTTATCACTCTTAAAAACCTAATGGGCTTTTTTTTTTTTTTTGACATCTAATGGGCTTTTTGATAAAGTAATAAACTACGGGGATCAAATTTGTATTTAACCCTAATAATCAAAAGGCTCTAGCTTTAGAAGATCAATTATAGTAATCGATCATGCATGGATGTCATTGTCCACCCTGAAGTTAAAGTCACCGCTCTTATTTCTGCTTTAAGAGTCAGTGTGTTCTTAATGAATATTGTCTCATACAAAATTCTAAGAACACAATTCATTGGCTCAAAAGCATGCAAGGGTTTTAAAGCATGGCTTTTAGATGTTGGAGACAGCCTTTGCATACAAGATATTAAAGATTTGCATAGCATGTTCGGGGAACTCTCATATAAAGTTTACAGTTTCACTTTCACATACACTTTAATTATCCCGAAGAAAAGAACCCTAGTAATGACCAAAGTAGCTGGATTGGCTGAGAAACCTTTAAAGGGCTGTTTGGGAATACTGGGAATTGAATATATATAATATGACCCCCAATGGCTGTCCTAGTTTTGTGGGACCTTCATGGACCCCTCCACATGCAACCATCTCAGTTTATGGTCTCCATAGAATTGTGTAAGCTACCAAACAAGCCTCTAAGTGCAGCTTGAATATCTATCTATTATCTAACACCACCACATTGTTAGGCGAATAAGGTGAGCCTAGGAAGACAATCCATCAATCTAGCTAGAAAGAAAAAGGGGCCCCAACAAAGTGGTTTTTTTTTTGGTTTGAGAGAGAGAGAGAGAGAGAGAGAGAAGGGAAGCCACAATCTAATTCCCACTCAAAGGAATGTTCTACCCATCTCATGATGGTATAGTTGCCCAATTAGTGGAGGTCAAAGGGGCGTAAGAAAGTGGGTTTTGCTAAGATCCCTCCTATGCTTTTATGCAAGTGGTGGTGGTCTCCTAAATGCCTGCAGGGTCACTCAAAGGTATTACTCTTTGTCAAAGTCCAATACTCCTACTGAACACTCTTTGACCATAAGTTTTATCTTCTAATGCAAACAACATGCTTGCATATATACTTTAATAAAATATCTTTTCATCATATATTTATACAAATGACAAAAGAAACAGCAATGCTATATACTACACTCAATTTTATTGCATTGACGTGTCAGTACAGCTCATCAACCCGCTAGAAATTATAAGTGTAGTATTTAGCATTTCTCTAAAAGGAATGATATATATGGCGGTTCTATGAAGACGTAAATTTCAGTCTCTTTAAATTTCATGAATATTATACCAAAATTCATGACAAAAGAAGGTGGACAGTTAGAAATAAAGTTGTAAATAGCTATAGTACATACTCAATCATATAGGATGGATTTTTGAATCAAATTTAGTACTAAATACACATACATGACATGCTGGTCGAGACTTGAATTATAAGAAAAAAATATTCAAAGAAGCAACTGGGGATGATTCGAAGTAGGACCTACAAGTTGACCCATTTTGGCCATCAAATGGGACCTTCATTCATGACACAAAAAAGATCATCTACTATATCATCATGGTAGCAATGATCGGTTTTTTTTTTTAGAGAAGACCTTATAAATTTTTTCCATGATTTGGTCTCTTTTAGAGCTTTTAGTTTAAAAAACATAGCATATTAAAAAAAATATAAAGGAAAAGTAAAATTAAGTCATTAAATTGTAGGGTTTTTTAGATTTTTTCTTCTATAATTAGTAATAATAACATTTTAAAAGGTTTGTGAGCAAGTACTTGTTACTCATCCCATAAATAAAGATAGTATCAAATTATTACTCTTCCCTTTATTAGATATCCTTAAGCCTAGCTTCACACTCATTATTTTGGCTAGTTGGGATACAAATTTGGATGAAAATCAGCTTTGGTTAGCTACTTTAAAAATTTATTTATTCTCAACAAAGAAAGAATAAAGAATAAATAAAATTTTGAAAATAATATTTAAATACAACAGTAAAAGTTAATAGGTAAAATAGAAAGTGATTGAGATGCAAGTGGTTTGAAAAATTAGCCGCTAGATAAAATATAAAAATGTCATTATTTTTTAACCTAAAATTGAGAGAAAATTTACTGAGTTGAATGTGAATGCTTCATGAGGTGGAAATTGAATATGGAAAAAAAAAAAAAGGTCTCTTTTACATGTGCCAAATTAATTAGGGATCAGAGTAGGACATCACTTGTTTATTGATATAATGAGCATACCTCCACATGGATTTCAAAAGTGGCCCTTCCATTTACTCCATGGTTCATGTCACTATTTCTTGATGAGAACAACTTTGTCTTGTTTTTTCTTCATACTCGTCGTATGCACAACTTATTTTTAACATGATATATAACAAATTAATGAAATATTTTACATATTTTGTTAATGGGAATCTTATTTACTTTCTAAAAAGTTAAAAAGAAGTAAAAATAAATAAAAACCATCACTTTTAAAAAGAGACATACATTTTGGGACTTGGCTTATAACGTCCAGTTCAACTCGTTGGAATGATCAAAACACGTACATGTTACATAACACGACACTGCATACACATGTTTATAGTTTCAATTATTATTATTTTTTAATTAAAACTAGATTTTAAAATATCATCAAAAAAAGATAAATGAAGATGAAGGTGATGCCAACTACCATATATCTAGATGTAGTAGGGCTTTGATCGATCCAACTTTTAGTCTTCTTCATTAAAATTTGGGCGTCTGTTTGGTATGGATCGAACGAGAAAGTCAGCATTCTAATTGTGTGTCATTCCTTCCTAGATGGTGTGATAGTGATGGGATGGTTAATCATACGCGTCAAATGTTAATGATTTTCGGCAAGACCGTGAGGACAGATGGCATTATCAAATGTCATACATGTGGTTAACCAAGAAAAAATGGTCAGAACCCCAAAGGTTTTATATCATCAACTTTGGGTCTGTCATCTCTCACAAAGTCAAAATTGTGCCTTTGGAAAAAGAGGAAACAAATTGCATGTCTACCCCAAAACGCAAAGGGTTGAAGATCAAGAGAGAGAGAGATAGAAACCTAACAACCTTAATTGGTGGAATGTGCATTAGACGACGAATTGGCTAATGGATGGGAATTGGGGTTGAGCTGACTCGAATAATATTCCACCACCACATTCGGCAAATTCATTGTGGTATTTTTGACCCTACACCCACCACAAAAACCCTCTAGATATTGTCATCCTTTCACCCACTTCCCAATAACTAGATATCTAATTACCAACTAACCGACCGAGAGAGAGAGAGAGAGAGGGGTTCAATCCAAATGGGGCACCACCGAATGGAGAGTGATCCCTAGTCAAAAGTCAACCAATTCCTATCATTGTAACCATTCAATAGACAGAATTTAGTTGGACAACTTACCCATTACCACCCGTCTCTCTAAAAAGAGAATGAATTAAAGGGGGACGTTTATGACAATTTTGCTCAAGCTGTCCATCAACGTACCTTGGGGTTGGGGGTGTATTATTGGAAGAAAAATTTCAACCATATTTTCTATGTTTTTTTTCCAACATGGACAGCATACACATGCGAGTACAAACAAAATGGACATGTTCACAAGATTGTAGTCAAACCCAAGTCTTATATATATCAGTATTTACCATTTTGTACTCTGAAAAGTCTTGGGTGCTCAAAAAGGTTTGGACTCTTGTGAGTGAATGGATAAGATGATCAAATGCTTTTCTTTAAGTGTCCATTCAGAATAACATCAACATTTTCAAAGGAGTTGAAATGGTTGCCATTTGCTCTTCAAGAGTAAAACGTTTGCTGTTCAGTTACAGTACTAGAAAGGCTAATTTTTTGATAATAAAACATGTCCTGCAATGTTTTATTTGTTTGTTTTTATTTTAATTTTATGTCTCAGTTGACGTACTTTGATGTTTTTGAAACTTAATTACTTGCATTGTCTCATTCCACTCTCCCTTCCTTATAATTAAGATTCTCTCTACTGATATATATCCATCGATCCAAGATCAGATCGATGCCATTGCCGTCATCTTACAAAATATATAAATAATATTTGCATTTCAGTATTTAATTTATTTCCAGACTTAGGTTAAGAAGCTAGGCTTCTAAATATTTTTATTTTTAAATAATTAAGTAATACATGTTTTTTTACTTAAGCATGAGTGCCTTTATGTATGGGAATATGCTGTCTGCAGACAGTACTGCACAACAATATCCGTTATTAAATAATTATTAGTTATCTCTTAAAATTTGACAGTTCTAAATATATATTTAATCTAACAATATCCATTGTACATGCATGCAAAACAAATTATGCAAGTGAATATATTGGTTTTAATTTATAATTAACAATGATATTTGTGAAAGAAATAAGAGATTATTTCTTAACCATTTAGAAATCCTGGCCTTCTCTGTGCAACACATGGCGCTAATGGGCAGAAATCTAACATTAATGTAGGAGAAACAAGTAATACTAAAAGTCATTTTTGTATTTTTCTTGTGTCACTTCAAAAATGATGTGACTTCTAAAATCACTATTGACCTTATAATTGATTATTATTAAATTTTAATTAAATATCGATTTTAAAAACCACATTATTCTTAGAGTGACATCTAAAATTACTCAGGAGAAACTACAGTACCATCCCCATAACAAAATAATTGTTGACCCTTAAGAAATGGCTCAATTTGAGCTTTTCCTAATAGGAAGTAGCTTAATTGTACAGTGGAGGAGGCTATACTAAAACAAAATTTACAGATGAGGTTGTTTAAGGGCTATGATCATACCAAAGACAAAGTCAAGTATTTGTTCTAGAATTGTATTCTCTCTCACACTTGACTTAGTGGAGACCCGTTCATTTATATTGTGAAAGTACAAGGGTTCAACTATACATAGAATACTACAAATGATTACAATAATTTATCTACAAATACAATTGAAAAAAAAAATCAAACTTCTTTCTCATCCTTTATTGATTTGTTTGCCATGTATTTTTCTCTTCTAGAATCTTTATCACGTTGGCTTAGCTATGTGATTTCAAAAATTTAATTACTGAGCTTTTATCCTCCGGTGCCTAATTTGTTGATAATGTCTGTTGAAGCAATTTTTCGGTTGGTGAGCATCGAGATGCGATAACTTGCAAGACAAAGAGATATAAGCGAAAGAGCTTGTCGATGTGAGCCAGCCGAAATAACCCTGATGCTTAAGTCAGTAATGCGTTTTTAGATAAGAGAATGATTTTTAAATTTTTTTTAAAAAAAATTTATTTTGTGAAAGAGAAGAAATCTCTCATCTATACCTGGTTGGAGCTTCCCTCATATAGTTCTTTAGGCTTGTCGATTGGAGTTATTGTCTTTAACCTAGGAATCACGGTTGCAATTGATTCAGATATCGATTCAAATTTGACTTGCCAATGAGGTGGAACCCTTGTTCTGCCCGAAGTTGCTTATTCAGCGACTCAGGTCATCTCGAGCCCCACAATGAATTTCGAGCATAGCGGGCCAATCAGGCTTTTCCTATCGTAGGCCCAATGCCCAACAATGTCTTTTTAACACAAATTTAACTTTTAAACCAAAAACTGAAACCTTCTGAAAGCTGTGTTACTTGTTGAATCATTCATTTATAATTGAGCCTGATCACTGCCTGAGAAAGATGTCTTAAAAAAGGTAGTTTCACATGCTTTTGTGCCAAAATCACTGTTGTGCTACTGTATATATATATCTATATATAAAAGTCATAAATTTATATCAAGTTGCCAGTTCTTCGCAGTTGAATACAGTTCATCATGACCTGCATTCTTTGTTAATTTTCCAGTACTACATTCTACAGTTGCAGCTATTAGCTATATATATATAGATACTCCTATAGATTAATGGCTGTGATTAGCCAACCGGCCAAGTTTATGTATGAATTGTGTTCGGTTCTCAGAGGTAGACGTACATTCGTATGCACCCTTATCGAGAAGCATGTGTCATTTTCCTTTTTGTCCTCATACACAAGCTATTCTACGATGTTTGATGATCATCTAGGCATGAAAAATTAGAGTCAGCCACTTACTATTTTCATTTTTTATCAAAAAAAAATATTAGTAAGAAAATCGAGACAAATATGAATCAAGAACAACGTGCACGTACATATAGGTTAGAGTGGAAGGAAAGCAAGGCTAGCTGCGATTTAATTAATTAATGGTAGATTTGCACTTTCACAAAACTAATTAAATTAATCTGGCTGATTGATTATGGATTAGTACTATATGTTAAACATGCATAAAGTAAGAAAATAATTAATAAGGATTGAGATGACTCCTCATTAGACAAAAAGGACGAAATCACATCTGCTTTTGGTAATTTTACACCCTAATCTCATCGCAACTTGAGATGCCTAGCAATAAAGAAGGTGTACATAAGAGCTAGGATTATCCATTTTTGGTAAGGGGGGCCGCTACTCCAGCACATATTCAGACCGGTCTTGAAGACACGCTCAAAACACAAGAAACATGGCTCAGGAAAGCAAAAGGTTGGTTATAATTAAGTAAAGCATTTTACTTTAGGAGCTAGGGTGTAATAACAGAAGGCCTTTTTGATAATCATACTGTGAATCTTGTAACCGAGTTGAATGTGTGACAATTTATGTTCATGTGTCGGGTTTTCGTGTTAAAACATGAAAATAAGACTATATTTAATTATAATCTGATCGATTTAATTAAACGAGTCAGATTTCTTAACTCTAATCATCTAATTTTGTGTCTAATTTGCGAGTTGTACCAAAAATTGCTTTCCTTCAATGTAAGTTGTATCTAGACATGTGTATAAGATATATAGGGCAAACTTAGCCCTATTTGTAAGCATAGAGCATATAAACTAAGGACCTCCCCAACTCCAACAAAAAGTAAAACTACAAATGATCAGAAACTTAAATCATATTGAACACATGGAGAAAAAAATTAAAAAAAAGAAGAAGAAGAAGATAATGTTGAGAGCAGGGGAATTGTACCAACATGGTGATCAGATTGAAATAATAGGACCATAGAGAATGTTTTCATGTTGTGGTATCATTTTGAATTATAATAATAGTGTCCTATTATTTTACACTGAGGTGGGAGTACCAAGTAGGCTGAAAAGCATTAATTTGACTTTGTTTATTAGGAGACATATATTCACCATTGATTTTTCAGGCCTTTCTTGCTTTCTTCTCGTTTCTTTTTTCTCTTTTCTGTCTTGGTCGTTTTTATGTTTTCCAAGCAACAGTTGAATATACTTTACCTCTTCCCAAATTCCCCCACCCCCCTAGAAAAAAATAAAATAAAAAACACTGAAAGCTGAGTGCACGATCCCATCCCAATTGGGTATCATCAAGAGAATTTTCCAAGCATAAATTTATCAATGCCTGCTTCGTTTGAACACAAAGCCGTCGGTGCTAAGCAACAAATTTCATTAATTCTCTCTCTCTCTCTCTCTTATTGTGTATACATTTTTGTCAAAGCAGCAGCTACGACATTAAATCATGAGGTTGCTCATGAAAAAGATGGTCACTACAAGTCAATTATACACCTATATAATAAACTAGATAATAGTAATTACATGCACTCCAATTTCACTTTCTCCACCTTATCAGACACGGAAATTATAAATATAATAAATAATGCATCAACAAGCAGGATACCGTAGAATATTAGTCCATCACATTAACCACAATTATTCTCTCTATCTCTAGCAAAAACATGCCGACAATCTGGATTAGAAATTTGTATTATTCTTTTTGGAGTGAGTTATTATAATATAAAAAGAAAAAGAAAAAGAAAAAACTGTTTAAAAACATAAGGAATTTAGAATTCAATTTAGACGGTTGTATTTTTTTTTTTTTACGTTATCTTAGATTTGTTTCTACTCGTGAAATAAAAACATAATTAAGTGAGATAAATCCTGACACAAAAGGATTTATCGGAGGTCTTTGAAATCATAGGTTTTCACAAACCCTAACATCTTTGGTGGGGAATCGTGTTATGGAAGAAATCATGAAGAACGTGGGTGCAAGAGAGTTTATGAATACCTTAAGATTGGTACACGTAAAGGGTTTATGAAATCATTATTTTTTTTTAAATTTATTTAATTAACAAGTCTATATATACATATACACAAGTGGCTAAAAGCCTAAAACGGGTGAGTGATGAGATGTCAAATTGTACGTATAATATGCATCGTACTGCAGAGAGACAGAGACACAGAGAGAGAGAGAGGGGGTTGAGTGGAAGGAGAAAGAGAGAGTGAAAAGACAAGTCAAACGTCAAATCGGGGGTCTTTGAAATCATAAGACAGTCAGGATGTGCTGTCAATCAACGGGATTTTCTTTTTCTCTTCCTTTTCTTTCAATTTTTTTTTTTTTTTTTGTGAGGGGAAAACAACAGCAGCTTCTTTCTTTCTTTGTCCTACTGAACCACCAAATTAACAAACAGTTGAAACTCAACTGTGTACCTCTTTTTACACGTGTGAACTCTTGTCTCACGTGCACATCACGGGTCCCACCCCCACCCCCCTCCTCCCTTCTCCCTCACCCCCACAAAAAAAGAAAAAAGAAAAAAAAAGAAAATACACTCTAATTAGTTTAACTCCTATCACGTTCGTTTTGGCTCCAGTCCCAATAATATGAATCTTGAACCCCCGAACCCGGCCGACACGGTTCCCGATGCTCCCCACCTCCAGTCTTCCCCCCACATCCCTTCCTCTTTCTACCGTTTTCTGTTCATTATTTTACCCTCATTCATTCCTCTTCAATCTTTGTTTTAATTAGTCTAGCTCTATTCAAATATTTAATCTTTTTAAACAAGTAATAATGAAATCAAAGCATACACACTTATTATGAATCAAGTTTCAGTTATTTATCTCTCATTTTAATTTAATATTATACGTATTAAATTTTACTTATTAAAAATAAGAATTAAATGGCATTTCTTATCATATTTGTCTTCAAAGTCTGTTACTATCCTTTAACGTATATATCATGGTCAGTGATCACAATAAGCAAAAGAATTTATCAACCTTTTACTGATTTGTTTTCTTCTAGTTTAAATTGAGTTTCATTAATTTATCCATATATATTTTGTCATTTCGAGATCCAAGAGTTTGAGGAAATAAACTTAACCTTTATGCTACTGGTATAAGTTGACATGAAAATCTTTTCTGTTCTTCAATGATTTGATTACACAATTATATGGTAGTTCTCTATTTCTTTTAATTCCCTTTTTTGTTTGAGAAAAAATTGATTTAATAAAGTGGGGGGGGAGCCATTTCGAAATTATGGACTGCAATCATGTAAATTTGAAACTATAAAAATATGATATTATGGCCAAAAGGGAAAAAGATTACCCAAAAATGAGTTACTAATCTCACTTTGTAATAATTTAAGATATGCAATAAGATGTTAAATGCTATATATATTATACAACAGATGACAAATATATATAATATATTTGTTTGAGACCCCAATATGTGTGTGTTTCTATGTGTAAAAGTATTATTCTTGTATCAAATTCATCTATTTCTTATTGAAATTGGTGTTAATTAATATAAATCTCTCCCAAAATCGATAGTACTGCTTCTATTTTAATTAATTCCTCGACCACTAACGAACTTCCTGGTGGTACTGGAATGCCTTCCCTTTTGTCTCCCCCAATTTTTATTTATTTCACATTTTCTGTTTCTAATTTTGTCATGAATGAAAAAGGTTGAGAGTGTCGCCAACTTAATTAAAAAAAAAAAATTAAACATGTAGGTTTAGGTTGGTCCCTAAATTTGATTCTCTCTTACCAATATCCAAAAATGAATAGGAAGGGAAAATAAATATTTCTCTCTATATATATATACACGTACGCATCTCTCATCAAATTAATTAAGGTTAACAAGGATTAAAAGTATTGAAAACCTCCAACATCGGTAAAGGTAAATTAGTGTGGGGAAGTCAAGCCCAGCCAGTTATGCCCTGAAAGCTAGCAGCAAAGAATCTTTTCTCACGGGAGATAACCAAAAGAGAGAAAGAAAAAAATTAACTTTATGTTGATCTGGACATAAAGAATTATGTCTTTTCACACTTCTAATATAAATATTTAACGAATATATATATATATATATATATTAGAGAAAAAGGAATTAATGCAAAAGAATTATTTAAAGACATTGCAATAACTTTATGAACAGGAAAACCGTATGTTGAATGGGACTTATCCATGTCCAATTACACGCAAGTTACAGTATACGGGTACCACCCGAAAGTGATCGAAGAGAGAGTAGATGTTTCTCTTTGCCCATTTTCATATATTTACATATAATTTAAGTTAATTATAAAATCCACCATGACTCCACTAAGTTATAACACTCACCCTATTGGAAAATAAAAAATATATATATCTACAAAAGTAATAGTTAAACACTAATTCGACTCTAATATTGATACAAGTTAATTAAATTAATTTATGGGCCAATTTGGTTGTATTTTTTGGAATTTAGTAGTTTATTGTTAAGTGATTTATTTTCAATTTAGATCAAATAATGCCTTTAATTTTCCAAACTTCAAGATTTTTTTTTTTTTTTGGTTGTTGTTGTTGCTTGTTGACAAGGAAGTTGTTCTTTTTCCGTTTTCCTTTTTCAGAATTTTGTTTTTAGTTGGAAGAAGAACTGTTACCTTAAACAGTAATGCATGCTTCAAGAACAGAAATTTAAAAGATGTAGTCAGGTAAAGATTGTTTCTAATAAGGACATGATTCCCCCAACAAAAAGCTCCATATAAACTATGAAGCTAGCCTTGAGAATGGTGATGGTAAATAGGAATAACATTAATATTAACATATATATATATACACTAGTCTTTGCAGTCAACATAAAGTACACCCTATTTCCCCCTTAATTATTTTCTATAAACTTAATTAATTTCAATATGTTAAGGTAGCTAGCAAAACACTGGGTAATTAAAAAACAATTATCGATCTTAATTATCAATTTTATAATGAAGATTTCATCTTCCTTCAAAAAAAAAAAAAAATTATAATGAAGAAAAAAGTTAATTTCCCATTTTCCGTCCCACCCTCCAGTCTTTATTTAATTGCCAATAATTATTTATTTTAATTTATAGATTTCTTTTTTAAATACTTCAGCCGCCCAGAACAGCCACCCATATTGCTCTTTCTTTCTCTCTCTCTCTCTCTCTCAAAATATCTCCCAACACAAAACACCATCTCTCACCACTCCATTTGACACAAAGAATCTCACAAAAAACACACTCAAATAGTACCCCATCATCAACAAGAAGAGGAACCAATGAACCAAATCCTCCTCCTCTTCTTCTTCTTCTTTTTCTCCTCTTCTTCTTCTTCTTCTTCTTCTTCTTCTTGCACCATCTCCTGCTGACCTCTCTGTTTCCCTTTTCTCTCTCTCTCTCTCTCTCTCTCTCTCTCTCTCTCACGCGCGCGCGAACCCTAAAGGAATCAAGAATCAACGATGACCCTGGATGAGTCGCTAAGATCTCTTTCGTTGGACTACCTGAACCTTCTGATCAACGGCCAAGCGTTCAGCGACGTAACCTTCAGCGTAGAGGGTCGTCTAGTCCACGCCCACCGATGCATCCTGGCAGCGCGGAGCCTCTTCTTTAGGAAATTCTTTTGCGGGCCCGACCCGCCGACCGGGCTGGACCCAGCCGGTTCCAGAATCAACCCTGCCGTGTCGCCGGGATCGAGGCCGGGCGTCATACCGGTTAACTCGGTGGGCTACGAGGTGTTCTTGCTGCTGCTGCAGTTCTTGTACAGTGGCCAAGTCACTATTGTGCCTCAGAAACATGAGCCCAGGCCTAATTGTGGGGAGAGAGGCTGCTGGCACACGCATTGCACCTCAGCCGTTGATCTCGCTCTTGACACTCTTGCTGCCGCTAGATCCTTTGGTGTTGAACAGCTCGCATTGCTCACTCAGGTTTCTCTCTACTTATCTTCATGTCTTCTCTCTCTCTCTCTCTCTTTCTTTGTCAGTGTGAGGAAGGAGTCGTATGTTTTGTGGGTTTTTCAGAATTAATTCCGAGAATTTCTGGGTTTCGTTTTGGGAAGTGGCCGGGGTGAGTTCTTTTTTCTTTTTTCTTTTTTATTTTAATTTTTAATTTATATATATAATTTATTTATTAGTATTTTTGGAAATCCACTATCTTCTGATGAAGTGGGTGAGACTGGGTTCTTTCTATTCTCTCTCTCTATATATAATCTTCAACTTTTCTTTTTTGGGTTTTTAATAATAATGTCTTTAATCTTTTCCATTAATAAAAGCAGTTGGTTTGATCTCTCACACGCATTTAGTCCTTTTCTTTTATCACATTACTTTCTCCTCTCGGTAACTATACTGAATACAATCTAATATTCAGTTTGTCTTTGAAGCATCTCATCCAATAATTAACTTCTCAATTTTTCAATCAAGTTTCTTCTTCTTCTTTTTCTTCTTCTTCTTCTTCTTCTTCTTCTTCTTCTACGGTTGTACATAAGAAGAAGAGGAAAAAACTCCCTACTTTTCCGGGTGAAATGTGAAATAAGAAGCTTGTCTTGATTTCATGTACCATTTTTTGAAGTTTCTTGAATTGGGTTCCTCATATCTTTATGCTGCATACCCAAGAGTTTCTAAATTTAGATCATGATTTCCGGTCTTGTCTTCCACAGTAAGCACACCAAATCTTTCCCAAACACTTACTTTCCCCATTTGGGTTTAAATTGAAAAAGAGAACAAGCCACAACAGAAATGCAATTTTAGCACAAAACATCCCATCAATTTTCTCATCTATCTATATATCCAAAAACTTGCTATATATATATATATGTATATGTATATGTGATATAAATTTATTCCACTCACCCTTCTTATCTTTGCTTTTTTGGGCCACAGAAACAATTGGCAAGCATGGTGGAGAAGGCCTCAATTGAAGATGTAATGAAAGTTTTACTCGCTTCAAGAAAACAAGACATGCACCAGCTCTGGTCCACATGTTCCCATCTTGTTGCAAAATCTGGCCTCCCTCCAGAAGTCTTAGCCAAGCACCTCCCCATCGATGTCGTGGCAAAGATTGAAGAGCTCCGCCTCAAGTCCTCTATTGCCCGCCGCTCACTCATGCCGCACCACCACCACCACCACCAGCACGATATTGGGGCGGCCGCCGATCTTGAAGACCAAAAGATTCGTCGTATGAGAAGAGCGCTCGACTCCTCTGATGTGGAACTCGTCAAGCTTATGGTCATGGGAGAAGGGCTAAATCTCGACGAAGCGTTAGCTTTACACTACGCTGTAGAAAGTTGTACCCGAGAAGTCGTGAAAGCCTTGCTTGAGCTCGGGGCAGCCGATGTTAACTACCCGATGGGGCCGGCCGGGAAGACTCCACTCCACCTGGCGGCAGAGATGGTTTCGCCGGACATGGTGGCGGTCCTTCTGGACCACCATGCTGACCCGAATGTTCGAACCGTTGATGGGGTTACTCCGCTGGACGTACTGAGAACCCTAACATCAGATTTCCTCTTCAAAGGAGCTGTGCCGGGGCTAACACATATCGAGCCCAACAAGCTTAGGCTTTGCCTCGAGCTGGTTCAATCGGCAGCGCTGGTTCTCTCGCGTGAAGAAGGCAATGCAAATGCTCCTTCTTGCACCACCATATATCCGCCGATGAGCGACGATCATAGCAGCGGTAGCAGCGGCAACAACATGGGGAACCTTAATCTTGATTCGAGGCTGGTTTATCTCAATCTGGGCGCGACGGGTTCGGGTCAAATGGGTGGAGCAAGATCAATGGATGGAGATGAAGATAGCAGCCACAATAGCCAAAGGGATCATCATCATGTCATGAATAGGCATGGATCACAAGGTGGCTGTGATCCAACAATGTACCACCACTCTCATGACTTCTAAGCTCTGATCAATCACAATATTTATATAACCCCAAATATTGTATTACTGGATTATATGTTCCTTCTTTTTCTTTCTTTTCCTTTCACTCTATGTTCTGTAGGGTGCTCTTTTGGGGGTTTTGTAGGCTTTTCAATGATCATAATATGAAGTTCAGTTTCATTGGAGATGGGAGATGAGATGAGACAAGGAGGATCTGAGATTTTGCTACCGAGGATTATACATGACGGAGGAGAGACGCAGGTCAATCTTTTCACACCCGGCCTGTCAACTCCTTTGTATTTATTGCTCTACATCTAATATCATCGCCTATTTATTGTGATCGTTTTGTTTCTTGTCCCCCACCCACCTTCCTGTTGCCCCCCATTTTATCTTTTTATTTTATTTATGCACAGGAAAATCTTTTGGTTTTTTTAGCTAGGGGGGTTTTCTGGGTTTTTTTTTTTTCCTCAAGGTTTTGTTTGGATATGGGTGCTTCTATTTTCTATGAAGAAAATGAGCTGTCTCCTCCCTCTTTTCCTATTTCTTTTCTAGCATCCATAGGCTTTTCGAGAAACTTGATTGGCTATAGTTTTGGCTGATTATTTTAAAGTAAATGTATGGCTATCGACAAATTGATTGGTTGTCTTGCATGAATGCAACACTCAGTGTGACGACACACGACACCTTAAAATATATTTGCTATTATCTTAATTCCCGATTCCTCCATGCAATCCTCTTTTTTGTCCCCCCATGCCTTTTTGGGCTCTTATATTTCCATAATCTTCCACCTAAAACCCTAATTTTTTTTTTCTTTCCCTAATGCACCTTTTGCTAAACCTGTGGGTATGTTTGTCTGGTTTGTTGATCCTCCAGCTTAAGCTTGTCTATTTTCCTATGTATGTTATTCTTACTTAATTTGGCTTCCTTAATCTAAAAGATAAAATGTCACTAAACATATTGATATACAGAGCAAATTCTGCATAAATTTTGGTTCATTGTACTTGAATGTAATTCACCAGTCCTGCAATGTTTCATTTTGCATGAATCATTACCTGTAATTCTCTCCTGTTATGCAGAAGCCATAGTTTAATAGTCAGGATGCCATTTACCTTTATTAAGTCTTTAGTTATAGTCATAAATCTTCATTTGAGCTTCAACATAAAAGTGAACTTCTTCATTTTTTTTTTTTTGGGTCCTTAACCAAGAAGATTAGTAAATTTTTGAGTGAATTATAGAAAAAGTATTTAACATCATATTAATTTATTCCTTGATGTTGTTATCCTGTTATAAGTGCATGAAAACATTATCAAGATCATCTACCTTTCGTTTGTCTTGAGCTCGTCAGGTTCTTTTCTTTTTAGCATGCCATAAATAAATAACCAGATAACATTATTTTAAAGATTGGTGCGGTTGTATCAATTTAGTTGATTATATTCTTGAGTGCCTCTTGAAGACTTTGTGTTAATGAGTGGTAGTTATAATTATATGAGAACTAGTTTGTTATATATTGTGATCCTTTCGTATCTCTTATAATTAAGTCTACATTGATTTTAATCTTTTAATAGGAGTTATAATTAGTTCCACTAATTAAGTAAAATCTATCTCACTAACTTTTTATGAGCTTGATAAATGCATGCCCTCTACAAGCTTCTTCTCTGGGCAAAGCCATTAGAAGCATAACCATGATTGGATCCATTCATAATCAAAATTTTGTTTGGTTGCATCTAACGGTATACATATTACCATGTTATTTAAAACTTTTAAATGACGTGCCAAAATATATATTATTGGATGTGTGAAATCTTTGAACTATTTAATGAATTTTCTCCATTCTAAGTGAAATGAGTATATTCTATTCCCAATCGCGGATTAATTGATGTCTCTCTCTTTTTTTTTTTTGGTTAGTCTTCCTCTTAGTTGATTATGCTTGGTCACTTGTTATATCATCGTGATCATAGTTAAATATTGTTTTAGCAACACATCTGTACTTACTTTTCAAGTATAGTTTAGCCAGGAATATTATAGAATTTTCAGTTTTGTGAAGAAGAGATTATGGTCAACTTTGGCAGGATTAAAATCCTCTATATTATTAGGGAATTGTACCATGTAAAACATTTTAAATCCCAACTATTATTTTCTATATATATATAAATGTGGATATCGAAAATATTGGTGGATTTCTAAAAGCAATAAATGCTGATGTGATGAAATCTTAACCCATTTATTTTGAAAACAACACTAGTTACTAGTTAGTCGAGGATTCAAAGAATTGTGTATATAATAGGATTAATGTAGCAATTATAGCATCCCTAACAGTTACCAACATTTGATATTATATTTACATTTATATCATCTAGGGCTAGCTGGAGCTGTTCTTTAAATAATATTTCCAATTTCATTTTTTTTATTTTCTCTCATCCCTTTATAAAAACTGGATCATATATATATATATATATGCATGACACATTTACTATTATTATTATTATTTTGGAGACGTGGATCATATATATATATATGCACCCTCCCTATATAGATATATATATATATATATATGGCATGCATTATGTCTTTTCAGATGCATTAATTAAATGAAATTATGAAAGTGCAATTGAGAGGATACTAATTCGATTTTTTTTTGCGCGGTGACTTGGGTTAAAGTTGACTTCATTTTCTCCATTTATGTGTTACTCATTTACTGTGATCTGTTGAACAATAACTGCTTTCTACTATTACATATATATTCTTCTTAAAGTCGTTAATTAATTGAGCCATCAGCAGACGTCCTACTCTATAAACTGTTTAATTGCAGACCAATCCCACCATTTTTAAATTTCGTCTCCTTCTATCTAGAGTACCTAGTTACTACATGTTTTGTGGATCCAGATTTCCATTTTAGATTATCAAATTATCAAATTATCAAATTTAAGTCGTCAAAACGTTTGAAAAAATGTTATTTATTAAAAATATGATATATTATGTACGTGCAGTTGAGAAATAAGTTTATTTTTATTAGGTTCTTGTTTTTACGTTTTTTGGAAAAAGAAAGAAATGCCCGCAAAAGTGAGGAGGAAGCTTTTTAGAAGAGAAATATTTTCTATTTTTTAAGGGGTTTGCTAGGGGTTCTCCCCGTAGTGTTCTCCTGGCGTTCTCCTAATCTTACGTAAAACATGATTTAAGAAAAAATAAAATTGTAGTACCGTTTTTTTGCCAACCGATTAATTTTTATGAGTTAATAATTAGGTTCTAATGTTTTAAAAATTATTTTTTTGATTAAAAACTAAAACCTAAGGGTGAAAGGTTAACCCTTTAGGGATAGTATCACCTAAAATTGATTTGATCATCCTAAATTTGGTGCTAATGCCTCACAAATTTGGTTCTAATGCCTCAAATTTGGTGCTAATGCCTAAAAAACCGGTGTGGAGGCCACTACAATTTTATTTTTTCTTAAATCTTGTTTTACGTAAGACTGGGAGAATGCCAGGAGAACCTACGAGGAGAACCCCTAGCATTTTCCAATTTTTAATAGGTGGTATTTTTCAAGTCTTTCAATGCCTAGAAACGACTTAAATTTTGTAATTTGAGATTATTTTTTTTTAAAAAAATATATATATAAGGAATCCTGATCTACCCGCATTAAAGTCATTATGGGCAGTAGCTCGAATTTAATTTGTTAGTAGGCTCTGTCTTTGTTATTTTATTCTTGCTTTTCTGAACATCAAAACTAAATTTCAGTTATACTTTTTGGCAGAGTATTAATTAGATAATTAATTTTAGTTATTTCTATTAGTTTATGCTTTTAAAATAATTGATGATTTAACATATTATTAAATCTAAGTATCTGAGCTTAAATCTTGTCTCTGTCATTTAATATTTTTTTATGAATTTAAGCTTTTTGAATTTGACGAGCTTTTGATGAATTCTACAAGTTTTTCTAAGCATATTTTTTGTACGGGGCTTCAGGTGAGAAAGTACAAATTGAGTACTTTTATGACAGTAGAACTTTAGTATACAGCTGGTGGAATTGTTGCGTTCTATTTTTTTCCTAATCTTTCTATATATGTATGTTATGCATGCATTGTTTCAATCGAATAGTCCAGATGTCATTTGTGATTTGACATACCACAAATACGTGAACTAAGATGATCGCTAGCTCTTATTTTCATATATTTTTTGACATGTCCACACAAAAAAATAGGGAGGAGGATTCGAATTAGTAACTTTCGTCTTATGAGGTGTGATTTACAGTCGATTGAGTTACAAGTTGAGGACTTATCATCTTCATATAAATGTTTGATGGAACCGTAATTATTTTGCCAACAATAAGAATTTTGCAAGATACCAAAAAAAAAAAAAAAAAACTCGATCTTGCAAGATTTTAAGACATCTAACCGTGTGTTACTATATATAAAAGAAGATGAATTTTTTTTTATTTTATTATTATTATTATTTTGGGTAAGCAAGAAAAGCTAATTTGATGGCTTTTTACGACTATTTTAGGTTGAGATGGTGGTTATCTTTTCCATCTCTTTTTCTCTTGCTAAATTAAAAACAAATCTTCCATGGATTTGATAGTGTTTTTCTTATATATGTTAGTTTACCACACGAAGTTTATCTTTTAGAGAGAGAGAGAGGGGCCGAAAGAAGAAGAAGAATTTTTAGGAGATTTGAGTTTAATGGATTGAGTCTGCTGCTATAGGATTGTGGTAGAAATGAGGGTTTTTTGCCCACCACTCACAAGCTGACACCTCAGCATTTCAAGAAAAATGCACAAACTTAAAATAAGAACAAACACCCAATCAAGCAACCAAATAAAGGACCATCTGCCCAGACGCCCCCTGCCCACTTCAGGCGAACAAAAAAAGAAAGAAAAAAAAAGAAAGAGAGATTCGGTCACAGGGGGTGGCCGCGACCCACCCCAGGCCGCCACCCACCGCTCTGGTTTTTTTTTCTTTTTCTTTTCTCCTTCTCCCTCACCTTGCCGATCACGTCCTCCACAGCCAGCCCATCACACCAACCCATCAAATAGGCGAACGGAGATCCGGCCGAGCCCAGCACCTCATTCTCCTCTCTCTGTCGCCATTTCTGACCTGCCGGAAAACCCACAAAACCCAACCTAAAAAACCTATTTCTAATGCCCAAAATTCATTTCTAATGCCACAAAAATCGTTTTTGGATTAAATCTAAAACCTAGAAGGGAAAGATTAACCCTTAGAGGATTTTATCACCCTAACGTCGGAGAAGATGATTGTTGGCGCCGGAGAAGGTGACCCGGAGAGGCTAGCCGTGGGTCTGGCCAGCTGTGGGTCACGGCCAGCACTTTCTTTGTCGGCAGGAAGGAAGAAGTGGGAGAGAAGAAGAAATGGAAGGAAGAAGAAGAAGAAATAAGGGTGAGAATCAGCTGCGGCAAGTGTAGTTTTTTTTTTTTTTTTTGGTACATTTTTTTTCCCCTTTATGTGAAGTGTCAGCTTGTGAGTAGTAGGCAAAAAACCCCCCATTTTTGCCATGACCGAACTGAAGTTCTTCCCTAATGGATTTAATAAAGAACTTTTGTTTCTAAATGAATCAATTATTTGATACAAATCCTAACTTAACTTAAAACGAGTGAGATTTGAGTTTGGAAATAGATTGAAAATGAAGTGTTGGTGATCCGGTCTAGTGATTGATTGAGGGCTCATTGTTTGTATTGTCGAAAACGATCTCTATTTTGGAGGCTTTGTGAAAATTTTTCCTCTAGAGAGAAGTCATTTTTCCTTGTTTTTTCTTTCTTCTTTTGTCCTTTAACCATGCATAAAGCAGAATCAAATTAATAAAGGTGATGGATACTATAAGAAAGTAGGATGGACATTTCGTGTACGTACGTATTATTGGGCTCGACAATGACGACATCCGACCACGAGAGGAGAGAAAATAAATCGACGCATGCAGTTTAGAAAATAGACAACTATCCACTCCCTTATTTCATATTTGTTGAGAAAGATGTATTTGGCGCAAACCGACAAGAAGGTAATCCCATTCAAAATGCCCTTTTCTATTTTCATCATCAACCATTTTTTTTTTTTAATTATCTACCGTTCCAAATTTCTAATTTCCTGGAGCTTCAGTGATAACTTCGATTGCAAGTCGTTCGAGCGAAATTATGTGTTAATTCTTAGGTTGGCTAATTCAGTGTCCAAAACACTTTAGTAGTGTACCGTACGTACTTAAGATTTTTCTATGAAGTTCGAATTTGTGGTCTTAGTTCAAACTAAGATTTTACCAGTTCAAGCTAGAGAATATATATAATTAAGGAGCAAATTCAAGTGAGGCAAAAGCTCCGTCCTAAGTCATTTTGAACTGAAAATGGTTCAAGGACTTATGAAATCCTTTGTTTCAAGTCTCGCCCTAAACTAGTTCGAATTGGTGCTGATTGACATGTTTTTGAAGTTTAAACAGAACCTTTCGTTCTAATTGCCATTCCAAGGTAAGTTCGAATTGTTCATATTGAAGCACTACTAGTAGAATGCTTTGTTGTAAGTGTCGTTCCAATTTAAGTTCGAATTGAGGTGTTTTCTAGTGTTAGTTGTTCTAAGTAGAGTCATAAGGCATTTCGAATGAGGATCAATTCAAAGAACTTCAAGTTTGGCATATATAATTAATGTTGTGTTCTAAGTTCCATTTCACATGCAGTTCGAACACGCGGCCAAATAAATCTTATTTCAGCGTATCATCTTATTAAAGTTAAGTTTGAACCGAGGCTGATTTTCGGCAGAAAAACTTGACTCAATTTTATTTAAAGGCTCTTCATGCACGATTTTTGTAAGAATTGTAAGCCACCTAGTTGTTTGCTAAGAGAGCAACTGATGGAGTTCTCGAATGACTCCAAGAAAACTCTCTCTCTCTCTCTCTCTCTCTCTCTCTATGATCTCTACCACCACACTACCATAGCCATAGGCATCTTCTTACATTCTATATATTACCACACCCAATACACAATACTCTTACTCAGTTTTATCTAGTTCTACTTTCTTCTAGCGATGACTTTTGTTGATACGGGTGTCAGAAGCAACATTCTCTCCCTTATTTTGTACTCCTTCCCTAAAAAGCAGCTTGAAGTCACTGAAGGTGCTTGCACCAATATACATTGAATCTAACCTCTTCGACTTTTGAGAAAATCTAAAATAAAAATAAAAAAAAATAAAATTGCAAATATTTTCCCACTTTTTAATCATTCATTTTGTCCAAAGAAAAAAAAAAACGAAAGAGGGTTCTTTTATTGGTTCACAAGTCATAAGGTAGACAGAGGAATTAATAATTTAATACTAATAACTCTGCTTTAAAGTTGGTAAATATTTTGTTAATGTGAAAGTTATAAAATAAAAGTATATATATATATAGAATTATAGATGGTCCATCGCGTCGGTCAAGTTGGAAACATCATGATTGAGAATGTGATATTTGAAAAGTATGCACAGATATTCCTTGCCTTAAACAAATCTTGTCAAAAAAATTAGTGTCATAATGCAATATAGACTCTGAATATGGTCACACATTTTACATGTTGTACTTGTAATGGCTGTCAACAACATTTTAGTCCTTCAATTTGGTCGTTTCCATAATCATTTCAACAACGATAATTTCATTATGTTGCCCCTCGCAGTTCAGTGTCAATGCCAATTATGCCCACCATAAAAAAATTAAGAAGCATCTACTGCGATAAAAGTTATTGTACGACAACGACGTTGAAGTTAGCTAGGGGTGAAAACTTCAATTTTTAATCTTAAAAATACACATATGCATGTAACAGTGGAAGTTTGAGTTCGCGTGTTGAGTTTGAGTTGTATCAAAAAATAGGTATAAGAATATATATAGATTAACTCTAACTCGGTTCATTTAATTAAACGGGTCAAACCCCTTAATCTTAACCCTTTAATTTTGTATTGGATGCGTGTCAGGTTCATGGGTTATGTAAAAAATTGATAGTTATTTTATTGCAGGTTGAGTTTAGGTCGTGTCGATGCTTGAGTATAAAACTATATGATATATGGCTATAGCTCTTTCATTAGGCAATTGCCTAAGACCCCTAGTAAAATAATGCCCCAAGCAATAATTATACAATAAATGTTCATTACATAGAAAGTGTTTAAGACTCCAAATATGGTATAAAGTTGGCAAATATTTCTAATTAAGCCCCTGATTATGATTAAAAAATAAAAAAGTGAGTAAAGGTTCTCTAATTAAGAGCCTCAGGCCCTCAATTATAATAAAAATAATTACCAATCGAATGAAGGAAAAAAAAAAAAAATTGATAATATGACTAATGTCTTAAAAATTTAATACCCAAGATACCAATTAAAAATAATATGGCTAAACTCCAAGCCACAAGATGCTCTCTATGAAGCTTCTTAGCTGTTTTCCATGGGTCGCACTATTTCTCTAAAGCCGACCGAGATGTTTTCTGGGCTTGAAAAAAGAGTGCGCTGCCCTCTCTCTAGGGCCCAAGACAAGCCTTTAATAGTCAATGCCAAGTCTGGGCCTTACATGCAAGTCACTAGAGGTCCAGGCCCAATAAAAAGAAAATGGAAGATGTGAGCCACTAAAGAGAGTGGGAATCTTAAATTCAAACGTTATCCAAATAAAGAAAAATAAAGTTCATGAATTGGAAGATCAACAATTAGTGGGGTTCAAATATATCTTAAGGTCAATTCTTGTCAAATAAAGGGTTTTTTTTTTTTTTCTTCAAATATTTAAAATTGGTGGTAGCGGTCCAATGAGCTATGGTGTGAGCACGGGAATCGACACTCCTATCGATCTTAATGGTTGTCTAATTGCCAAAAAAGTTGAGGAGACAAAAAATAAAGATGGGTATTCATTTTTTTAATGAGATTGGAGTTCAAAGTTCCTTTAGGATGGCAAAAAAAAGTTTTACTATATGGCCTAACCATGGAGTTGATGAAATTTCGAACGTGTCTTATTAATTGGCTATGAAGCAACAACATAGAGGGGCAACTAGCTAGATGATGCCATGCAGGGACTAAACTAAAATTTCTCATGATAAAGAGAAAATTTTGTAATTTTGGACCAATTATATTTAAACACCCAGAACTCTTGCTTTTGAATCTGTCGGGGAAAAACGGAATCTCCCACAAATAAAAAGTAAAAAGATGATTATATTCTTCACAAATTGATAAGGCTAATTAGGTTGCATTCATATGCAACTCGATACTCATCATTCCAACTTTGTTTTTGTTTTTATTTTTAAAAAAATTATGTAGAATTGAGAGAGACGTTAGACCCCCCAATCCCTCAAAGCATATGTGGCGTGGTTCTCCCAATCAAAAAAACTAATCTCTATATACCAAATGCTATGAAAGACCACGCCACAAAAGCTTTGAGAGGAGATAGGAGAGTTACATATAACATTTCTCTACGTCTCTACTACTCAATCCAAAAGCTTAAATTAATAAGTTCATACTCAATTATGTTATATTAACCACTCATTCTTATCATATATATTTTTTTATATAAAATTTAATTATTCTTCACTCACGTATATGTTCAACAGATGTCAACCGTAACGCGTTCATAAGTGCCTTTGTTTGACAATATTGAAAGTAAAGCATATATTCTGTGGACAAAGTAGCAAACCTATTGGTGGGACTTTCTCATTATTCTCACAATTAGCTTCTTTTATTTACTCATTTTCAAGCTTCCCACAGCTACAAAATTATTCTCCTCGTCACAAAGCTAAGAATCCAGATCAAAAGCCATGGAAAACTCACGCTTGATTCCACTGTAATATGCTTTATCTCTCAAAAATGGAATCCAGTTCTAAAGTAGACAAATGTACAAAGCTTGAGATAAAAAGCTGTGGGCGGCAATTACACGTTCACAAGGACACCAACCAGATCAAACTGAAACCAAATCAAACTCAATTTACTAGACAATTTTTGCTGCCGACCTACTGAAAGTGGAAGCCTCCTTTATCATATTCCATTGCCCATTTCCAGCTTGGGGTGCAGGGAGGTGTATATATATATACAATGATACTGAGATTACCACTGGAGCACTACTACATAAGGATCATTAAAACAGTGATATTTGAAAGGCACAACACTATCACTATCTATCTCTAGCTGTTGTTTGTCTTGCAAAATGCCCAAGAACTCGACAAATGAAAGCCAGCCTCCACCTGCAGGTTCATCCTATTTCTCTGTCTCTGTCTCTCTGTCTCTCTCTCTCTTATTGATCATGGGATGCATGAGAACTTACTTTTATGGCGATTTTTATCTGAAGGATACCCAACTGGAACTGGGAATCCCTCCACAGAGAAGAAGTGCTGTGCTCGGGCCAAGAAGAAAGGAGACAGGGGCTTCATAGAGGGATGGTAAGTCATATATGCATCTTCTTTAGCAATCTAGGTTGTAAGATGGAGGCAGCGCCATGCAAAACACTCTCACAAACAATTAAAATGAGGAAGAAGTTGACTTTTCTAATTGATTGATCATGAAAGAGCTTCTATTAGCACCATGACAAGTTAGTGTACAGTAAACCAAAGTGCTCCAACTTTTATTGTAGGTTTTCTTTCCATTTATATTTGGATTATCTACAAATTTATGTTTAATTACATTATACTTTGAAAGCATTAGGTTGTTGTTGGAAGCCAGGATTTAGATTATGTGGAATAGAGCTGCTCTACGTATTACAATAGGGTAACATATATGAGAGTTTGTCCGAGCCCCACTTGTTTAAACTGTTTGAACACCTGTTTGAGCAAATAAAATTTGGACAAACTCTTAAATGGAGTCAATTTTCTTGAACCCTTCTTGTTCGGACTATCTGAACACCTGTTCGAGCAAGTGGAGTTCGAGCAAGTGGAGTCTGGACATGCTCTCACATGAGGCTTCCCTATTAAACTACAATAATTGAAAACATGCAACCCCGCCTAGTTTTTGATTTTGCCCCTTTTGTTTGCTCTCCCATGGGGACTAATCTTGTTTACTTCTTATTTGTGCAGCCTCTTCGCTTTGTGCTGCTGTTGGCTCTGTGAAGAATGTTACTAATCGATCTTATTGTAAACGAGGATTTCGAATAAGCAAAACTACCATATGATATTAGTATACCATCGTTGATCTTTCCTTTTTCTTTGTTCTCCTTCTCGAGTATGTTAATTATGAGTGATTTTCTAACTATTGTTGATCATTAGACTACAGCTATTCTGTGTGCCAGCTTATATATTTATGATATAGCACGCAGTTGTGACCCATATATAATATATTATCTTACTTCTGCTAATTGACGTTCACTGTGAAAGCAAATTCCTCAATTCTCTTCACACCCTTCTCTTTTATTTTTATTTTTTTGGTGCGTATTTTGTCTATATTTCACGATTAGTTGTGTGACTTGGCAATTACCTTTCTCAACCGTGGAAGGTGTTCATCTCTATTGGTTCCTTGTCTTTGAGAAAAGTTCTAAAACCTCCGCATGAATGCAACAATTTTTATCCTTTTTTGGAAATGGTGAAACCGAGAGTATTCATTTTATGGTTCAAATTTTGTTTTGTTGCATCTAACATTGTATATGGTATCACGTCATTTAAAATTTTAAATGATGTGACAGCATATATATGAAATTTAGAAAAGAAAAGTCAGTAAAAAAAATGAGAAGAAGCAAGAATGCAACAAAGATCACTTGAGCTTATATGGTGTGTTTAACTTACATAGTCCAAGTCCTTATATCTCAAAGTTCCCTTTAACTAGATGAAAAGGCACTACGTGTTCGCCAAAACAATCATAGATGAATAACTAACCAACAAAGGATGCTTCTCAAATGGTATTATATCCAACAGCAATTGGAACAACTTCTCCAGCCTGCTATTATTAGAAAGGATCCAACCCTCTTCGTGTTTTATTGTACGCATCCACTAGAAAATGCTTTCTTTAGCCTTGCTTGGAGAACTGCAATCTCTTCTATATCCTTCAGAACCTGCAATATTTGTAGATATGTGAATTGATAAAACAAATGCCAATGTAATAAAGACATGTATTTAAATAATAAAATCACCACATCAACAATTGACATTCACGTAATAATGGTAAACCATAGTAAAGGTTATATTGAGACATTTGTAAAACTTTAGAACTAATTTGAAACAATAGATAGTTCAAATACAAAATGAAAATCTAATTGGAAAACTACACTTACCCCCTTTAATGTACCACTTAATTTGCATTTCCCCAAATCCGATGCATAGTTCAGAGACCAAAAAATCACATTTAAACCAAACTCTACTTTTCCCTGTAACCTTTTCCCCTATTTATCTAGGAAAAAAAAAAAAAAAAACCCAAACTCTACTTGGTACTGATTCAACCAAAGTTGCAAAAAATTGAAAAAAAAAANAAAAAAAAAAAAAAAAAAAAAAAAAAAAAAAAAAAAAAATCACAATTAACAAGTTCTAATTTTTAGCAAAGCAAATCAACACAATTCATCAGCCGTCACTAACACTAGTTGGTTACTAGCATATAGAGTTAGAAAATATGAAATCCTGTAGAAAAAAAAAAAAAGAGGCAAGAATACACCAAGGTCGCTTGCTAGCTTCTAAGCTATGCGGATGAAGTTAACAGTATTGGTCCTTATATCTCAAAGTTTCCCTCATTTGATGCACAGGCACTACATTTTCACTAAAGATCCTCGCAGCAATGATCGGAAAGACTGAAAGACTTAACCAGATACATTTGAATAAATAAAAAGTTTTATAGATGAAGAGCTAACCAATGAAGGATGCTTCTCAAAGGGTATCATGATCATGGGAACAGCTTCTCCAGCTTGTTATTAGAAAGGATCCTGTTAGGGTCCAACTCCCTTCGTGCTTTGTTGTACGCATCCACTGGAAAACGCTTCCGTAGCCTTGCTTGGAGAGCTGCAAGCTCTTCTTTGTCCTTTGGAACCTAAATTATGTGAAGATATATGAATAATAAAAGCAAATTACTTGTAATGTAACACTTATTTGCCAGTCAGTTTGCCAAGGTTAGATCAGTGTGATCCTGTGAAAAATCAAATTGATGATCTACTCAAAGGCGTTATGTTTGATACATGCTGAGTAGGTACATTCTACTCTTGACGTTTTTTTTTTGTTGGGGGGGGGGGTACCCTTGACACGTTTCTGAGCAAGATAAAGAACTTATAAGTTCCAATTTAACTTTTACCCTTTTAAAAGAAGTATAGATTTATTTATTAGAATTTCACTAAGATATGGGAAGAGCTCAAATGAGTTTGGTGGGAATGTGGAAAATCAAGAAGTTAGAAATAAATTGAAGCCAGAAACAAAAATCTCAATGCATTCCAAGATACCATGTGGGATAACTTTTCATGATTTAAAGTTTATAAAGTGAATTACAGCAGTTTTTTTAAAGATTTAATTAGTACCTCAATCTTAGCCCAATGTTCATAAGCAGAATACTGATCCCACAACTGTGCCTGGGTCCGATGCCGGTAGTGAAAGAACTCTTCTGTTATTTCCTTTCTCTGCCGGGGATCCGTTGTAGGAAGGTACATGATTATACCAACCTGATACACAATCAAAAGTATGGTTGAATATTAGTTTTGTAAATAATTTCACACTATTTGATTAAATGGGATGAAACATCACTCAAGGCCCCCAAAATTTATTAGTTAAATTTGGAAGACCTAAGTCCAATATTTTTTAGGTTATTTGATAAGCAGTAAATTTTGTTAGAAAGAGAAAAGGAGAGCTCTCATTTCCTCTCCCCAAACACTTATTAAAATGGAGCCAACATTCAAAATCAAGAAAGATAAGAGATAAATGGGGAAAAAAGAAAGATGCAATTGAAATTACCCATGAGAATATATCATCCTCTTCTAAGCTTGAAGCAGGACTCATGGCACTCTTGCTGCGACCTGACCAGCGCTGCTCTATTGGAGCAGGTGCAGGTATCTCTTCCTTCTCTATGAGCTGCTTCAGCTCTTCTATGAATTCAAGGTCTTTCATGCTTGGCTTGGCTAAAGTTCCCGCAGGGAAACATGTCTCAGAAACCCACTGTTGGCCACCACAATCAAAGCCCAATATTTCATCACTCCATCCCACTCTGAATCCCTCTGACTTTTTCCAGAACTCAGCCTCAGCCTGATTGACCTTTATGACATGGTCTTTGTTAAGAGGATCCAGGGCAAGTAGTTTATCTCTCAACTCTGTAAATGATAGCTCATTTATGTCTGGTTCATCGTTGTCTGGAGATTCATTTTTTATTTTTCTGCAAGTAACTAATGTAAGCAATTAAATGATTGAAACAAATTAGTCAACACAATAACAGTACAAACCTGTAAATACAACTTAGAAAAGACGGGAAGAAAAACAATATAGAACAGTTCAGGTAAAGCATTTTAAACAAGCCAAACTTGAACAAAAATCTTATTTCATTATTTGCCACGCCAAGCTTTCTAGAACTACATAACAATCTTATTACATTATGTTGAATATACACATGTGAGTATAAAAAGTTTAAAGTCCCACATTGGATAGATATCATAAAAGTGAATAGTTAATACAACATACTTGGGCCCAAAATTATAGGCTTAAGCTTTTGAATTGAGTAGTATCTCAATATGTTATGTTATGATTTTACTGAAAGGCTCTCCAAGGTGTTAATTTTCCTAACAACTAGTACTGGAGCCAAAGATGGTGAATGGTATATTGGATGATAGCGGCCTCTTTTGCTGTTAAGAGCGAGAACGATATGCATATATAGATGATGAGTCCTTTTCACAATTATAGTAGGGACAACAGTGCATGGCATGAATAAAACCCACATAGCTAGTACAAGTGATCCTACATATGACTCCGAAGATTGATAAAGCTTCTATTCGAGGGAGAGCATAGAGATATAATGGACTCACACATGAAGGAAAAATTGTTGAGTATACATGTGTTAATCCCCACATTGGACGATGACACAAGCGCGAGTAGTTAATATAACATAATTCGGCCCAAACCCATAGATTTAAGCTTTTGGATTGATTGAAGTTCCAATATGATATATTATAATATAACTGAAAGACTCTCAAAGGAGTTAGTCTCCCTAACATATTTGTTAGGTTTGTGATCTAAAGAGTATTCGTCAAATTGACATTAATTCTTAGATACTTATTAACCTTACCAGGTAAGCCAAATGAAATGTTACAAATTGATTGTATTTAGTTTACATCCTAAACCCATATCATAGTCACGCAACTCACGCACAGCTTCAAGGTAAGTAGTTTGTGAACCATTGTGGTAAAAAAAAAAAAAAAAAAACTTGCGACGCATATGCTCAATTACTTTCTCTAGGCCCTTCACTAAACACTTTATGAAATCTCAGCAAGCAGAAAAGATCATATCAAAAGAAAAGGAGAGAAGAGCTAGTTATCATTACTTGTGCTTCATATTCAACAAACTATAATAAGTTTGCCTTATAATTCATTTAACAAAAGCAAACACCAGCTGTACCTGTATTTCTGGAGTGACTCCCTGTAGAGGTCACGGGCATGCTGTATGGCTTCATTCTGACTATATTTGGGTTTGAACTTTGGGGGGCCTTTCCATTTTGAAACAGGATTGCATGTCACGACAACCACAGTGTCAGTATATGGAATATATAGATACTTCACATGCTTATTATCAGATAGTGATTTCCTGCAAAAGGAAAGAAACAGGAATATTAGTTGTATAGAAACAAATACATCCTCCACATCCTTATAAATTTTATTACATCCACACACAAAAAATGTGTGTGTGTGTGAAGTATTCTGTAAAGAAAGATAAAATAAGGAAGCATATTGCATGCAAACCACACTAAAAGTAGGGGTTGTTTAGCACCACAGCCATACAAGCACATGTAGCGCACAACTAACCCCTAGATAAACTTCAAAAATCTCATATTACAAGCCATCACAATAATGTAATTTTGAACCAATTAAATTGGAGCATTTCTCCAGCACAAGCTCCACATAATATCACTTGATAATCCTAATTATCCAGATACATATGTACTAGGAGTACAGCCAGGTTTCAATCATTTAGTTGCCAATTACTAGCAATGTCCATGAACCATATTGCACTTATGATGATGTTCTATGTGAATGAAAGAAATAATTTACAATAAAGGGAACAATAATTACTTGTGGTTTTTCTTGACTTCTTTCATGTTTGAGACAGTTGTGTGCTCCACAAGCTCCTGTCTCTCAACACATTGGATGGTAACTTCAGCTACCACACCAAGGGCCCCAAGACCGCAGCGAGCTAAATAAAACAACTCAGGATGTTTCTCTTTTGAAACCTCTATTGTTCCCTTGGCAGGAGTTACCAGTTTCATGCTGATGACCTGCTCATCAATGGGAGGCAGTCTTGCACCAGTGCCATGTGCACCAACCTAAAGACATAAATGTTAAAAACAAAAAAACAAAAAACACACATACAAAAGAATATAAACCCAGTCCGTAACAGCTATAGCCTATAATCCATTACGAAGTTAAGCAGGTATTCTAATAAACAATCAGAACCAGGGGTTGATTATGTATACTGCACCTCAACAGTTTATCTTACTGTTAAGTTAATGGCTTCTCAGTTCTTCCCTAGCTCCTTTCCTCACTCTCCCATCTCTCACATGCGATACAATATAGGTAATGCTCCCCACTCGAGCGATCACTCTTTCTAAACACAATTTGGTTCAACGTCCCACCAATATGTGTCTCCATGGCTGAAGACTAGAACACAATACCACACCAATATTCCAGCTTTTCTAATAGTAGACCCCATTTCTTTCCTGAAACTTCCATTAGACCGATGGGAACAATGCCCAGAAAAGAAATAACAGAAAGAAAAAGAAAGGCAAGGCAAGGAAAGCCCACCTGCACAATGCCACCAATCTGCTGCTCCCTGATGGAGGCGAAATTCTGCAACGTAAGACCAGAGTCTTTGATCCCATCCACCAATTGCTGAACCCTTATCCCGGCCTCAACCCTCACCGTCTTCTTCTCCTTATCCACCTCCAAAATCCTATCCATCAGCGCCAAATTCACCATCCCGGCCCTCGACAGCCCGATCCCGTTGGGCGAGAGGCCCGACCCGACCGGCCGGATCCGGGTCTTCTTCTCATTGGCCTCCTTGACCACATTCTCCAGCTGCTGGAGGTTCTCAGGTTGGTGGAAGACCCGGGTCTGGACCTCGTGCGTACCGCTCCAGTTGGAGACAGTATGGAGGTCTTCGGGCAGAGGGGCGTAGCGGAAGATCTGGGCCTTCTTGTGCTTGGCGTTCTCCGAGAAGGGGAAGGAGTAGTAGGTGGCAGCGCCGCAGAAGACGAACAGCGCCGCGTAGCCCAGGTACTTGCGGAGCTCGGCGTCACTGGCTTTGCTTGTGGAGAATGGGCGCGCGGAGGTTGGGTTTAGAGGGTGTTTCGGTATAGTTGTGGTTGGGGTCGGTGTCAGAGCTTTGAGGTGGTGATGAGGGTGAGGGTGAGGGTGGAGGGAGGGGAGTGAGCGCCTGAGAGTGAGGGCTCTCAGCATTTTGATGAGCTTTGAATGTATTGGAGTGGTGGGTTTAGGAGTGACACAGCGGAGGGGAAGGTGGTAAGGGCTTTGGAGGGAGACGGGGAACGAAAGTCACTTTGTCAATTTATTGAACCATACAAACGTGGCCTAATTATCTCCATTGTTGTCATATTATAAGAACAAATTTACGATTTATTTTAGTTATTTTTTTTTTCTTTTTTTTTTTTTTCTATCTCATTTAGATATTTATTTTAATAATTACTTTATTCTTTATTGAGAGAAGAGATTAAAAAAAAAAAGGTTTATTTTTATTTTTGGTGGGTGTACAGTCAGTATTTGCCAAATTTTATATGTACTGTAACAGTTGTTAGATGTATTCTCATTAGAATAAAACTTATTTTACTTTCATTTTAGCGAAAATATTTCAAAGTTGGATGATAATGCTCTAAAACTTGGTATAACATTTCTTTATTTCAAGATAAATGGAGAAATATTTTATTATATATGATATCATACTATCTTAAAATTTTAAATTAAGTAATAATATATTCAATGATGTGATTCTATTTTATCTCTAAAATTTAATATGAACTATAAATGAAATGATTTTATTATATCTCTAAAATTTAATATGAACTATAAATGAAATGAAGAGGGTCCTAATATGTTTTTGATTTGTGCCTATCATAGAAGAATTAATGTGCTAGAAACATCTTCTAGTACCATATTTGGTATGGGAGCATTCATTTGCTCAAAATAGATGGTAATTAAGGATTATCCTCATTCAACACAAATCAATTTTCTAATCTGTCTTTGATTACATCTATGTTGTCCAACAGGATATTGGAAGTCTACAGTCTACACCATCAGATGCATTACTATGGTAAATTTCCTAGACACAACTGTCATAAGAACAGTTGGAAAACACCTCCGAGGAACATGTAATTATGGTATAAGATCCCAGATAAAATTTTCTGTTTCACTTTCCTTTCAGAAAATGTTCTTTATCCTCTGGTTCAGGTTCTTCCTCTGCTGAATAATAAGTTTCAATTTCATCATCATCTGAATCTGGTTTCTCCACTGCAATAAGCTTTTCTTTGTCTGGAACATCATCATGCTCCTCTCTTACAGGCTTTTCCTCGTCTGCACGAGGCATCATCTCTTTCTCCAGGGCACCATTGTTGTCGCCTTTACTACGTGTTGTGCTGCAACTTGTGAGGACATTCTTTTGGTGTACAACTGAGAAAACGTCTGATGTGAGGAGATGAGAAACAGAAGAACAAGATCATGTGCATGCACAAGAAGAAAAAACAAATTCAGAGAGAGAAGAAAAAAAAAAACACTTAAAAAAATTGACAATTACCTGGATCCTTGCTCTTCGACTTGCCACAGCCCATGATTCTGTTTGTCTCTCAGAGACAAACAAAAGCATGTGCGCCCAAGTGGGGATTGGAACTTTAAATAGAAGTTGTTGATATGATACTTTCCATAAACATATATTAACATCTTTAGGAAGGTGTATTATTGAAAACCAAAGAGAAAATCTCATGAGTAAATTATCAATGGTTTCACAAGTCCAAAATATGCAAGTTTATGGACCAGGATTCCTAGGTATTGCAGGGAATTGCAGTACCTTTTAATTTACACCGTTTATTTCATCGAATGGGGTATAACATGCCACGCGGTTAGGATTAGGTCGAAAGTTGAAACTTGCCTTTACCAAGAAAAAATTCAGAGCCAAAATCCAGTCCATTTTCGTCTTCCTCTCCGTTTCTTCTCCCTCATTCAGGATGGGAATGGAGATTGGGTGCAAAGAGGGATGGGAATCAGGTACAATAATTGCAATGGGTAGCCTTACATCAGGGAAGCTCACTCCCTTGAACAGACGAGGCCTCACCACACCATACACGGAAAATGCCTATCTCTCTTTTGCTCAGTGGAGGTGGGAAAATCCTCCCTGTTCTTTGATTGTTGTCTTCCGGTTAATTGTGCTTGTAAAATATGTGTTGGGTTATTGTTATCGTTTGAAATGTTGGTGTGTCTAATCTAGGGCCATCAGACCATATGAGAAGAATAAGAAGAAAAAAACAATTTGAAAGTCAGATTCTTCAACTACTTTCGAGTGTGTTTCGCTCCGTGATATTGCAGGTGCACTCTTACATAAAATTGCAAAAAGTATTCCATTTAAGAGAGCGTTTGAAACAAGCAGTAAACAAGCACAAAAGAAAACGGCTATGAACTTGGTTAAGGTGATTAAAAGTCATGTAACACACAATACAACAAGTGGATCATTCTGTACAGAGAGCTTGGATGCATATAAAATTAGCAGCAACTCAACCCTACGTCAATTGCTTGGGATTTTGCTGTCTACTCTTTATACCAGCTAAACTATGCCATATATTCCCTTGACCTCCATCTCTCTTCATACCTCCCAAATGAGAAGGCTGTGGAAGGCACTTCAGTCAAGTGTAAAGGGTCTGGTTCAATGCCATAGTCTGTCAGAGGTCTATGCTCGAGAACATCGTCGTGGTTCTTCACAAATTCAGGAATCTCGACCTCTCCCTTCTTTATGTCGTCCCAAAGGTATTGCAGGCGGCTTACATACTTGATTTTCCAATATAAGCTACAAAGAAGAGAGACGGAGAATTTTAGAAAAAAAAAACCCTCAAAATCATTTTGTGAAAACAGAAGTCAACTGAGAAAATCGTCATCAAATCACTAACAAGGTAAGTTAAGACTCGTATCTATTGGGAAATGACACTGGAAACCAAGCATTTCTAATTTCATTTCATAATAATTTTGGAGTAGAAATTCAAAGTCCAAGGCCACTAGGAACACTAGAGTTAGAATTCACATGCTAACTACCAATCAGAAAACAATTCACATGTTGGCTATATGCTAAAATTTTAGTCTTAAGGCTTAAGATGTATCATCTCCAATCAACTTTAAAATTAGTTCAGGTAGCCACCGCACCAGAATGAATTCCAATGGCCTAGTCAGGGCATCTGTTCCACAGAATTACTTCCTTTCCATATTCCATTGCTAACAATTGCAGCTCACCCAACTGGCTATGCTGTCATTATCTCCTAAATTGAATTGGCATTGTCATATGACTTCCTTTTTTTTTTTTTTGGTATAATAAAAATGAAGAAATAAACAAATTTGCATGCGAATAATGCATAAATTTCAGAGACCTGGATATCAACCGGGAAAATGTCTATCTTAGAACATACTTTGTTCACAATCTCTAGCACGAGAACTTTTGCCTCCAAAGAACTTGGATACTGAATAAGATCACGGCAATATCAACAAGCCGGCTTGTAATTCTAGAATGGTCTCATATCAACAAGCATATTGCATACTTAAATCTAATGACCGTCAGAAGTCAAAGCACTCACCCTCCACTTAGGAAAAATCGGCCAAGAGTAGCAAAGGCAAGCCTTGAGCGGAGTCCAGGGTGAATAAAGTACACAATTTTAAGCCTTTCCTTGATGTCCGAGGGAAGTTCTTCATAAATCCACCTCAAGATAGTAATTCCTGGGGAATTGTCCTCCTTTTGCACAGTACTATGCATGTAAGCAATGCAGAAATGCCCTTCTGGCAATTCACTGCATATTTTGTGGAAAATATACCTCTTCAGCCGCTCCCCACTCACAACTGGAGCTGCATATCATATAGATAAAGACGTATCAAATAAGGGTATAAAAATAATTTTAAATTTTCAAAATAAGGTTACCCAAGAGTAGAAGGAAACAAAAGTATCCAATTTAGAAAATTTCAACATTGAACCTATCCATCCAATATTGTTCGTGTTTTGGGAATATGGAGAAGAGAATAAAAATCATAAATTTAACAAAAGAAAAGGATTTTCAAACAAAATCAGCCAGCTTCCGCAAAAACCCCATTTCACATGCTAATAATTCAAATGAAATCGGGCAAGCCCTTTTGACTAATTTAATAAGAAATTAACCAAACATAAACTATCTTCCATTAAACAACATGAAAACAAAAGCCAGATGCCCATTGCTCACAAAATCACTTCAATCCAACTCAAATTACCCACAAAAAGAAATGAAATTGTTTCAAAATCAACTACACCCAGAAGCCAAAATAGCTCAAAATAGTAGACATGAATTTCAGCTACGGAAAAAAAGTCCCATTAATCAACATATAAAACAAAAACAAAAAAGCAACAAATTAAACTAAACTCTTATGAGGAAAGACGAAGCAACAAGCGAGAGAGATCCTGGTCAGTTTGTTTACCAGGAAAATACTTTCCCACAATACGGAAAATGCGGTTGCCTTGCTGGTCAGAGCCTTGGAGGCTAAAGAATTGGAGGAAATCGAGATCGGAGAAGTCTTCGTCAGGAGAGAGGTACTGAGAGCAGTCATGCCAGTTCTCTTGCTCCCCTTCTTCGTCTTTGTCTGCTTCTCGGTGAGACAAGAAGGGCCGGGCATCTATGCCCAGATCCGATGCCAGCACGAGCACCGAGAAATCTTCCGATGAGGCTGCCATCTCTCTCTCTTTTCTTCCACTTTCTCGCGGTTTGGTTTACGAAGGAGTGAAGGTTTAGGATGGAGGGTTCGGATAGGGGGGTGGGGCGCGCCGTGGAATTTTGTTGACGTCAGAGCAAGTGGACACGTTTGATTGGTTGATCAACGCAATACACAAAATAGATAGGGGAAAATTTTTCGAAAATGATAAGTGATTTTCTAGTAATTTTTTTTTTTTTTTTTTATGTCCTCACAATTTTGGTGTAACTTTTAAATCACTCTTAAATTTAAGATTATTATTATTAAATTTTAATTTATTAATAATTTTAAAAGTCACAAACAAAAAAAGAAAATTTAAATTAATAACTTTCACTATATTAAACATAGTTCTAACAAATTAAGTTACCTCATGAAAAATTGTTAAGGTTGTGTTGTAGTGTATAGTTGGCACATTGATCCCAAGCTCGAAGAGCATATATTCTCAATAATTGAGAGAATTGCTTTTACTGGGCAGCGTTGTAGCCTCTGAAAAATTAGAATTTTCTCAATTGTAGAAGAATTATGATTTTTTTTTTATTTGAATTGAATAATGTTTAGTTAATTATATTATAATAATATTTTTATTTATTTTAAAAAAATAATATTTTTATAATTAAATATTTTTATTTATTTTAAAAAAATAATATTTTTATAATTAAATATTATTTAATTCAAATAAAATAAATAGTATCCTATTCTGAAGGGGATTTACATCATGCAATGCATTTTATTTGGACAGTTTATTTTACATAGAAATTTTATTTTATGTTTTCTTTTCCTAAAAATAACACCATTATAAATAGGCCAAGAAGAACCGTAACACGTGGTAGGTTTAAAAATCCCCAATGTGTTAGAAATGGCTCGGCCTATTATCCGAGTAGATCCACCTCTGTTTGTCGTCGAGTACAGGCCACACATGCTTTACCATTACCAAATCTCTTGGCGAGCTCATTCTGAAAGTTGGGCTTTCAAAATGCTTCTCTCTCTACTACTTATCTCTCTCTCTACCTTGTGGTAAGTCATCACTCTGCAATCATATTACTTACTTCAATTCTTGCAATTCTTCCGAAAACTTCTTGTACTTTGTATAGCAATCCATATAATCTTGTGAAATTTTTAAGACCCATCAGTTTCTCTTTGTTTTCTTTTCTTTATTGCTTTAGTTCTTGCAGTTATTTGCGGATGTTGATTCTTACTATAGGCTAGTTCATATCTGTAATTTCAAAAACTGGCTTCGGAGTTGAGAATTTGAATTTGAGATACTCTCTGGAACCAGATTGTTTTTCCAGGATTTTTGTGGTACAAAGTTAAGATTTTGGAGGGATATCTGAAACCCATATTGGAATTTCATGGATACTTTACTCAAAACGCATAACAAGCTTGGATTTTTGCATCCACTTAATGGGTTTTCTGAAAAGGTGAGTAATTCAAGCTCTTCAAAACTTCAAAACCAGGACTTTAGATTTGGTAACAAGAAGTCTCATCTGAAATGGGGTAGGAATGGTTTTGTAAAGGCTAGAAGTAGTGCTCTTTTGGAGCTTGTTCCGGAAACTAAGAAGGAGAGTCTTGACTTTGAGCTTCCTTTGTATGACTCATCGAAGGGCCTTGTGGTGGACCTAGCAGTTGTGGGAGGTGGTCCTGCAGGGCTAGCTGTTGCGCAGCAAGTTTCAGAGGCAGGGCTTTCGGTTTGCGCAATTGACCCATCTCCAAAACTGATTTGGCCAAATAATTATGGTGTTTGGGTGGATGAATTTGAGGCCATGGACTTGCTTGATTGTCTTGACACTACTTGGTCTGGTGCTGTTGTGTTCATTGATGATCAATCAAAGAAGAGCCTCGATAGACCTTATGGGAGGGTTAATAGGAAGCAGCTGAAGTCGAAAATGCTGCAAAAATGCATATCAAATGGTGTCAAGTTTCATCAAGCTAAAGTTATTAAGGTTATCCATGAGGAGTCTAAGTCATTGTTGATATGCAATGATGGTGTTACAGTTCAGGCTGCTGTGGTTCTTGATGCCACTGGCTTCTCGAGATGCCTTGTTCAGTATGATAAGCCCTATAATCCTGGGTACCAAGTGGCATATGGGATTTTGGCGGAGGTTGAAGAGCACCCATTTGATGTAGATAAAATGGTTTTTATGGACTGGAGAGATTCACATCTGAACGGTGACATGAAGCTGAAAGAGAGAAACAGCAAGATCCCCACTTTCCTATATGCAATGCCCTTTTCCACCAACAGGATATTTCTTGAAGAAACATCCCTAGTAGCTCGGCCTGGAGTACCTATGGAAGAAATCCAAGAAAGAATGGTGGCTAGATTAAGGCACCTGGGTATAAAAGTGAAAAGCATTGAAGAGGATGAGCATTGTGTCATTCCAATGGGTGGGCCCCTTCCAGTGCTCCCCCAAAGAGTAGTTGGAATTGGTGGTACTGCTGGGATGGTGCACCCGTCAACTGGTTACATGGTAGCAAGGACTCTAGCAGCAGCTCCAGTTGTTGCAAATTCCATAGTTCAATACCTTGGTTCTTCTGATAGAGGCCTTTCAGGAAACGAATTATCTTCAGAAGTTTGGAAAGATTTATGGCCCATAGAGAGGAGGAGACAAAGGGAGTTCTTCTGTTTTGGTATGGATATTCTTCTAAAGCTTGATTTACCAGGTACAAGGAGGTTCTTTGATGCATTTTTTGATCTAGAACCACGCTATTGGCATGGATTCTTGTCATCTCGACTGTTTCTTCCTGAGCTTATATTTTTTGGGCTTTCACTGTTCTCTCATGCTTCTAATACATCTAGAATAGAGATTATGGGAAAGGGAACTGTTCCTTTGGTAAGGATGATCAACAACTTGATACAGGACAGAAGTTAAGCTGACCGGGAATTGGATATCAATGTGTTGTATGCCAATTGTTTTGATATAGCTGCTCCTTAAAGTATATCTACCATTGCTTATAATTTTCTATACGATAATTCATTACGAGTTAGTTGCTTTGCGTACTTATTACACCTGCACTTCTTAGAGCGGGGATTCCTTGTGGGAGGGGAGCTCAAGTGCCTGAGTTGCCTGCTTACTTTTTGGTGTACAGATACATGCAAGATAACGTTGTTTATGTTTGATGTGTTCATATATCATTTGTTTTTAGGCTACTCATTTTGCTTGATAAGATAAAAATCCTGTTCTACAGTTCGCAACCTGCCAGATTAATCTAGTCGCCCACAATTGGAAATAATTAGGCAATGCTTTTACCATCATTGAAGGGATAGTTCTCGTCGTCTTCATTGTCTTCAATTTTTTTTTTTTTTTCCCGCTTGGAACCAGCTTTTACTCGATCGCTGTTTCTTGGCTTCTTACTTTCATAGCATGATAAGTTGAATCAAGATATAGTTATTCGATCTCTTGGAATGTAATAATGTTGCAGACTGTATGAGACAATATTCAGTTGTAATTTGTAAAGCTTCGCTTGGTAACACGTGTAGTATAAACTTAGTTTAGATGCCTTGATTTGCATTTAGTTTTGTGTTCAGTAGATTTAATGAATTGAATGGGTGTTGTAATAATAGGCTACATGTATGGCTGAGATGTAATATGAGAGAAAAATACAGAACAAAATAGTGCATGAAGAAGAAAGCAGAGGAAGAAATAAGGAGATCTGAGTTCTGAGTAGCTGGCAGAACAATATCAATCATATCACACAAAACCCGATTCTTAATTATTTTCTTTTCAAACGCTTTGCACGAAATTAGCACGTACAATCATCGTAACTTACATAAAAAAAAACCAAATCCAAACCAAAGAAATAAGTACAAGGATGGGGAGGACCTGTCTGAAATCATGACTATATGTTGTAGAACTCTCAGGGTTATTTTATTCTTGCAAACAACTGTCTCAAGGCACAGAAAGAAACCATGCATGTGAGTTTAGCTAAGTAGATGGTTGATGTACTTGGAATGAAGAGCTAGCAAACAAATTCTTTGTACCTTTTTCTCTAGTGTTGAGTTTCATGGTAATTTGAGCTTGCAGAAGTCATCACAGGGGCTAGGGGGAGAGTCGACTGCATACCAAGTCTGAGTGGCAGTTAGAGCAAGTCCCAATAATACACCCAAGAAAGCAAAGATAGTCCAAGGGCTGCTGAAATGATCATGAAAGAATTGAGCCATCCATGTCATCCAATTGTTATCGTAGTAGCCCTGAATCTGGAACTTGACATCCATATATGCTTCGGCGTTAGGCACCAAGTCGGTGCCTATCGCATTGAAGAGTTCAGCCACTTCTTGATCGCTGCCAAGGAAGTTGTGGAGTACATGTGCCTGCCTTAGATCTTTGACGTCTTTGGCCTCATCAATGAGTGAATCTAGGAAGGATATATAAGAGCTGATGCCGAAGTCGTTCTTGAAATCCAGACACATTTCGTAAGCTATCAAGTTCATGAACTTGGGGCCCGTTGAGTCGTCCACCGTAATTGGAGGAAGCCAAAGGTATCCTGGGTAGAAATTGAATCGCCTGGTAAAACTTACGTTTCTCAAGGATCTACATTTGCTCCGTTTCAGTTGGATTCCTGCTGATTTAAGCTCCTGCACGTTGCGATATGATTGCCAATCTGGGTCATCCTCTGAACGTGGACAAGTAAGTTTCTTTCGAGAGGACGTATCCGCAGGACCCAAGAGTGTTGTTCTCAGAAGATCGAGAAGATGGATCGGCTCTCTTTTTTCAATTAGTTCCATTTGCTGAGAAGAAACATTTCGAATGAAAATTTCAATTGATTTTTTCAACTCGTCTTCCTTTCCGCTGAATCTCATCAGTAACTTGAGGAGACAATAGGGAACTTGGTTCTCAAGCAAGAACAAATCCTGTTGAGCAAAAGCTACGCTGTCATTTTTTATGTTCAACTCTTCGAACTTGTCATAATTTGCAGCACAGAATATGTATTGTAGTATTGCACAGCCGTCCACGAACAACATCCAAGTGAGAGTCTCATCGTCATACTTCTTCGTCACCTCCTCCTCGAAGCATTCCCTCAGTTTCTTGATTGCCTTATTAATCTTCTTGTATAAATGATTTATATCATTGTCTAAATTATCCCCATTATTGAGGCTCAACCCTTGGACGAACTGATATGCCAATCTAAGCTTATACTTTTCTCCTAGCTCGTACTTTGTGTTGCCATGATGGATAGGACCGATCGACGCCACTCTAGGCTCAAAGTACTTAACGAAATGATTGTGATCACGCAGCAAGAATATAACCTTCTGTATTTTTGCCGCTACCGCCACTCCCGTTTGGCCTCCTACCCGCTTTAACATTTCAATCCTTTCCTTCTTGGCAGTGGCAGTGGCAGTGGCAGTGGCAGTGGCAGGGGCAGGGGCAGGCCGGTCGTGGCTGCTGCTTCCTTCACCAGCTTCTATTGAGTGATGCTCCTCAATGGAAATAATATGCTGAGGCTCCATTCCGGTCGTAGGAAGTCAATTTGCACCCAACAAGGCACTGTTGATATTGCTGTCCCTGTCTTAGCATTTAATTCATATATGTATATGCTTGATAATTAATCATGATAATAATGATCACTTTGTCTTTATCCATCGAGCAAGATTGGTATCAAATTGTAAGGTAATTTCATGAAAACTGATCTTTGCTTTTATTCTAATCTAGTAATATACCTAACCTAGATGTAGTTGGCAACTTGGCATCATCTTTTCCCAGAAAAGGAGAAAAGTGTATCGAAGGATAGTGTCATAATTAATTCGAGGATTTTATTAGCTCTTAAGGATCCATATTCTGCCCAATATATATATATATATATAGGAAAATGCTAGGGGTTCTCCCCGTAGGTTCTCCTGGCGTTCTCCCAGTCTTACATAAAACATGATTTAAGAAAAAATAAAATTGTAGTGGCCTCCACACCAGTTTTTTTAGGCATTAGCATCAAATTTGAGGCATTAGCACCAAATTTGTGAGGCATTAGCACCAAAATTGAGGCATTAGCACCAAATTTAGGATGATCAAATCCATTTTGAGTGATATCATCCCTAAAGGGTTAACCTTCCACCCTTAGATTTTAGTTTTGAATCCAAAAACAAGTTTTAAAGCATTAGAACCTAACTATTAACTCATAAAAATTAATCGGTTGGCAAAAAAACGGTATTACAATTTTATTTTTTCTTAAATCATGTTCTATGTAAGACTGGGAGAACGCCAGGAGAACACTATGGGGAGAACCCCTAGCAAACCTCATATATATATATATATATTCTATTTTAGCTAAGCAAAAAAATTCCTTTTTTTTTATTATTTATTTTAGCTATTAATGTCTTTGTTATTTCTATTTTAGTAGGTCACCAATTTTTATTTTATTATTATTATTAAAGTAGCTACTAGGATGTCGATTATTATTTTGACTAACGTAGTGGAAAAGCGCTTCTTTTTTTCTTTCTTTTTTTTTTTTTTTTTTTAATAAAAAAAAAAAAAAATTACACCCCTGATCACGTGGAAAACGCAAGATTAATTGTAGAATAAATACCTTGCTGGCACATAAGTACTTGTGATTGTTAAGACAATAGTTTATTTATTTATTATTATTATTTTAAACCTGAGAACAAAATACTTTATTAAGATGACATGAAATTGATATTCATTGAGTATGGGTCCGTTTTAGTGGATAACTTTTTTCGGCGACGAGTAGCGACTTAGAATTTTTTATTTTTCATACACACCAAATACTAGAAAATATTTTTTAGGAATTCGTTCTTTTAGGAAAATGTTTTATGTTGAAAACATTTTCCGACATCGGGTCATGGGCAGGTCCCAATTGGATCCCGGTGAGGTCCAAGCAAGGTTCCAGTCGGGTCCCAGACAAGTTCGGCTGGGTCCTAGGCGAATCTTGGGCGGGTCTTGGCAACGTCCTAACTAGGTTTGTCTATTTGATAATGAGATGTTCAAATTCGAAAAATTATTTACGGTTTTAAAAAATGAAAACTATTTTTCAAAAATTAAAGAAGAATTTTCGGTCAAATAATTTTTTTTTTGTTGACTATTATTTTACGTCGCATCAAACACCAAAAAATACACAAAACAATTTATGGAAATCATTTTACCATGAAACAAACAGAGCCTAAGATGACATAAAATTGATACTCATGGAATATATATTATATATGCATGGGTCCGTTTGGATTTGTGATTTCAAAAAGTGTGATTTAAAAATAGCGATTTTAAAATGTGTAATTTAAAAACATTACCTTTTAAGGCAAAATTGGCCTTTAAAATTACAATGAATTGAATGGGTGTTGTAATAAAAGGCTACATGTATGGCTGAGATATTGTAATATGAGAGAAAAATACAGAACAAAATAGTGCGAGAAGAAGAAAGAAGAGCAAGATATATGGAGATCTGAGTTCTGAGTAGCTGGCCGCAGAAACATGTCTACCCAGTACTCCGCTTGTGATCCAGAAGTTTGATCATTTGTGTAAACTAAATCTCATGTTGAACATCTCATTATAGGCTAAAACTGCAGCCCGTTATCTCGCATAAAAAAACAACCATGGACAAAGGGAGGAACAGAAGTAGCCATCGTTAACTTGATCATGGATACAATATATATCAATCATCTCACACAAAACCTGATTCTTAATTATTTTCTTTTCAAACGCATTACACGAAATTATCACGTACAATCACCCTAACTTGCATAAAAAAACATCAAATCCAAACCAAACAAATAAATACAATTAGGATACGTGGTCTTGGGAGGACCTGTCTGAAATCAATCGTGACTATATATTGTAGAACTCGAGGTTCTTTTATTCTTGCAAACAAACAAAGAAACCATGCATGTGAGTTTATGTAAGTAGATGGGATGAACAGCGAACAAATTCTAGATTAATTAATTAGTATCTTCTCCCTCATGTTGAGTTTCATATGCTGATCATCATTTCTTACCGTTGTCAGATGAGTGAGGGAAGACTGCGAACCAAGCCTGAACGGCAGTTAGAGCAAGTACCAATAATACGCCCAAGAAAGCAAGGATTGTCCAGGAGCTGCTGAAATGATCGTGACGGACTTCAGCCATTCAGGTCAACTACTTGCTTTCGTAGTACTTCTGAATCTGGGACTTGACATCCTTGTTTGCTTTGACGTCAGGCACCAAGTCGGTGCCTAGCGCATTGAAGAGCTCAGCCACTTGGTTGATCGGTGCCGAGGAAGTTGTGGAGCACGTGTACCTTCCTCAGATCTTTGACATCGTTGGCTTCATCAATGAGTGAATCTAGGAAGGATAGATAAGAGCTTATGCCAAAGTCATTGTCAAAATCTAGGCACATTTCGTAAGCTATCAAGTTCATGAACATGGGGCCAGTTGAGTCTTCATTGTAATTGGAGGAAGCCAAAGGTATCCCAAGCAGAAACCGAATCCGAATTGTCTAGTGAAACTTAAGCTTCTGCACGTTGCGATACGATTGTCAGTCTCGGTCCTCTTGATGTGTAAATGGACATCTACTTTATGGTGGTTTGGCTTTACCCAAGAGTCTTGTTCTCAGAAGGTCAAGGAGATGGGTCGGGTCTCTCTCTCCGTGTTTTTGCTGCTTCGTTTGCTGACTATTAACAATTCGAATGAAACTTTCAATCGAGTTTCTCAACAACGTACTCTTCCTTCCCTGTGTACCTCATCAACAACTTGAGGAGACGATAGGGAACTTGATTCTCTAGCAAGAACAAATCCTGTTGAGCGAAGGCTACGCTGTCGTTTTTTATATTCAACTCTTCGAACTTGCTATTTGCAGCACAGAATATGTACTGTAGTATTGCGCAGCCGTCCACGAATAATATCCAGGCGAGGGGCTCATCATCATACTTCTTTGTCACCTCCTCCTCGAAGCATTCCCTCAGTTGCTTGATTTCCTTCTTACTCTTCCCATATAAATAACTTATATCGTCGTCTAAAGTATTTCCATTATTGCAGCTGAACCCTTTGACAAACTCATATGCCAATCTACGCTTGTACGTCTCTCCTAGCTGGTACTTTGGGTTGCTGTGATGGATAGGACCGAGCGACACCACTCTTGGCTCAAAGTACTTAACGAAATTTTGCTTGTGATTCCGCAGCAAGAATATAACCTTCTATATTTTTGCCGCTTCAACAGCTCCCTGGGCTCCTGCCCGCTTTAACATTTCAATATTTTAGTACATGGCAGTGGCAGGCCGGTGTTGGCCGGCGCCACTGCTTCGTTCACCGGCTTCTATTGACCTGACAACCTTCCTCTAGTGAAGCTCGATCTCGTCATGAATGGAAACAATATGCACATCATCCATTCCGGTCGTAGCTAATTAAGTTTGCACCCAACAAGGCAAGGGCAGATTCAAGGGGTCGAGTGGGGGCATATGTCCTCACTCAACTCTCCAAAATCGTCCCTGCTTACACTTCTAAATTTTTTTTATATATTATGATTATGCCTCCTTCAGCCATAACTATGTCCCCTTCCTCACGTTTTAGCCATATATTATGCCCCTTGGTAAAATGAAATTTGAATTTTTTTTTAAAAACCTAAGTGTTTCAGACGGATGGAGGGAAGAAGACGATGAATAGTACTCTAAAGTCTAAACTGTCGTTTTCTTTTGTAGCCATGTGAGAATATTGATTGGGATTTGGGGACAGGCTGGAGCCTAGGAGCTGGACAATCAAAACAAAAATAAATAAAAAACAAAAACTAAAAGAAACTTTAAAAATATGCTTAAATGGGAGCCAACGTGCTGCAAGGCTGCAACAAATGTAAGTAAAAAAAAAAAAGAAAAAGTAAGCAAATGGGGGTACAGCTACCACAAATGTAAAACAAAATAAATAAATAAAATTAAAGAATGTGACCAATGGGAGTATAGGCTGTATAGCTGGCGTGTAAGTTAAAAAAAAAAAAAAAAAAAAAAGAAGAAGAAGAAGAAGAAGAAGGAAGATCAATGAATATTGTTATTATTAAAAAATGAATATTGAGAGAGCAATTTCAGCAATGAATATTGTTAAAAATTGTTTACATAATCGAATGAGAAATCAATGGATGAATGATTGTTTAATTACGTATATTAAAAAAGACATATTCAACATTATCAGTAATGAAGAAATCATACAATGATTCTAAGGTATAAAAACTTGTCGAGGACAATTGAATTAATGTTAGCCGCTAGCCTTGAGAAAACAAATTGTAAGTTTTATTTATATGTTTTAAAATATAATTAAAAATTTTGTTGAATGATTCACTTGTTCGGTTTATTATATTTTTGTTCAACTTTATTTTCGTATTTATTTAAAAAATTCAGCAAAGCAAAAAAGGAGACTAAAAATTCATTTTTTATATTTAATTAATTTTATTATTTTATTAGTTTTAAAAAATGCCCCCACGTAGGAAAAATCTTGTGTTTGCCACTGCAACAAGGCAATTAAATCTGGTGATATTGCTGTCCCCGTACTTGGAATTGGAAATAAGTATAGCTTGAGAAATTAAGGGCAGTTGCTTTTGTAACGCCCCAGATTTTAATAGTCTTATTTTGGAGATATTTATTTAATAACATTATTCAATGATTTTTAGGAGTTTATGATATTATGGAGGGTGGTAATTAGAGAATGGTAATTGGTAGAATAATGTGATAATAAATGGTAGAAATGATAGCATTGGTAGATAAAATGGTAATAGAAGGTAGAATAGTTAAATGGTAGATATAATAATATTGGTAAGAATGGAAGGTAAAATAGTTAAATGGTAGATGCAATAATATTGGTATTTTTGGAGATATTTATTTAATAACATTATTCAATGATTTTTAGGAGTTTATGGTATTATGGAGGGTGGTAATTAGATAATGGTAATTGGTGGAATAATGTAATAGTAAATGGTAGAAATGATAGCATTGGTAGATATAATGATAATGGAAGGTAGAATAGTTAAATAGTAGATGTAATAATATTGATAGGAATGGAAGGTAAAATAGTTAAATGGTAGATGTAATAATATTGGTATGAATAGAAGATAAAATAGTAAAATGAGAGTAGAATTGTAAATGAAAGATAGAATAGGGCTTTCCCCTTCACAATTTCACCACTCTTCTCCATTCTCTTCTTCATATATTCTTCATTCTTTCGCTTTTTACTCGGTCTTTCTTCTTTCGGAAGTGTTTACACGAAAAAGAGAGAGAAAGGGCGAGACAAAGCGCTGCAAGAAAGGAAGAACACGAGAGAAAACGAACTTGAGAAATTAGTTCAAATAAAATAGTGGGTGATAGTCAGATTGGAGCAACCAGGGACGGAGCCAGAAAATTTTATGGGAGGGGGCCGGTCAAAAAAAAATTCAGTTCCTTAGAATTTTTTTATTAAATAAAATTATTTTTGTTGTTTTTTAAACTAAAGACTACCTAAGGGCCAAAAAAGTGAGCATTTGAAAGTATGAGCTAAAAATAAAAACTTAATGGATATAGCCCAAAAAATAAAGAATAGGGACAAAATTTTTTATTGGATATGGCCATAAAATCTAAAAATAGGGCCAAAATTTTTTTGGGATGGGACCATATAACTAAAATTATAACCAAATTTTACATTTTTTTTAATTTTTTTTACTTCTAATTATTATTTTTCCTTATTTTGGGGGGGACCATGGCCCACCCCGGTCCCCCCTATCTCCATCATTGGGAGCAACTAGATTCTTTTGAAAACTTAAGCCTCAGTCTAAAGGTAAGTGCATTCACTACCTCTTCTAAAGTTATCATATCATGCAATTTATGTATAATTGTAAATACTTATTATTTTTATTTACATATTATGAAATTATGTGGCATGCATGAAAGATTTGAGAAAATGAATTTTTGTGAAAAAGATGATTAAAAAATTGCATCAGAAGAAGTACAATAAAAAGTACAAGAAATGTTATGAATGTTTATGAAATGATGGCAAATGTATAGAGGAATATTTTGCCCCCAAGAAAGAAAGAATGAGAGTTCAGTACCGATACTCAGATGGAGGCGAAACCACTGAAGGTGGTATTCCATCAACATGACCGTTGAGTGCACAAAGTAAAAGTTAATTGACGGTCGGGTATGACTGAGGCCATAGTTCAGTGACATGGTCACAAGGACTCGCAACCCTCGTGCACATGGATAAAAGTGTACATGAGCCTTAAAATGAGAAAATGATAAGATAATAGTGTTACAGCTTTCGGAATTAAATATTGACACTTTCATGAAATAGCAAGCGTGGAATCTAATCCACGTACAAGATTCGTAGAAAAATGTAGAGAATTAGCAGGAACTTTTCATTAAACATACCACGTACACTCTTCTGATTAAACTATTGATTATCACGACATTCTCTTTATCTATCGAGCAAGATTGGTATCAAATACAACGTAATTTCATCAAAGTCTCTGCCTTTTATCCTAAAATATAGTAGAGTAATTAATATATATATATACCTAGTTGGACGATTAGAGGCTCGAACACTTTGGGCTGAATACGTGAACAATTATTATTATTATTATTATTATTATTAGGGTTAAATACCCCATTAGTCCTTAGGGTTTCAAAACTTTATTTTTTCCTCCCTAGGATTTGAAAAGTGACCAAATTAGTCTTTATGGTTTTAAAAAGTGACCAAATTAGTTATTCCGTCAGTTTACCGTTAGTTGACTTAACGGACTGACACGTGGATTAATTAAAAGTTGACATGTGGCTACCTAATTAAATTTTTTATTAAAAAAAAATAAAAAAAATTGTTGTTTTTGTTTTTGTTTTTGTTTTTTTTTAAAAAAAAAAAGAGAAAAAAAAGCTCCAGATCGGCCCCCGTGAGCGCTGAAGACCCAAACCCGCTGCACCAACGAACCTCCAAGCCGGAGCTACCTCATGACCAGATCGCTGGAGCAGCATGCGACCGAACTGTCGGAGCTCCAGACCTGCAGCACCGCCCTTCGCCTACCCACTGTTGCCAGAGACCAATTGCACCGCCACGTTGCCAATCTGTGAACACTTGAAGAACAAAATTGCAGTGAGTAGAAAGGCTTTGTGAAAGAGAAAGAAAAGAAAAAAGAAGAAATAAAAGAAAGAAGAGTGGTCTGACGCAACAAGAAGAAGAAAAGAAAAAAAAGAAAGGAAAAGAAAGAAAAAAGAAAAGCGTTGAAGGTGTACACGATTAGGGGTGGCAATTGGTGGCTCGGCCACCCCCATGGAGCTAAGGGAGTGGCCGAAACCACCCCCAATGTTGGGGGTGGTTTTGGCCACCCAAATTTTTTTTTTTTCTCTTTTTTTTTTTTTGTTGAAAAAAAAATATATTTTTTAATTTAAAAAAATAAAAAAATTTAATTATGTGACCACGTGTCAACTTTTAATTGGTCTACGTATCAGTCCGTTAAGTCAACTAACGGTCAACTGACGGAATGACTAATTTGGTCACTTTTCAAAACTACAAGGACTAATTTAGTCACTTTTCAAACCTTAAGGAGGAAAAAAATAAAATTTTGAAACCCTAAGGACTAATGAGGTATTTAACCATTATTATTATTATTATTATTATTTTCTCCCAGTGTGAATTCTCTTTGAAAAAAATTTACATGTGTAGAGAAATTCAATGGTTAATTTATTGAATTTATAAGAAAATATGAGAGAAATATAGACAAATTATTGACACGAATCATTTTTTCATGATTCCCTTAGATAATTGAGACTTTAATGTGTAGAGAAATTTTCAACAAATCACATATTGCCACGTTCCGCTAATGATCACCTATTAAGAGCTTGTTTGAGATTATGTTTGAAAAATGGAGCTTTTGAGTGAAAAAACAATTTTTAGCAATTTTGAGGCTTTTTGACCTTCAAAAGCGCTTTGAATTTTTTTTCAAATGAACTTTTAAGGTTTTAATTAACCACACTTTTGAGGTTCACAAACACAATCCCAACAAAAAGAGAAGTGTTACAGAGCTAAACAAATGAACCAAAAAAACGTTTCAAACTGATGTGTCAAAGGTTTTTAAATTAAAAAATGTAATTCTCTCTCCCTTGTTTGCTACTCACGTTTTGTTACGTCAGCTTGAAATTTTTTTTTTTGAATTTATTTATTTGACTCTCTAACACTCTCCAACAAAAAAAATTAACAGCTTAATTATAGCGACCGCACAAAGTTGTGGGAGCCTTGTGGCAAATACACAGGAAGTGGTCCCTAAAGGGTCAAAACCAAAGGCGACGAAAAATGTTCGTTAGAATGCTTTGGGTCTTCCGTATTAGATTCTCTCTATAGATTTTACGGAAGGAATTTTTTTTTTTTTTTTTTTCTACTACGCGTAACATGGAGGTGGTATATTTCAAGCTAAAAGATGCCTGTGGACGTGGCTGTTTTGATAATGACCTCTTCACCTTTTTTACTTTAGCTTAATTATTATATAATAATGACGCTTCTTTTTCTTGCAATCCATTTTTCACTTTGCACTACTTTTTATTGGACAAGGATATAATATTATTATTATTAACGAAATATGTAAATTTCATTAATAAAATATCAAGAGCATAAAAGTGGTGTTTGTTAAAAAATATCATATTCCACAAGGTAACATTGTTGGGTACTATTTATGTATTAAAGACAAAAATAAATAAATAAATAAATGATTGATATGAAAAAATAAAAAAATGGTATTGAAAAATGAAAATTTTTGTTTTATAGTTATTTTTTTATTTGAATAGTAAATGATATGATATAAAAAGTGAATGATTTGATATATATATTTTTTGGAAAAAAATGAAATGGATAATATGATAAAATATAGGAGAATGTGTTATAATGTGAGGAAATGTGTGGTAGGTTAACAAACAAGGCCAAAGAAAGCTCCTACAACACATAACATAAAATTCTAAAAAATTATAACTAAGGCTCCGTTTACTTCGACGTAAAATGATTTTCAGAAAAATAATTTATGCGTTTTACGGTATTTACTTCAACATAAAATAATGGTCAAACCAAAAATGATTTCCATTTGACCAAAAAGCCTTTATATTTTTTTGAAAAATGATTTCTCCTTTTTAATTTCGTAAACCATTTTCCCCCCTCCACCCAAAACAAACCCGACTCTCCTGACTAGAAAAAAATATATATAAATAACCCCTCGAAGTGGCTCGACCTCCTTCACGCACACTCCTGGACGACGAGTTCGTTGGAAGAGGAAGAGGAAGTGGAGGGCAAAGGGGTGGGGATTTGAGGAAATGCATTCGCTGTGCTGCATATCGCTGGAGAGTCCAGGCGGGAGTGTGGGGGACCGATCCGCATCGTCGTCTCTGTGGAGAGCGAGGAGCTTGCCTGTAGGGTTTCCAAGCGGATCCGCCGGTAATGCTAGGGGATCGGAGAGCTCGGTGGTCGGGGTATTCTACAAGTTGACCAATTACGGCAAGGGGTGGAGATCCAGGTGGTTCATTTTGAGGAATGGCGTCGTGTCCTACGCCAAAATCCGGCGGCCGGAGAATTTGAAACTCCTTGCGCTGGCGACCGATGACGTCAGGCTTATACGAGAAATATCCGCCGATCGGCTCTCGAGGATGGACAGTGGGATCGCGAATCGCTGCTTTAGGTGGTATTTACACAGGAAGAGATTTCCTTTATTGGCAAAATCTTGGTTTATATTTCATGTTGTTTTTGATTGTTTTGCCAGATAAAAAAAAAAAAAAAACCCGAAAGAGTAGAGAAGGCTTTGTTATCCGAGAGAGAAAAGCGTATGAACCAGAGGATTCTGGCATTGTTAGTCATGTTTGTTGTTTACTGTGATCTCAGTGGTGTTCTTTGACAACCTTTCTCTCTTCGTCGGTTTTGTAATTTCAAGTACCCATATCAAAATTTCAACTTTCTCGATTCCATGGAACTTTCTCGATTCCAACTTTAAAGTTTAATATAATTTAATAAAAAAATATATATAAAAGAATATATATATTTTTTTATATTTTCCGTACTCGCGGTAAACACTGTAAAATGTTTTCGGCGGAAAATAATTTCAGAGAAAATGACTTTCCTAAAAATATTTTTCTACGAAAACCATTTTACGTCAAAGTAAACGGAGTCTAAATGTTAAAAGGTTACAAAGTCATAGGTATAATCATAAAATTCTTATAATCAAAGTACAGATTTATGACTTCAAGCTTTTGCTACTCATATAAAACTACAGTTAAGGAACACATCTGCTCCGAGCAAATTAGATCAAGGATCTGAGTAGTAGTCCAAATACAAAAAACAAAAAATCGGGCATTGAGAAATAAACCCCCATACCTATCTACTCTTCCTTAGCCCAAAGGTTAGGAGACAGTTTACATCCTCAACCCAAAGGTCAGGACAAAAAGAATAAAAAACTCAGAAAACAAAAAAATCCCCATGAGTCGCAGAAGAGGAGCACGACATTCCTATGAAGACAAACCTAGGCCGATGAAGATGATCAAATCTAAGTTTGAAGAAATTAGATCTAAATATATATACCTACAAACTAGATCTAAAACACACTTGCCAAAAATGGAGACTCGAAGATACCACAAAAAAGACCATGGAAGGGGGAGGAGGGAAGAATTGCAAACTCTGTGATTGATCTTCTTCTTCATCTTCTTCTTTGTGTTACTTAGAGGGAGAGAGAAGAATTTTAAAGAGAAGGTAGACTCTCTCTCTTGACATTGTTGATTTGTTGTATGTGTTTTTCAAGATTTAATATTATTGAAATCCATATTTATTAAGTAGAATCATGTAGATTACCGTTAGATACATTAGTATAAAATCTTGACCATGAAATGACTTCAATCTATTTCACTTAAAATTGAGAGGATTCTATTCCCTCTTTATTGTCTGCAATTGCAACTTTACCCGTGAAAAACATAACTCTCTATCTAATTTGAATTGATTAGTTGACAATTTAGATATGTTCAAGAGAAGTACCAAATTAACTTGGTTCATTTTTACCTTTTTAGATATGTTCTTCTGGTACCTAGCTTGTGTTTGTCCTCTAAGGATGTCTTTAGAGTGAAGTTGAGGGACGAGGATCCCCTTTTATAAAGTTGTATTTTATTATAATTAATATAAAGTTGTATCATAATTTATAATGTATAATTACATATTTATTTTATAGTTAATATTCGTATTTTTCATTATTTATGACTATTAATATACTTATTACATTGTAATTAATATCATTATTAAATATTAATTATATAAGCTAGTTAGGCCATCTAGGGCCTACCGTAGGTTTGGCCAAGGCATGCCCTAATTGTAACACTCTCAAAATTAAAAACTAGTTATTGATTAATGCGCTGTTCGAATGTCTGAACGAACGTTGTAGTGAACAATGAACTCTGAAAGATCAGCATTGAAACAGTGCTCTGAACAGCACTCCAAACGAAGGTTTTCAACCAATGACCATTCAAACGGTGTACCGAATGGCACAACAAACATCATTCGGTGGCCTTCGACTCTAAAAAATGATATACCGTTCAGACGGCTTAGCGAATGGTCTAGCGAACAATGCTAGCTCTCAGGTTATTTGAGGATGTATCTCGTTCGAACGGTCCAACGATGTTCCAAATGAATATCTCTAAAGCATACTATTTAAAATTTTAAACCCTCCAGCAAACACTCGCTTCTGGAAGTTGTTTTGACCCAATAAACTTCATAATTGAAAACTTTTCATGAAATTTAAAGTTATAGCAAACAAATTCTTTGCACCTTTTTCTCTAGTGCTTCCTTCACCAGCTATTGAGTGATGCTCCATTCCGGTCGTAGGAAAGTTAATTTGCACCCAACAAGGCACTTGAATCTGGTGATATTGCTGCCCCTGTCTTATCATTTAATTCATATATATATATATATATATATATATACACACGATAATCATGACTTTGTCTTTATCCATTGAGCAAGGTTGGTATCAAATACAAGGTAATTTCATGGAACTGATCGATCTTTGCTTTTATTCTAATCTAGCTAGTAATATACCTAACCTAGTTGTAGTTGGCATCATCTTTTCCCAGAAATAGAGAACAGTGTATTGAAGGATAGTGCCATAATTCGAGGATTTAAACAAAGAAAAAAGAAAAAATTACACCTGATAACGTGGAAAACGCAAGATTGTAGAATAATAATACCTTGCTGGCACATATATAAGTACTTGTGATTGTTAAGACAATAGTGGGTTTTTTTTTTTTTTTTTTTTTTTTTTAACGTATTTATTTATTTATTTTTAAATCTGGAAACAAAATACGTTATTAAGATGACCTGAAATTTGATATTCATCAATATGGTCCGTTTTAGCAGAAAACATTTTCCGACATCGAGTCTTGGGCCGGCTGGCCTAGAATTTGTAATTTTCCATACGTGCTAAATACCAAAAAATATTTTTTAGGAACTTTTGTAGGATAATGTTTTTCGATGCGTTGAAAACATTTTCGTACGTCGGGTCACGGGTGAGTCTTGGCAAGGTCCTGGTTGGGTCTTGGTGGGGTCCTGGACAAGTCCTGGTTGGGTCTCAGGCGGGTGTCGGAGGGGTCCTAGTTGGATCTCGGCGACATCCTAACTAGGTTTGTCTATTAATTTGAGAATGAGATCTTCAAACTTGGAAAATTGTTTATGGTTTTCAAAAATCAAAACTATTTTTTGAAAATTAAAGAAGAATTTTTGGTCAAATGAAAAATATTTTCCTTAAACTATTATTTTACGTCTCACCAAACACCCGAAAATACATAAAACAATTTATGGAAATCATTTCACCTCGAAACAAATGGAGCCTAAGATGACATGAAATTGATATTTATCAAGTATGGGTCGGTTTGGATTTGTGATTTGAAAATGTGTGATTTAAAAATAGCGATTTTAAAATGTGAAATTTAAAAACGTGACTTTTAAAAATGTTGTAAACGTTGGTAAAATCGTAGTTTGGCTTTTATAATTGCAAAGAAATGAATGGGTGTTGTTGTTAGAGAATATATTTCCTACATTGAGAATAAATATATTACCTTGATATTATATGTTATTTACCTTGTATAAGAGTGATTGTATGATAATCACATTTGATTATCATACTTATCTATTTCAATTCTCTTATAAGTATGAGTGTTTGTATTGTAATATTAATTAAAAAATAAGAGTATAATGTAGTCATTTGGACTTTATTGGTGGACGTAATTCATAGGCCAAACCACTTAAAATCTTTTGTCTCTATTTATTTTTATTTCCTTATGAATTTCTTCAGTTGTAATGAAAGGCTAAATGTATGGCTGATATGTAATATGAGAGAAAAAGACATATATAACAAAATAGTGCGAGAAGAAGAAAGCAGAGCAAGAGATCATAAAGGAGATCTGAGTTTTGAGTCGCTGGCAGAAACATGTCTACCCGCTCCGCTTGTGATCCAGAAACCTGATCATTTGTGTGAACTAAATCTTAATGTTGAACATCTCATTATAGGCTAAAACTGCAGCCCGTTTTATCTAGCATACAAAAACAACCGTAGACAAAGGGAGGAACAGAGAGAATCAATTCAATTCATAACAGAGTTACATATTGGATCAAAGTAGCATTTGTTAACTTGATCACGGATACAATATCAATCATCTCACACAAAACCTGATACATAATTATTTTCTTTTCAAACGCATTGCACGACATTAGCACGTACAATCACCTAAACTTGCAGAAAAAACACCAAATCCAAACCAAACAAATAATAAATACAAGGATGCGGTCTTGGGAGGACCTGTCTGAAATCATGACTACATATTGTAGAACTCTTGAGGTTCTTTTATTCTTGCAAACAACCGTCTAAGGCACACAAAGAAACCATGCATGTTGAGCTTCATGCTGATCATCATTTCTTACCGTTGTCAGATGGGAAGACTGCGAACCAAGCCTGAACGGCAGTTAGAGCAAGTACCAATAATACACCCAAGAAAGCAATGATAGTCCAAGGGCTGCTGAAATGATCGTGACGGACTTGAGCCATATAGGTCGTCCAATTGTTGTCGCAGTAGCCCTGAATCTGTAACTTGACTTCCTTATATGTTTCCGCGTTAGGGACCAAGTCAGTGCCTATCTCATTGAAGAGGTCAGCCACTTGTTGATCGCTGCCAAGGAAGTTGTGGAGTACGCGTGCCTTCCTCAGATCCTTGACGTCGTTGGCTTCATCGATGAGTGAATCTAGGAAAGATATATAAGAGCTGATGCCGAAGTCGTTCTCGAAATCCAGGCACATTTCGTAAGCAATCAAGTTCATGAACTTGGGGCCATTGAGTCGTCCACAGTAATTGGAGGAAGCCAAAGGTATCCCGGGTAGAAACCGAATCCGAATCGTCTGGTGAAACTTATGTTTCTCAAGTAACTATTATTCTTGCTACGTTTCAAATGGATTCCTGTTGCTTTAAGCTCCTGCACGTTGCGATACGTTTGCCAATCTGGGTCCTCTTGATGTGTAAGTGGACATCTACTTGATGATGGTTCGGTTTTCCGGCAAGGCGAAGGACCCAGAAGTCTTGTTCTCAGAAGGTCGAGGAGATGGGTCGGGTCTCTTTCTCCATGTTTTTGCTGCTCTGTTTGCAGATTATTAATGTTTCGAATGAAACTTTCAATCGAGTTTCTCAACAGCTCTTCCTTCCTGCTGTACCTCATCAATAACTTGAGGAGACGATAGGGAACTTGGTTCTCCAGCAAGAACAAATCCTGCTGAGCGAAGGCTACGCTGTCGTTTTTTATATTCAACTCTTCGAACTTGCTATTTGCAGCACAGAATATGTACTGTAGTATTGCGCAGCCGTCCACGAACAATATCCAGGCGAGTACCTCATCATCATAATTCTTCGTCACCTCCTCCTCAAAGCATCCCCTCAGTAGCGTGATTTCCTTCTTAATCTTCCCATATAAATCATTTATATCATCGTCTAAAGTATATCCATTATTGCAGCTGAACCCTTTGACAAACTCATATGCCAATTTACGCTTGTACGTCTCTCCTAACTGGTACTTTGGGATGCCGTGATGGATAGGACCGAGCGACGCCACTCTTGGCTCAAAGTACTTAACGAAATATTGCTTGTGATCCCGCAGCAAGAATATAACCTTCTGTATTTTTGCCGCTTCATCAGCTCTCGGTTGGGCTCCTGCCTGCTTTAACATTTCAATCTTTTCCCCCATGGCAGTGGCAGGCCGGTGTTGGCTTCCTTCACCGGCTTCTATTGACCTGACAACCTTGCTCGAGTGAAGCTCGATCTCGTCATGAATGGAAACAATATGCTCATCATCCATTCCGGTCGTAGCTAATTAAGTTTGCACCCAACAAGGCAATTAAATCTGGTGATATTGCTGTCCCTCCTGTACTTGGAATTGGAAATAAATATAGCCAGCTTAAGAAATTAAGGGCGGTTGCTTTTGTTCGAATGTTTGAGCGGGAATTAAATATTGACACTTTTATGAAATAGCAAGCGTGGAATCTAATCCACGTACAAGATTCGTGGGAAAATGTAGAGAATTAGCAGGAACTTTTCATTAAACATACTACGTACACTCTTCTGATTAAACTATTGGTTATCACGACATTGTACGTCTTTATCTATCGAGCAAGATTGGTATCAAATACGTACAACGTAATTTCATCAAAGTCTCTGCCTTTTATCCTAAAATATAGGAGAGTAATTAATATATATATATATATATATCTAGTTGGACGATTAGAGGCTCGAACACTTCGGGCTGAATACATGAACAATTATGATTATTATTTTTTAAATTTTTTTTTCTCCGAGTGTGAATTCTCTTTGAAAAAAATTTACATGTGATGACGTGGAAAACGCTGGTTCCCTTAGACCTCTTTTTGTTTTTGTTTTTGTTTTTTTAAAAAAGAAAAGAAATGATGAGTATCAATATATATATTTCATTTCATCTTACAAATTATCATTAGATGTGTGGACAATGATAGACCCCACAAATTTAATGGTTAATCTATTGAATTTATAAAAAAAATATGAGCAAATTATTGACACCAAACATTTTTCGTAATTCCCTTATATAATTGAGACTTTATTGTGTAGAGAAATTTTTAACAAATCACATATTGCCACGTTCTGCTAATGATCACCTATTAAGAACACATTTGAGAAATAAAATTTTTAAATTAAAAAATAATTTTAATAATTTTTAAGCTTTTAAACCTTTGAAAATGGTTTGAATTTTTTTCGTTAATTAAGCACACTTTTGAGGTACATAACGCAATCCCATCAAGAAAAATCAACAGCTTATATATAGCGACGGCACAAGTTGTGCCGGGCCATGTGGCAAATGCACAGGAAGTGGTCCCTAAAGGGTCAAAACCAAAGGCGACGAAAAATGTTCGTTAGAATGCTTTGGGTCTTCCGTATTAGATTCTCTCTACAGATTTTACGGAAGAATTTTTTTTTTTTTTTACTACGCGTAACATGGAGTTGCTTGAGAGATGAGTGGTGGTATATTTCAGCTGAAAGATGCCTGTGTACGTGGCTGTTTTGATATTGACCTCTTCACCNGTGTCGACGCTGATGACAGTTTTTCTTGTAGTGATTAGATTCTCTCTACAGATTTTACGGAAGAATTTTTTTTTTTTTTTACTACGCGTAACATGGAGTTGCTTGAGAGATGAGTGGTGGTATATTTCAGCTGAAAGATGCCTGTGTACGTGGCTGTTTTGATATTGACCTCTTCACCTTTTTTACTTTAGCTTAATTATGAGTTAATAATGACGCTTCTTTTTCTTGGAATCCATTTTTCACTTTGCACTACTTTTTATTATTGGACAAGGATTTAATATTATTATTAACGAAATATTTAAACTTTATTAGTAAAATATCAAGAGCATAAAGAAAGCTCTTACAACATATATCATAAAGTTCTAAAAAATCATAGATAAATACTAGATAGGAGGATATAAAGTCATAAATACAATCATAAAATTCTTATAATTAAAGTGCAAATCTATGACTTCAAGCTTTCGCTACTCATATACAACTACATGTAGTTAAGGAATACATTTGTTCTGAGCAAACTAGATCTAGGATCTAGGTAACCCAAATACAAAAAACTAAAAATCGGGCATTGAGAGATAAACCCCCACACCAATCTACTCTTCCTCAGCCCAAAAGCCAGGAGACAGTTCATATCCTCAACCCAAAGTCAGGACAAAAAGAATCAAAAACTCATAAAACAAAAAATCTCCACAAGCCGCAGCAGAGGAGTACGACATTCTCAGGAAGACAAACTTTGGCCAATAAAAATGATCAGATCTAAGTTTAAAAAAACTATATATATATATATCTAAAACACACCCATAAAAAATGGAGACCCGAGGGGACCATAAAAAAGACATCAAGTATTGCCACCATAGAAGGGGAGGAGGGAAGAATCACAAACTCTGTGATTGATCTTCTTCTTCTTCTTCTTCTTTGTGTTAATTTCTTAGAGGGAGAGAAGAATTCTAGAGAGAAGGCAAACTCTTTCTCTTACTAGACATTGTTGTAGGTCAAAAAATAATGGGTAAAGTATACATTTCCCCCTCAAACTACCACCAAACTGATAATGTTTCCCCCAAACTTTCAATTGTGACAATGTCTCCCCCAAACTACCAAAATATTGTCAATGTCCCCCCTAAAGCTAGCAAAACGATAAAAATGCCCCTATATATTTTTAAACAGGACAAAAATACCCCCATAAAATAATTTTTTTTCTTTAAAAAAAACAAAAAATTATAATTTAAAAAGAACGATTTTTTTAAACGAATTTTTTTAAAATGATTTTTTTTACAAAACGAAAATTTTTATTTTCTTACACGAAAATTATTAATTTTTTTAAAACATAAATTTTTATTTAAAAAAGTTATAAAACATAAGAAAAAAAATCAATTTTTATAAAAAAAAATTTGAAAATTTTTAATTTTTTTCTTATGCAAAGGATTTTTTTTTTTTAATTTTCCACCATTTGGATTTTTTTTAATTTTTTTTTTAGTTTTATTTTTTTTAGAAGTTTTAGTAATTTTTTTATTTAAATAAGGGTAGTTTTGTCATTTGGAGAAATATTGACAATTTTTGGTAGTTTGGGGGGGACATTGTCACAATTGAAAGTTTGAGAGGGATATTGTCAATTTGGTGGTAGTTTGAGGGGGGTATATGGACTTTCCCCAAAAATAATTAAGTCAATTTTTCTTTTCTCTCTTAATTAACAAATTAGCTACAAAAAATGATAAATGTTTATAAGGTCATTTTAAACCATAGTCTTACTCAATAGCATAGACGTTAACCCACTTATCCAATAAATTTAAAAATTCATAAATTTTATTTCTTATAAATTGAAACATGTTAAATATTTGTTCCCATATATGTAGTTTAAAATGAAATATAAAGGAAAAAAATTCAAAATAAAAACCTAGATTAATCGATTATAGAAAATGATTGATTAATTATTATATTTCAACAATGAATCCATTATGGTAAACTTTGTCTTTGAGGAGTTGAATTTTCTCCTCATAAACAATTTTTTTGAGAAACTTTACTCTTACACCGACAAAAACAAAGAAATATTCTAAAATATATGAGCATGTTGATATCTGATTACAGTTATATAATATTTATTAATTTTGTTAACAAAAGAATGTTGGTAGTTTAATTTTTTTTTTTAACAAAAAAAGAGATAAAAAAAAAAACAGTGACAGGAATATTAGAACACCTAAAAACAAAAATGAACAACAAAAGTCAATTAAATTTACAAAAAAAAAAAATATTGTAACTTATATTAAATAAAATTAAGAAAATTTGAATGAAAAATAATATATAATTAGAATAGAAATTAAGGATTAAAAAAAATGTAAACAAATGAAAAATACTAATATAATAAAAAAAAACTATTTTCTTGGTATATTTTTCTCAGTTCCAATGAAATCCACAAATATAAGAAAATGTTTTGTCAAATAAATTTTTCTTTTTTTCAACCATCCTACACATATATAAAAGTAAAAGAAACTAATTTTAAGACATACAGGAAAACAAAGAAACGATTAGAAAATTGAGTGTGACATATATTGAAAAAATTAAGTTTCTACGAAAAGAAACCCTCACTATTATTTCCTAAATTCAATGTAAAATTTACAAAAGGAAAGTAATCATTTGAATAAAAAATAATATATAAATTAGAAAAAAAAAATAAGGGTCAAAAACAAAAAATGGAATAACATAAGCACCGGAAATAGAGATTAAAAAAAGAAAAAAAGAAAAAATTATTATGATTGAAAAAAAAAGAAAAAAAAACTGTAGTATAATTATTTTTTCATTGAGAAATAATGAATAAAAACTCTCTCTTTCTCTCTCTCGTCTTTTTTCGGAATTGATTGATAAAAAAACCCCTAGCCGTCAGAGAACCAGTTTCAGAGGAGGAGGGTCTCCCCCCTTCCCCTCCCCCCTTCCTAATCTCCCCCTCCCCTTTTGCCTTTTTTTTTTTTTTTTCCTTTGTTTTCTGTGTTTTTTTAGATGTTTTTCGGCCATATACGGCAATTTCAGCCACTTCCGTCTGCCCGCCAAGGTGTTGTGCCACTCATCTCCTCCATAACGTGCCAACGCTGGGTAGTGCCCATCATCTCCTCCACTCCGGTTGCTGTTTTTTATGGTTGTGTTTCTTGTTTTGTTTGTTTTGAATAAAAGTTTTTTCTTCTTCTTAGATCTGTTATTGTGAGCAATTTACGACGAGAATGATGTAGTTTCCCGACTGTTTTGGGTCGATGAGTAAATCTAGTTTTCTTAGGAGTAAATCTGTGTGGGGGTTAGGTTTTCTCTCTTTTTTTTTTTTTTTTTCCTTTTCCTTTCTATAATTTTGTTTGAATAAGGATTGTTCAAACCTTTGGGTTGTTGATGTGATCCGTTTTCTGGCTCACGGGCTTAGGAGGATGAGTTTCGGCATAGATTTTCTGCTACCAGAGCTGTGAAAGATGAGCTACCTATGCATTGAGTTGAATTTGTCTGGAACAGATTTGATGTTACAACTGAAAATTAGTCATGGGTAGTGGATATTATTGTCATAGATATGATTTGAATTTTGATTTTTATGTAAGCATCTATAACTTGTAACCTCGTAGTTTCTGCTATGATTTTATCAGAGCCTTTTGCTGTGTGATGTAAGAGCGTTTATACTCATGATCCTTCTTCAATGAGATTGGAATGATTTTCCCTTTTTTTAAAAAAAAAAAAATTATTGAAATCTATATTTATTAAGTAGAATCATGTAAATTACCGTTAGATACATCAACATTAAATCTTGACCATAAACTATTTCATTTAAAATTGAGAGGATGCTATTCCTTTTTATTGGCTGCAACTACAACTTTATCCGTGAAAAACATTATTCTCTATCTAAATTGAAAGGATTAGTTGACCATTTTAGATATGTTCAAGAGAAGTACCAAATTAACTTGGTTTATTTTTACCTTTTTAGATATGTTCTTCTGGTACCTAGCTTGTGTTTATCCTCTTAGGATGTCTTTAGAGTGAAGTTGAGGGACGAGGATCCCCTTTAATTAATTCCACTCATTGCGGCCAAAATCACAAACACAGATATATAGGAAAAACCCCAGCTTTTTCATAAAAATATTTTCTAAATCAAAGACCAAATTTTTATTTTTATTTTGAAAAATTACTTCACTTATTGTGTCATGGTATTTACAATTAATGTTAACATCGAGTTATCAAAATGAACTCCCTTTATCATCGCTGAAGATTACGCTTATAAATACCTCTAGCACATTGAATGGGTCGGTGCATGCTGTAAATGGCCACAAGTATTGCTAAGAGAAACATATAGAACAAAAGAGTGTGAGAGGAAGAAAGCAGAGAAAGATCAGAGAATTAAGGAGATCTTGCTGAAAATATAATAGATAATATGTTGAGTAAATCTAATTAATGATTGCGTGTTGGAAATTAATAATACCACACTCATAATTATTTTCATTCCAAACACATTACACGACGATCGAACTTAGCACGTACAATCACTCTTAATTACTTATTTTATAAAAACACCAAAATCAAACAAAACAAATTAATACGTACAATATATGTTGTAGAACTCTTAAGGTTCTTAGTTTTATTCTTGGAAACAATCGTACGTCGTCTAAGGCACAGAAACAAACCACGCATGTGAGTTTAATTAGGTAAGTAGATATATGGTAGCTAGATGCACTTGGAATGAAGAGCAAACAAATTCTTACTACTTTCTCCGTCATCTTAATTTTTCTTTAATTTCAGCTTGCAGAATTTTTCGCAGGGTCCAGGCTGAGAGGCCATGACTGCGTACGCAGTCTGAGCGGCAGTTAGAGCAAGTCCCAATAATACGCCCAAGAAAGCAAGGATAGTCCAGGGGCTGCTGAAATGATCGTGAAAGAATTGAGCCATCCATGTCATCCAATTGTTATCGTAGTAGCTCTGAATCTTGAACTTTACATCCTTATAAGCTTCGATGTTAGGCACCAAGTCAGTGCCTATCTCATTGAAGAGCTCAGCCACTTCTTGATCGCTGCCGAGGAAGTTGTGCAGCACTTGCGCCTTCCTCATATCTTTGACGTCGTTGACTTCATCAATGAGTGAATCTAGGAAGGATATATAAGAGCTGATGCCGAAGTCGTTCTCGAAATCCAGGCACATTTCGTAAGCTATCAAGTTCATGAACTTGGGGCCCGTTGAGTCGTCCACCGTAATTGGAGGAAGCCAAAGGTATCCCGGATAGAAATTGAATCGCCTAGTAAAACTTACGTTTCTCAAGGATCTATGTTTGCTCCGTTTCAGTTGGATTCCTGCTGATTTAAGCTCCTGCACATTGCGATACGATTGCCAATCTGGGTCCTCTTCACCTTTCTTTCTACATGGCCATATTCCACGTGTCTTTCCGGAGGGCGAATCGGATTTTGAGGATTCCGGAGGACTCGGGGCTTCATTTGTTAAATTTTTTTCTTCTTTTTGTACTCTGTTTATATAATAAAAATATTAACAATATTTCAACACATAAAAATACTCATAAAACAAATAATGTTTACCTTTGTGTGTGTATATATATATCACATTATCACATGAATAAAAAAAATATTTCCCAAAATTCATAAAAAACATACCCCAAGAGTCTTGCTCTCATAAGGTCGAGAAGATGAGTCGGCTGCGAACCAGATCTTTCTTTTTGTTTTTGTTGCGGCTTCGTTTGCTGATAAGTAACGCTTCCAATGAAATGCTCAATCGACTCACTCAACTCGTCTTCCTTCTCACTCAATTTCATCAATAAGTTGAGGAGAAGATAGGGAACTTGGTTCTCCAGCAAAAACAAATCCTGTTGAGCAAAAGCTACGCTGTCGAATTTTATATTCAACTCTTTGAACTTGTCATTTGTAGCGCAGAATATGTACTGTACTATTGCGGAGCCATCAACGAATAACATCCAGGCGAGTGCCTCATCATCATACTTTTTTGTCACTTCCTCCTCGAAGCATTCTCTCAGTTGCTTGATTTCATTCACAACCGCCTCGTATAAATCATTTATACTCTTCCCGCTACATTCCACGAACTTACTCGCCAATATAAGCTTGTATTTCTCTCCGAGCTGGTACTTTTTGTTGTCATGGTGGATAGGACCGAGAGCTACCACTCTTGGCTCAAAGTATTTAACGAAATGCTTGTGATCTCGCAGCAAGAATATAACCTTTTGTATTTTTGCCTCTTTACCCACTCCCGTTCGAGCTCCTGCAGCTGCCTCCGTTAAACTTCTAAACCTTTCCTCCCTGGTAATGGAAGGCCGGTCGTGGCTGCTGCTTCCTTCACCACTTTTGACAACCTTCCTCGAGTGCAGCTCCTCGATGGAAACAATATGCTCCATTCTGGTCGTGCCAAGTTAAGCAATTAAATCTGGAGATATTGCTGCATGTCCCTGTCCTTGCATTTAATTCATATATATATACTACTTGGAAACTAATTAAGGACTGTTGCTAATTTTATTTATTCGACCACTTTGTGTAGCTTTTAAAACTGTTGTTGCATTGCTTTTTGGTTAACCTAATCCGGTTGGGCTTCAGACTCATTGTCTGTGAAAGAAATTTTTTTTTCATTGTTACTTCTCATCAAAATATCCACTATTTCTTCGGAAGCTTATTTAGATGTTCGATAGAGGTATTCGTACTCCCAATGGTTGTGTCCATCAGATTGTGCCGCAGCAAGGGGTATCTCGGTCTGCATTCACTGAACTTATCCACTTTCACTTGCTTAGAGGTGCTAGTGATCTATCTAGATTGGGTATATCTGGCTAAGCTTATTTTTAGTTTTTGTGTAGGCTTTTATTAACTTTAATTATGTCTATCTTGTAACATGTTTTTGATTTAATGGATGCTGGTTTATTTTTATTTTTTTTAAAAAAAACCATGATTAAAATAATTATTTTACTAAGAGAATACAAATAAGCCATAAGTAGTCTTCCTTCCAGATAAAGATTCTAAATAAAGATTATAAAGAAATAGTCATTCCCAAATTAAAGTTGGGAGACACTTTTATTGATAATGACTATCGCGTTTCTTTATAAAGTGAAAAACGATGGCTCCTTTAACCCCCCCCCCCCCCCNNNNTTTTTTTTTAATGAATAAGCGGTTCCCTTAGACTTTATTGTGTAGTGAAATATTCAGCAAATCGCATGTTGCCACGTCCCATGCATGCTAATTAATGGTTTCAAACAATAAAAACAAGAGAAATTCTACAATTACTAAATTTTCTTACAAAAAATTGGTTCCCTAAGTGATGTATTACTCTAACAAATAATCTATTATTTTAAGAAGTGTGGCATCATTTCATGTGATAGTGACACATCATACAAAGGAAATGGTCACTAAAGACAAAAGGAAATGTTGGTCACCATGGTCGTTGGATGCATATATAAGTTTGGTATTAATTAATTAGCTCTTTTGCGATTAAGCTATTAATTTGTTTATGATGATTTTATATTTGCATCAATCGATCTGGAGAATGTTTCCGAGAATGAAATAGTATTTTATAGTTTTTCCCAAAAGTAGGAATTAATTCGCTCATGAAACTAAACATGCATGAGATTTAATTTCTTTTACTTAATTAATTATAATGCAAAATTTGACGATGCTTTTCCCTTTTTTCTTCATGAAGTTCCATTCTCCGGCCGGTCCTCCAAATTTTTAAAACATGCATGGTCCATGCATGGAGTTGCTTGAGAGATAAGAGATGGTATAATATTGCTGTTCAAAGATGCCTATGTGTGGCTGTTTTGATAATGACCTATCCTCTTCAGTCTTCTTCACCCTTTTGCTTTAGCTTACATAATTTATTAATATATAATATTACCGCTTCTTTTTCTTCGAATCCATTTTTCACTTTGCAGCACTACGTTTTATTTATAATTGGCTGTAACCCTGTAACTATCTTCATGATGATCATCCGCAGGAAACAAAACTCTTTAATCGATTAGTTTAGACATGTTCAAGAAAAGTAACAAACTTGTCATTTTAGATATGTTCATCTGCAACCTGGTTTGTGTTTGTCCTCTTGGGATATTGTCCGAATTAGGTGTGTTATTCCCTAAATGAATTTAACAAACTTTAATAAATTAATTCCTTTTAATGGGACCAAATTAATTAACCAGCATATCTAATTCAAAGATGAAAATGATAACTATTCCAGTTTGACGACTTGATCATTAATTAATATTCAGGCTGTGACTGACGACGTTAAGTTGGAAATCTTTGCTCGATAACATGTATTGTCCACTAACAGGGCCAGCCCAATGTAATTGGGGCCTTAGGCAAAAATTTGAAGTTAGGCCTTATTTTTTTTAATATTTAAATATTATTTATTTTAACATTATTATTATATTTTAATAATATTATTTTATTAATATGTTCATTGTTGTTTTATGACTTTTAAGTTTAGAATTAAGATTTTTCCAGTCATTAGTCCCTTCATGTAAAAAAAATAAAATAAAATCATTAGTTCCTTCATTAGCTAGTTGCATTCTATTAGGATTATAAATATTTATAAGAGTTAAAAACATCAATAATATTTTCATTATCTTCTAATTCTTTTTAATGAATTTCTTATTTATTTATGAGTTTGTAATAAATTTATTCAAAGCTCATTTTTTAGATTCAATCAGTTTTTTCTATTTTTTCCTTCTTCTTTTTTTTAAAGTTTTTCAAATCCATATACATATTTTCTAGTAGAAATGTTTGATTAAAAATATTAACAAACCAAAAAAACACAAATTATAATAATAAAAAAAATCTGACTATATTAAAATAAATTACAAAAATAGAACAATAATTTTTTGAAATGGAGATTTTAGTTTAGAGGTCCGGATAGATAATAAACAATATAGTCTGGATAGATAATAAACAATAATAAAATTATTCCCTTGGTCTTTGCAATTTCAGCAAAGAGGGATGGCTTATTAGATATTTTGTTATTTTTTTTCTTGTTTCTATAACATATTTGTTTTTCTAGGTTAAAATTTTTTGGGCCTTAATTTGTTTTTTTTTTTTTGGGGCAGCAGACGTGGGTCTGGGCCATCTGGCCGAAAAAAATTATGTTCTTATTTGCCTTTTGTGATCAAAAGTTGTTTGGTGTTGAGAATGTTAAAGAAGAAGACAAAAACTACTCAGATTTTTAGGCCTTATTAAAAAAAAAAAAAAAAAAAAAAATTAGGCCTTATTAAAAATAAATTTGGGCCTTAAATTTTGGGGGCCCTAGGCGCCGGCCTAACTCGCCTAGCGGTTGGGCCGGCCCTGTCCACTGATCATAATTATTTTCATTTCAAACACATTACACAAAATTAGCACAAAAACACCCAAACCAAAACCAAAGTAAACAAATTAATTAATAGAATTACCCTGACTTATTTTATATAAACTTGAATATATAAAAACTGCAAAGCCAAAATAAACAAATTAATTAATACAATATATTGTAGATTCACTTGGGATGAACAACAGCAAACACATTCTTAGTAACTTCTCCGGCAGCCATGTTAAGTTTTATGGTAATTTGAGCTTGCAGAAGTCATCACAGGGGCCACAGGGAGAGTCGATTGAGTACCAAGTCTGAGTGGCAGTTAGACCAAGCCCCAATAATACGCCCAAGAAAGCAAGGACAGTCCACGGGCTGCTGAAATGATTGTGATAGACTTGAGCCAACCAGGTCATATAAGGGATTTCGTAGTACTCTAGTCCTGAATATGCCTCTTTACAACCTTATACGCATCTGCGTTAAGCACCACGTCGGTGCCTATCGCATTGAAGAGGTCAGCCACTTCTTGATCGCTACCGAGGAAGTTGAGGAGTACACGTGCCTTCTTTAAATCTTTAACGTCGTTGGCTTCATCGATGAGTGAATCTAGGAAGGATATATAAGAGCTGATGCCAAAGTCGTTCTCGAAATCCAAGCACATTTCGTAAGCTATCAAGTTCATGAACTTGGGGCCGGTTGAGTCATCCACTGTAATTGGAGGAGGAAGCCATAGGTATCCCAGATAGAAACCAAATCGTCTAGTGAAATGCATGTTTCTCAAGCAACTATCCTTCTTTCTACGTTTCAAATGGATTCCTGCTGCCTTAAGCTCCTGCACGTTGCGAAACGATTGCCAATCTGGGTCGCGTTGACGTGCAAATGGACATCTACTAGATGAGTTGGGTTTCGGGGGTGGCAGAGGACCCAAGAGTGTTGTTCTCAAAAGGTCGAGAAGATGGGTCGGGTCTCTTTCTTCTTGTTTTTGTTGCGGCTCCGTTTGCTGATAAGTAACGTTTCGAATGTAACTATGAATCGACTGACTCAACTCGGCTTCCTTCTCGCTCAAGCCCATCAATAACTTGAGGAGACCATAGGGGACCTGGTTCTTCAGCAAGAACAAATCCTGTTGAGCAAAGGCTATGCTGTCGTCTTTTATTTTCAACTCTACGAACTTCTTTTTTGCAGCGCAGAATATGTAGTGTAGTATTGCGCAGCCGTCCAAGAACAACATCCAGGCGAGAGCCTCGTCATCATATTCCTTCGCCACCTCCTCCTCGAAGCATTCTCTCAGTTGCTTGAGTTCCTTTGCGACCTCGTATAAAAGATTTATACCCTTCCTGCAACATTGGACAAACTCATTGGCCAATTTAAGCTTGTACTTTTCTCCTAGCTGGTACTTTGTGTTGCTATGATGGATAGGACCGAGCGACGCCACCCTTGGCTCAAAGTACTTAACGAAACACTTGTGATCTCGCAGCAAGAATATAACCTTCTGTATTTTTGCTGGTGGGGGGTTGGTTCCAAGGGCTTCCACCGCTCTCGTTTGGTCCCCTTCCGCCATAAAATTTGTATACCTTTCTGTCATGGTCAATAGTAGGGGTGTGCAAATTAACCGGTTACCAATTAACCGATCGATTACCGATATTAATCAAACGATATAATCGTAATTGATAGTTATCGGTCGGTAATTGGTTAAAAAATTTATACCGATAAGCTTATCGGTCGGTCAAGAATTTATTATCAGTTAACCGATATGACCGATACACTACAAAAAAAATAGTTCTTGTTGGCATTTTTTAAGTGCCAACAAACTGGTTTTAAATGCCAAGAAAATTCATCTTGGCGTTTATTACCAACATAAGGTATGTATCGGCAATTCCAGTGTCAAGAAAATTTTTTCTTAGCACATAAACTAAATGCCAGTAAATTTTAATGGCACATAATATATGTCCCACAAAGTCAAAAAAATTATTTTCCGGCACATAGTATATGTGGCAAGAAAAATTGAATTTCTTGGCACATAGGCTATGGGCCAAGAAAACTTGAATTTCTTGGCACATATCCTATGTGCCAATAAACTTGAATTTTATGTGTCAAGAAAACTTGAATTTATTGGCACATAGGCTATGTGCCAAGAAATTCAAAAAACTTGAATTTCTTGGCACATATTCTATGTGCCAAGAAACTTAGAATTGCGGAGGTTTTATTTAATGGGCTTAAAATTACTTTTAACGTTCAAAAAGTTTGTTTGAAGAAAAAAAATATTTGTTTGGTAAAAAAAATTAAAAGTACTTTTAAGGGGTCCAAAATGTCTAAAAGTGACCAAAACGTACTTCTGGTAAAATCTTAAAAATGAAACTTTTACTCAAAAACTCTTTTTAACTTAAAAGCTCTACTTCTCAAACATAATCTCAAACAAGGTCTAAGAGAAATATTTGAAATGATGAACAACTTGCACTTTTGCAAATTGTATCCAATTACTTGTCAAATTGTCAAATGAACCAACAAGAAAATACAATGATTAAAAATGGAGGAAACCTATAAAACCTATAAAAAATTTAGAAAGAATCTCAGAGAAGTATAGTAATTACATGGTAATATTGAGAGAAGCAACTATAAAATTGAATTGAAGTGGGTAACAACCAAGTTCTGTAGATTCAGTCATCCATCTACTATATTGACGAAACAACAAATTTGTCTTCTTAAATACTCCTAAATGCTTACCTGAACAGGGAAAAGAAAAAGAAAAAAAGATCAACAATTTAAAATAACATGTAAAATGGTCCACAAACACTTGGGGAGACGTCTGCCTGGTTCGAACAATTTCCAAAAGTGGCTGAGCCTGGCTGAGCCGGGCTGCTGGGGAAGCATAACTACATGGTTAAGAGAATCAAATTGCATACAGAAAAACAGAAGGGAAAATATGCATCTGGTACTACCTAAAGAAATGAGCTCCAACAATCCGATATTGGGATTTTGTCCTCTCCCCAATCAGGCTCAAGTGAATTGTGGAGGTGTTACTTGCAAGTATGCAATGTGGTGGGCAGTACTTTTCAAGATCAGCAAAAATTTGTTGCTTTAAAGAAACATTCTCAATAGCATCCTGTTCCAAGCATCAACAACAGCAAGCATTGAATACCTTGTATATAGAAACAGCGATGACAAAGGTAAACTAAAATCAACATGCATTGTGAACTACCTCAATCACCATGTCCGTGTCTTTAAAGCTTTCATAGTCAAAGACACCCTTGAGAGTTGATATGGTATTCTCCAAGTCCTTCTCAGACATTTTCCCTTCCTTCACACTGCTTTGCAGATTGGCTGAATGGAGAAAAAAAAATTGAGTTAATCGTCCTCAAGAAGCTCAAAGGCAACTCATCAACATAATGGACTTTGTTTTCTTTTTTAATGTAAAAGTATACAAAATCCTTATTTGGTTCAAAAAGATAGAGGACAACTAGATTGTTAACAAGAAGCTTAAGTGCTAATTAAAGAACATTGCTCTCAAAACAAAAGATAACATATCTCCAAAAAGATAGAGTTGGTTTGACAGAAACTAAACTAAAAGTCCTATTGTACTTTCAAAAGTGGAGGCTTCAGCTAAACAAAAACATTTCTCTAATAATGAATTTGGATTCTACCAAGACTTAGCAAGGAAATGAATCAAAAAAAATTTGTCCCAAGTATGAAGATAAGTCGGCTAACCAAACAGCAAGCCTATTTCTTAGAGACTTAAAATAGGCATTCTAAAACACATTATGAGAAGCAATATCAAGACCATTATATTCAAGAAAAATCAAAATTTATGAGAAGCAATACCAAAACAGAGCAAGACACAAAAATGTGAGCCCATTGAAATATCTTTACTTGTGTTGGTGACGAATTTCTGTGATCACAACCACTTAACAAGCGCGGAGACCACATTGGAGACAAACCCACTTACAATTTAGTTTTGATTTGGTTCTTTGATTTTTCTATGATTGCAAATATATCACTTCGTCCAACCTACCGTCTAATTAATTAACGATATGCCATGTTAGACCAATCAATTGGTGTCACGTAATTTTTACTTGATAGGTCATGTGCCTATTAATTATTATATGTGTTACTCGACATAATCAGTTTAAATCACAAATATACCTTAAACAAAAGTATTTAATATATATTTTAAAAAAGGAGATGGTGGCCGTTGACCATCACTAAATAATGAGGGGGCTGCTTCCTACCGAATAAGGGTGGCTGCAGCCCCTCTTTTGTGAGGAGGAATGGGGGTAGTTACCCCTTTTTGTGAGGGGTGGGCTCCTATCTCCACCGAGGGGTGGTCGTCCATCTCAGTGAGGATTTGTGAGCATCAGAAGCTTGAGTGAAAATTTTCTAATGACCTCAAAGAACACTTGGGAGGATGGGGGGAGTATAAAGGAGAAGGTGGGGGCAGGGCGGGGGTGGGGGGGGTGGTGGTGGGGAGGAGGAGATAGAGTGCATGGCAAAGAAGAAGAGTAAAGTGTACAAGAATAGAGAGAAAGGAGAGAGGAAGTCGTGTACCAAGTTGTACTCAAGCAGCGGTGGTCCCTTTAGCTTTTCTTTTTTCTTCTATATCTGATCCAGTGGGTTTTGATGTACAATGTGAAATAAGTATGTGTGTAGTACAATGCGCAGTAAGTTAGTTTGCATAACAAATCAACAGTCAATTTCAATTGTTTTATGATCCAAAGATTAGTTTTAATTGATTCATATATTTTCCAACAATTTTTTTTTTTTAATTTTATTTTATTTAACTTATTAATTCTTTGAGTTTTTCCAAAAGAATTAAAAACACAGTCTAGTACTACCAATACTTGAGAAATGCATTTTTAACTCAAATTTGGTCATTTACTATGTATTTACGGATACATCTTGGCAAAATGAAAATAGCAGACTGTGCTATGTGAACTTTTTTCATTTTGTTTTCAAAAATAGAAAGGTTTGAAGTAACTTCTCAGGATCCAGAGAAACTCTTCCTGGAGAAACCACTAATGAACTAACCAAAGTCGGTATACACTTTTTAAATGGTCTGATCATTGACTGATGCCCTTTAGACTACATTAGGCATTAAGCAGGTAAATAATATAAAGGCAGAAGTTGAACTTTTGTACTTTAACCAATACAACTGATTGTTTGCATTAAAGGGGAACATCGTATGAGATGGGCATGTATATTCCTTCTTCTAATGTGCTGACTAGCATCCTGGCTTATGCAATACCTTTATTATTGATGTCTAATTAAAAGTTTGCGCTGACTAGTTTTGTTGCTGCTGTTATTCTTTTACTAGATTTATTTATGTTCTTTGTTTGTTTGTTTGTGTTGGTGTGAATTTTTTTTTTTTTTTTCGCAGTTGATTGACCCAGTTGATAAGACAGTGGAGAGGGACCTGTCCCTTGCAAAAGAGCTAGGACTGAAGCTAATTTATGCTATGAACACCCATGTCCACGCTGACCATGTAACTGGTAGTGGCCTAATGAAGGTGTGGATTTCTTCCATATTATTGAACTTTACTACATTTCCTTCCTGTAAAATTTCTCTGCTTTCATTCTAGAGGCAGAAATGAATCTGTTGCATTCTCATATGTGGCTACTATTTATTGCAGAATAAGGTTCCTGGACTGAAATCTATCATTTCAAAAGCGGGCAAAGCGAAAGCTGATCTTCTGATTGAAGCCGGAGATAAAATCTATTTTGGTGATCTGTTTTTGGAGGTAGGGCTGCAGTTGCCTGAAATTTTTAACTATTTCATGCAAAAGACCATGGAAATTATTTGAGTTGTGTAGTAAGAATGGTTTCCTAAATTTAGAAGTTAATGTACTATTTTGTTTGTTTTTTCTGGTGAAAATCATCAAATAATTGCATTATAGTGATAGGTTGACTGGATAGTTTATGGTCCATATTTTTGATATGCTTGGTGAGCCTAGGAATCAGCTTTATTTGTTTCTAGGTGCTTCTGCAGGTGCTAGTAAGTTAATTGATGTTCATCTCACACGTAATATTCATCTTTCAAAGTAGTTTCTGCTTCATGATTGCTGATCCTCCTTTTTTAATTCAGTATGATATAAATGTCTTGCACATTATTATTTTTTCCTATAAGTAAATGTCTTGTTTATGGGTGAGGGCAAGAAATCTATGAACATCATTCCACCTATCAGGGAAAAAAATATGAACATCTCGCACAGGAGATCAGATGGCTATGTTATGGGTGAGGGCAAGAACACTAAATTGGTTTCTTGTTTTGATGTGTTTTGACCTAATTATTTGGATGATTAAAATAGTGAGGTTAATGAATCCTACTACATTAATTTCTATAGAAACAGCTTGCCTTTGGTAGATGAATCCTACTACATTTGGTAGACACCTACTGTGCTTGAAAATTCATTAGATAAGAAAGAGGCAGGGAAGTGGAAGTGTTTGGTCGTTCTCAAAATTTTCTCTTGTACTCTTGTCTTTGTAGCTTACCACTTCAAGAAATTTCTATTTGCGGAATAGTTGCAATGCAAGTTGGTAATTAAAAAGTTATTGTTAGGTCCAAAGTTGTGTTTGCATATTCACCCTTGGATGGCTATACAAAAGTACTAGACATTCTATCCAAGCAACAAGAACCCTTAAAATTCAATATAAGTCAAGAAAGAAAGAGATACCTCGCAATAGCAGAAAGCTTGCTTTGATCTTCCTTCACATTCATTAGCATTGCGAGGGCAAAAACTGCAAATAAGAACATTAATTACACATACATAAGCTCAGCAATATGTTCTCTAATACATAATTACTAATCATGAAAGAAACATGTTAATTTAAAACTAAAATACCCACAGGTAAAGATATTGTAAGTAGGAGACCCACAGACAGTGTTTCCCAACTCCTTTTTACATGTTAATCAGTATAAAAGCTTTTTTGGGATATAAAGCAGCAAAAGAGACAAGGAGAGCAGGGCATAGTGTGATCATAAAATGGTTTAAAGTGAACATACAGGAGCTGGGATCAAAGGGAAGAAAGTAAAAGCACAGTCGCACAAGAGAGAGAGAGAGGGAATCATATGCTCTAAAGTTTTTGTCTTTGTATTTACATCAATCAAGTTGGGTTTTGTTATTGCAAATTCAATTTGGCAGCCCTTCACTTTCTTTTAAATGCTCCAAAAAGGAAGAAGAACAAAAAAAAAAAAAAAACAAAACAGAACCAAACAAGATGCAGATATGTGATGCATACCAAATTAAATTACTATATACATTTTCTCACTCTTTGAGGCATTTCTTCAAACACCTCACCCTCACATATGTTCGTCCACCCATACAAACGCAACAAAAGCAATGACAGCAACGAGAGAATATTAGCAACAAAAGCAATGAAGAGTTGCAGGAGCCAAGACTAGATAATATTAGCAACAAGAGCAATGGAGAGTTGCAGGAGATTTGATTTTGAGAGAAACAAGGAAACAATGAGAGCAAAGATGCCACTACAAAAGAAACTTACTTTCCAACATATAAATGAGAATATTTCGTAAAAATCACACCGCGAGGAAACAATTATCAGTCCTTAAACAGTTCTACACGCACAATTCAAAGGCAATTCCTTCACACTTCTAATAAAATAATCAATAAACAAAATTCAAGAACTTGATTCACACAGACACGCAAATGCACACGTGCACAAAGCAATTGAACTATACCTCTTCAACCCAAAACCTAATGATTATATCATAACCCACCAATCGGCCCATATCCGAAACGAAATTAACACAATAAAAAAAAAAAGAAGAAAGAAGAAAGACGAATCCGTACCTGGATTCTTGAGTTTCTAGGAGGGAGGCGAGGGAATGGAGAACGAGGGGGCTAGGGTTTTCAGCGAAGAGGTGATCTTCTCCATCAGCTTCTGGGCCTTGGCGATCAACTCCTCGTCTTTATTCCTCGGTTCCTCTTCTTCCTCCTCTCCTCACCCTCTGGACTGAGGCTGGGGCTCCTCCGCTTGCGCTTGGTTCGCTTGTTCGTCCATGGCCGCCTCCATACGTAATCGATAGAGAGATGAGTGATATGTATGCACACGTTTATATATACGAAGAAATATTAGCAACAAGAGTAAAAGCACAGTCGAAGGAATTGAGAGCAACAAGGAGAACCGCGGGAGAAATTTGATTTTTCTTAAAACAGTTAGATATGTAAACGCAGATAAAATTTTTTTTTGGCTTATATGTATAAACGGTGGTAAATTTTCTGGCTTATACATGTAAATGTAAAGAAAATATTTTTTCCTAACATTTACATAAATGGCAGTAATTTTTGCTGACATTTAAAAAATATATGCTACTAAAATTTAAAAACTTTGGCATTTATTATAAATGCCAGGTAAAAAAAAGCCAAAAAAACTCATTTTTTTTGTAGTGATATAACCGATAAATATTTTTAATTTTTAATTTTTTTATAATTTTATACTTTGTACTCTTTTGATTTTTATTTTATAATATAAAAAAGATGTAGTAGATTAATATAAAAAAAACATTCAATAAGCTATTTTAGCCATAATATATTTAGGCTTCCAAAATTACCAAAACAACTAATTTTTAATAAGTTATTTTAGGCTTTAGCCCAACAAAAAGTATTTGAGCTCTCAAAACAACTAATTTTTGGCCCAATTAGCAACCAGTAAAAAGTTTAATAAAAAGTTAACAAAAACCGGTTTAATCGATTATCGATATGACCGATTAACCAATAACCGATAGCTTATCGGTCGGTAATCGATAACCCTATTAATCGGATCGATATGACCGATACCTAACCCTAGTCAATAGAAACAATATGCTCCATCAAAATCGGGTGATATTGCTATCCTAGCATTTAATTCATATATACCTGATACTACTTTGGAAACTTAAGCATGGGAAACAAAGGACTGTTGCTTTTATTTATTCGAATATTTTAGTTGGGAATCAAGTACATACTATAGACACTTTATTGGTATCTTATTTTATCCACCGACCAAGATTGGTATCAAGTACAAGGTAGTTTCATGGAACTGACCTTTGCTTTTATCCTAATTCAGTAATATATACCTAGTAGAAGTTGGCATCATCTTTTCCCAGAAAAGGAGAAAAGCGTATTAATGAACGATACGTCATGCTTTGAGACTTTAAGCCCTTCAAAAAAAAAAAGAACTACATGTCCTTCCTCTATAAGAGCATCTCCAACAAGAGCTGTTAAAATAGCAGTTCATTATTCACTTTTTTTCATTTTAGCTACTATTTTTTTACAATACACTCCAGCAGAACATCTATTTTAACCATCCATTCTAATTAAATATCACTTTTTAATATTATTTTATTATTTTTTATCTTTTCATTTTCTTTCCCATTTCTCTCACCCGCATTTTCTTTCCCATCTCTTCTCTCCCTCACTGCTCTCCTCCTCTTTTCCTCGCTCACCCTAACGCTCTCCAAAGACGACGAAGACCTTAGCTTCCTCGAAGAACCCGACGACAACTCCCACCACCACCTCTGATTTGGGTCATCCTGAAGATGATTTCGTTGATGATGACGATCTCGAGGACTTCTCCAATCTCGACGATTCGGCGTACAAGGACGACGAGTACAAGGAGCTGGAAGTGGACAACAAAGACGTCTTCGTTCTGAAGGAAGGGAATTTTTGCGAGTTCGTGGAGAAGAATCAGTTCGTGATGGTGGAGTTCTACGCGCCGTGGGTTTCCGACTCTGTATTTCTTCGTCGACGGGGTTCACAAGCCTTATACGGGGCAATCGAACACGTAAGTGTGTTGAATTGCGCTATAATTGAGGTGTTGAGGGAAAAAAAAAATTGGGTGAGGTGATGAGGAATCTGTGAAGAAGAGAAAGTGGGAGAGAAAGAGAAGAAGAGGAAAAAAAATGTGTGCTGCGGAGAAGACGAACCAGAGAGAGAAAGAATGATAAAATAAGAGTAGAAGCTACTACAGTGAACTTCCACATATGAAAGTTTACTGTAGCATATTTAGGGAGAGCTTCTAAGTAGAGTGTCTGTTGGAGCCATAAAAGAGCTAAATTTAACTTTAAAGCTAGTTTGAAGCATCTGTTGGAGATGCTCTAACTTGTTGTCCATCCAACCAAAGATGGAAGGAAAAAGGAGGGTTCCAATGGTTGCAGAATGACTACAAGAAATCTCCCATTTGATAGACACTAATTCGTGAATGCTAAACCTGGGGTTCAAGAATTCTGCCCAAGAACAGCTTATGACAGTTTGTTAAAGAAACAAATCTAGAAAATCTGGATTTATTGTGTAGTAAATCTCATAAATCAAAAAGGCTGATTATGCATGATTTGGGCCTTGATTCAAGGGATGTGCTCCCTCTTTTCAAGTCCTTTTTTTTTTTTTTAAGCAAAAAGGCGGGAATGGGCAACTAGTGTAATTTTTTCCATTGGGAGTGACCATTAGGGTTCCCACCCGCTGTGGAATATTTGGTTTGAGCCATAGCTACTGCTTGGGAAGGCGAGTCCGTCACCACAACCCCACCAAAGTGCAAGTTGGTATAACCCCTTCTTAGTAGCATTTGGTTTGCGGACTACTACCGCAAGCGGGTTCGAACCTGTGACCACTAGGAAAAAATGATGGGGGAATTGAACCCTCTTCTCAAGTCTATATATATAATAGACTACTTGTAAGCAGAAAATTTTGTGAAATAAAAGAATCCCTTCCTCTTTTAGAATTTTGTCATGGTATTAGAGCGATTTGGTTAACACCTTGCGATCTTGGTTCTTTTTTTTTTTTCTTTGATTGCTGCACAGCCTGTGTGGGCTATACTCACACGGGCAATGCCTTTTAGTTTAACAATAATCTAAGAGCCCTATATCTAGCTACTTTCAAATCCGATCATGAATTTGCAGTAAAATGCAATTTGATGTGAAATCTGACCATCCATTAGTGGTTTTGTGACAAGATTCAACCGCCCCTTGGTATTTGCGGCAAAATCCGACCATCCCTTGATAATTTGCAGTGAAATCCGACTGCTCTTTGGTATTTGACATCCCCTTGGTGTGTTGCGGTGACATATGACTACCCATAGTGGTTTATGGCAAGATTCAACCGTTTGTTGCTGCTTTCGGCGAATTTTCAATCGGAATTGAAGCTTTTAACAAATTTTTCTTGTTCATGTTTTTATTTATAGGAGTCTATATTTATATTGTGAACTTCAAACTAAAACGCATTGCATACTTCAAGCTGTTTTAGCTTGAGGGGAATGTTAAAGAAACAAATATAGAAAATTTAGATTTATTGTGCAGTAAATCTCAAAAATCAAAAAAGTTGACTATGCATGATTTGAGTCTTGATTCAAAGGATGTGTTCCTCTTCTCAAGTCTATATAATAGACTACTTGTAAGCAGAAAATATTATGAAATAAAAGAATCCCCTCTTCTTTTAGAATTCTATCACAGTTAATAAGCCGAAAAATGTATACAGCCATAAGCCACAAAAAGAAGGGCCAGGAGCTCACCTATTCAAAGTTAAAGCAAATAAATAAAATAGAAAGCCAGATTCCGTTGTCCTAACAGGATTACCAGTGTTGACAAAGAATAAATTGATATGACTAGCTTTGGGAAAGTTCCCGGCCGGCTACGCTTAGCAGCAGCAATAACCGAATATATTCATCAAAGTTACACGGAATCCGCATTTCTCCAACTCATGAATACCAGCAATTGTAGTCCCACCAGGTGATGCAATTTTTGCTTTTGAATCTAATGTGAGAAGCTTTATTTGATGTTGAGTAAAAAATTTGTATTATATATTTTGTTTCTTTTTCTATGTGGTTTTTTTTCTTCAAATGTTCAAAAAATATATGAGTTTTATTTGTATTGAAATATAATAGGTATCACACCAACAATATGATAGATTCTTACTAATTTTCTACTAATGCGTTGATAATCAAAATCTAAGTTTTATTCTTGTTATTTTTGCTACATTCTTGCTATGTAGAATCCAAGTTGATTTAGTCTATTTTCGATCATTTTTGAAAGTGTTTTTATGCTTTTGAAAGCAAAACAAGGCAAACATTTATTTGATTAATAAGTATAAATCAAACATAAATACTTTCGAAACACCAAAGAAATATTAAGCATTGCACCTTATGTGAGAATTGATTTGATTGTGTTAAAGGTTTAGTGAAAGATTTTGTTTTATTTTGTATTCATAAAAAAATATTTTGTTTAGTTTGATTTGTATTTTTTTAGAATGTTAAAATTATATGAATTTTAATTTTCATTAAAATATAATAAGTATCATACCAATAATATTAAAAACTAATGCTTTGATAATCAAAATCCACATGTTTTCTTCTTGCTATTATTTTCATTTTAAACTACATGAGAACAAATATTTTATACTCAAACTTTCAGGCAAAAGAAAGTAAAAATTTATTTGATTACGGTGCACCAAAAAAAAAAAAAAAAAAAGGATTTTTCGTTTTTTGGAAACACGATAAAGATAATTAAGCATTTACTCTGATGTGAGAAGCTTTATTTGATTACATTAAATGTTGAGTAAAAAATTTTGTATTATTTTTCTGTGTTTTTTTTTTCTTCTTCAAATGTTCAGAAGTATACGAGTCATCAACAATATCACAGTTTCCTATTAATTTTCTATTGATATTTTGATCATCAGATTTCAAATGTCCTTCTTTCTACTTTTTTTTTTCTTTTATACTTTTCATTAAGTATATATTTGGTACACTTAAAAAAAATAAAAAAAATGTATGTTCAGTAATGTACTGGTGTATAACATTTAGTATGTATTTTCATTAAAAGATACATGATAGATTTTTTTTTCAAATACTTATTTTAACTTATAATAAAAAGTAAGATGTGATGCGTTTAATTTTTAAAATTAAATTATAATGAAGAGTCCCGCGCATAGCACGGGTTATGTGCTTTTTTTTTTTTTTTTTTTTTTTGAGAAATATGGAGCTTTCATTGATGAAATTTTATGAGTATAAAACTCTTACATCATAGAGCATACAACTCTAAATAATTATAAACAAAAAACTATGAAAGTTACAAAGTCATAAAAATGACTTTAAGCTTTTGTTAACCATGAACAATAATATTTAATTAAGGAATATATCCGCTTCGTGCGTACTAGATTTAGGACACGGATAGCCAAATACAAATACAAATACAAATACAAATATAAATAAATAAAAAAACTAGAAACTAAAAATCCAGCCTTGAAAGTTATGTGCTAGTGACAATTAATAAGCCGAAAAAATTTATACAGCACTACAGCTAGCTGGATTCCAGAAGAGTGAGAGAAGGAGATCTGAAGATATAGTTATAGACTTATGGTTATGTTGAGTAAATCCAATGTATGGGTGTTGGCAATAATACCAGACTCATAATTATTTTCATTTCAAACACATTAATTACACCACGAAATTAGCACGTACAATATTATTCACCCTCAATGATTTTATAACAAACACCAAAACCGAAGTAAACAAATTAATTAATACGATGATGTGGTCTAATTGGGATGACTGGCCCGTGTGAAATCGTGACTATATATATATATATTTGTAGAACTCTTTAAGGTTCTTTCATTCTTCCAAACAACCGTACCTAAGGCACAGAAACAAACCATGCATGTGAGTTTAGCTAATTAAGTAGATGGTATGAACAACAAACAGATTCTAGATTAATTAGTACCTTTTCCCTCATGTTGATTTTCATGCTGATCATCATTTCTTAGCGTTGTCACGTAAGTGAGGGAAGATTGCGAGCCAAGTCTGAGCGGCAGTTAGAGCAAGTCCCAATAATACGCCCAAGAAAGCAAGGATAGTCCAAGGGCTGTTGAAATGATCGTGAAGGAATAGAGACATCCATGTCATCCAACTGTTTTCGTAATACTTCTGAATCTGGAACTTGACATCCTTATAAGCGCCAGTGTTAGGCACAAAGTCGGTGCCTATGATCTTATTGAAGAGGTCAGCCACTTCTTGATCGCTGCCGAGGAAGTTGTGCAGCACGTGTGCCTTCCTCATATCTTTGACGTCGTTGACTTCATCGATGAGTGAATCTAGGAAGTATATATAAGAGCTGATGCCAAAGTCGTTAAAGAAATCCGGGCACATTTCGTAAGCTATCAAGTTCTTGAACTTGGTGCCCGTTGACTCGTCCACCGTAATTGGAGGAAGCCAAAGATATCCCGGGTAGAAACCGAATTTTCTAGTAAAACTTATATTTCTCAAGTAACTATTATTCTTGCTGCGTTTCAATTGGATTCCTGCTGATTTAAGCTCCTGCACATTGCGATACGATTGGTCCGGACTCGAGGCTTTGCTTTCTTCTTCTTTTTGTACTCTGTTTCTATAATTAATAAAACCATTAGCAATTCAACACATAAAAATACTAGCTCATAAAACGAATAATTTTAATTACCTTTATATATATGATCACATGAATAAAGAAAATACTTTCCAAAACACGTACGTACGTTAATAAATATACATACCCCAAGAGTCTTGTTCTCAGCAGGTCAAGAAGATGGGTCGGGTCTCTTTGTTCATGTTTTTGTTGTGGGTTCGTTGGCTGATAAGCAATGATTCCAATGAAACGTTCAATCGACTCACTCAACTCGGCTTCCTTCCCGCTGTACCTCATCAATAACTTGAGGAGACCATAGGGGACTTGGTTCTCCAGCAAGAACAAATCTTGTACTAGAGGGAAAGTTACACAGTCGATTTTCATATTCAACTCTTTGAGCTTGTCATTTGTAGCGAAGAATATGTACTGTAGTAATGCGCAGCCATCCACGAACAACATCCAGGCGAGTGTCTCATCATCATACTTTTCTGTCACTTCCTCCTCGAAGCATTCCCTTAGTTGCTTGATTTCCTTCTTAACCATGTATAAAAGCTTTTTGCTCTCCCCGCAACCGCAACCTTGGACAAACGCATAAGCCAATATAAGCTTGTGCTTCTCTCCTAGCTGGTACTTTGGCTTGCCATGATGGATTGGACCGAGTGACACGAGAATTGGCTCAAAGTACTTAACGAAATGTTTGTGATCGCGCAGCAAGACTCTAACCTTCTGTATTTTTGCTGGTGGGTGGTCAGTTCCAAGGGCCGCTCCCATTTTGCCTCCTTCATCCAATAATTTACTAAACCTTTGCTCCATCTCCATGGTAATGGCAGGCTGGTCGTGGCCGCTGCTTCCTTCACCAGATATCTCGTCAATGGGGACAATATGCTGATCATCCATTTCGGTCGTAGATAAGTTAGTTTGCACCCAACAAGGCAATTAAATCTGGTGATATCGCTGCCCCTGTCCTTGAAAATATTTGAGGAAGAAGCTCTGATTTGGTTAACTTACCAACACCAGAGTAGTTCATTCATATATATATATATATATATAATAGCCAAGGCTTAGTACAAGATACATTACAAAGGGAGTAGACACGACAAAGCACAAAAGGAAAGCCACATGTAGGCTAATATACTAAAGGCAAAAGTAAAACCGGTTACGGAAAATGAGAAGACTTCTATCTTCTGGTGTCATGGAAGGATGGCTGTGCAGAGTAGTCATTGAACCTCAAAAGCTGGAAAAGGGAGGCTGTATAGAGAGGCTAGTACTGTTCACAGAAAACATGGAGCTAGATATGTTTTATGTGAACAGTTGAGCAGTCAATCTCCTTGGTCACGGATCAGATTGAGTCATGAGATTTGTGTTGTAGGCTTGTAGCTGAGAAGGTAGATGGGTCTTGAATCACTTTAACAGTCCTAGCATTTAATTCATATATATATATATGCTTGATAATCATGATAATCATGACTTTGTCTTTATCCATCGAGCAAGATTGGTATCAAATTATAAGGTAATTTCATGGAACTGATCTTTCCGTTTGTCCTAATCTAGTAATATACCTAACCTAGTTGTAGTTGGCATCATCTTCTCCAAGAAAAGGAGAAAAGTGTATTGATGGATAGTGCCAAAATTCGAGGATTTTTTGAGCTCTTTGGGATTCATATTCTGCCCAGTAATTTTTTTTTTCTATTTTAATTTAAAAAAAAAAAATTTCTTTTTTATTTTTGCTATTAACGTCTTTATTTTTTCATTTAAATATTCTTTATCTATTAAGAGCAGAGAGAATGATAATATATATATATATATCATTATCTAGAGTGATATACAAAAGAGACAATGCCTCTGAAATAGTGAAATTTTATTTGATGGTGTCAAATTACGAATTTACCCTTTATTATTACGTGACCCAGTCTAATTGATAAGGAAATAATGAATTTTATTGGGAGCTATATTGTCTTTTCAATGTCCTTTTTATTTGATCACGCCAAGTCACCGTTTTGTCCCTTGGTTATTAAAGAGAATTTTTTTCCGAAAGGCTTTTCTGTCTATTGAGTTTTTGTTTTCAACACTAGATTTTTCCATACTTCTACGATCATTAAAAGAAGACGCAATGCTATTGACTTCTTAAAGCTCCCATCTGGCTCTTGGTCTTCTGAGCGACAAGACATTGGCAACTGCTTTCTTTCTCATTTCAGGAATGTCTTCACCTCCTCTGGTCCCACTTTAGATGACGATCTCCTGTCTCTATTTGATAGTTGCATTACTATGGAGGACAATATTTCTTTATGTGCCCTTCCCTCTGAACAAGAAATTTTTTCTATTCTCTCTGATATGGGATCCACCAAAGCTCCAGGTCCAGATGGGTTTACTGCCTTATTTTATAAAAAATATTGGAGTACTGTCAAAGATGTGGTTCTCTCTTCTATCTGGGATTTTTTTGGCAATAATCAACTTCAACAGCAGCATAATCATACTTTCATTGTTCTCATCCCTAAACTGCTAGGGGCCTCTTCCGTCCATCAATTCCGCCCGATTAGCCTTTGCAATATTATTTACAAGATCATCTCCAAACTCTTGGCAAACAGGTTCAAAGGTCTTCTTCATCGCTTTATTTTTCCTCATCAATCGGCTTTTGTTCCCTCCAGGTCTATTCAGGATAACTCTATTATGGCTCATGAGCTTTTTCATACTGTCAATTCAAAAAGAGGTAGAGGTGGGCTCATGGCCATCAAGATTGATATGGAGAAAGCCTTTGACAGAATGGAATGGACTTTTATCCTAACTATACTATCCAAACTTGGTTTTCATTCAACTTGGATTAACTGGATACGTATGTGCATTACTTCTCCGTCTTTCTCCATCATGCTCAATGGTAGCCCCTTTGGTAACTTCAATCCAGAGAGAGGACTTAGAGAGGGGGATCCGCTCTCTCCTTTCCTTTTTATTTTAGGATCTGAGGTCTTATCTCGGCTTTTGTTTCGTCAAGAATCTCAGGGTCTTCTAAGTGGCATTAAAATTGCAAGGTCTTGTTCCCCTATCTCTCATCTGCTCTTTGCCGACGACCTCATTCTTTTTGCTAAGGCTACATCGGCTCAGGCTAACTCTCTTAAGGTCGTTTTAGATCAATACTGCTCTTGGTCCGGTCAAGCTCTAAATCCTTCTAAATCGTCTATCCACTTCAGCAGAAACACGGACTCATCTGTCATTCATAGTATTTGTGGTATCTTCCCCTTTAAAAGGGCGTTGTCTTCCGCAAAATATCTTGGCTTGCCTCTCTTTTTTGGTAAGTCTAAATCAGCTGATTTCAAAGATATTTTGGATAAAGTTTCAGGGAAAATTGAGGGATGGCGTGCTAAAACTTTGTCCCAGGCTGGGCGCTCTGTGCTTATCAAATCAGTGGCTTCTACCATTCCCGCCTATGCTATGAGCTCTTTTCTTCTTCCAAGTTCTATTTCCACCTTATTAGACAGAATTTTTAAGAGTTTCTGGTGGGGTTTTCCAGTCAGTAGATCTCGGAATCTTTCCTTGAAACCTTGGAGCTCCATTTGTACCCCAAAACATTCGGGAGGCCTCGGATTCAAGAGGATACATGATTTCAATTTAGCTCTTATTGCCAAGTTAGGTTGGAAGCTCCTTTCCAAAACAGACTGCCTTTGGGTTAATCAACTTCATGGAAAGTATATAAAATATGGGGACTTCCTCTCCTCTCCTGCCCCATCCACTGCCTCCTGGCTATGGAAAGGAATTCAGAAAATAAAGCCTATCATTTCGGCTGGAGCATGTCTAAGGGTTTCTCGGCTCTCGTCTTCTCCCATTTGGACCTCAAACTGGGTTCCCACAATTCCATCCTTCAAGTCTCAACCCAAATTTCCTCTTAACAGGAATTTTCCCTCTCTTCAGATTATGGATCTTATTAACACCGACAGTCTCAGCTGGAAGGTCTCAGCAATTCATGCTCTTTTTTATTCTACTTCGGCAAGTGAAATTCTCAAGCTCCGTATTTCTACAGATCCTAGCACCCAGTTTATTTGGACCCCATCTACCTCTGGAGCTTTCTCCACTTCCTCGGTCTACAGCCTCATCACAGCGTCCAGCCCCTCTTCCAGTTCTATCTCCTCCCCTTTCTGGAAGTCTATCTGGAAACTGAATCTGAACGATCGGCTTAGATTATTTTTGTGGAAGATTGCTTGGAATATCCTACCGACCAAGGAGCGTCTGAGACTCTTGTTCCCCATCTCTGATACCTAGTGTCCACTTTGTAAGGCGACAGAAGACTCCCTCTCTCACCTGTTCTTTGAGTGTTTCTTTGCTTGAGTTGTTTGGCGTCTCTCATTTTGGCCTCTGGATTCAACTACTTTCCATTTCTCTTCTATGGTGGACTGGATTGCTGCTATCATTACTCCAGATCGCTCTCTTGGAATCCCTCTTAGGGACCAGCACAAATTTCAAATTTTTGCTTCTGTTGCTTGTGACATTCTTTGGTTCTACAGGAACAAAGCTCTCCACGAGAATCTCTCTTTCTAAGCACGATCTGTGTCGGTGCACATCAATAAAATATCCCTCGAGCACTTCCAAGCCTGGCATTCCGTCTCCCAGGTTCAGTCAGAGACTTGGGTTCCCCCTCCACCAAATTGGATCAAAATTAATTTTGACACAGCCATTCGAAATTCATTCTCAGCTCAAGCTGTAGTCTGCCGTGATTCAAGGGGTCACGTTCTCCATATGTCATCTCAAATCAGCCCATCTTGCTCTCCAAATGTTGGCGAAGCTCGAGCAGCTCAACTGGCTTGTTCGATAGCCGCGGCGCTTTCCTTTCCTCATTTTATTCTTGAAGGCGACTCTGAAGTGGTGGTTCATGCCCTCAACAACCCAAATTCAGTTAAAGATTGGAAGATCTCTTCTGTCATTTTAGACTCTTTAGATTCTATTCCTGATGCTTCCGTTTGGGAAGCTCAGAAGATCAAAAGAAGTTTTAACTTCTGTGCTCATTCTATAGCACGCTGGGCCGCAGCCAGATCCCATTCTTGCAGCATTCACTTCTCTTCTATCCCCTTTCTTTTTTCCTCTCCTGTTAGTGGAGAGGACCCCCTTCCTGTTTGCCTTTTGTAGTTCGCTTTTGTTTGGTGTTTCTTTATAAAAAAAAAAAAATATCGGCTCTCATTAGTCTTCACATAGATTAAATATCTCATTGGTTGTTTTGATATTTTACTCATCTTTTCTTTTCTTCCAGAAATCCTACCTGCTGCCATCATCGATTTTTTTTTTTTGGAGATCGAGAGAGGGGGTGAGGCAGAGCACCCATCGGTATGGGTCACCATCTCCAATCAGCTGGATTTTCGCTACAGTACCCACCCACTTTCTTTCCTTTCTTTTTCTTTCTCTCTTTTCTTCTCTACTACCGACAGCCTCCCCTCTTATCTTTTTTATTATTATTTTTTTTTCTCTTTCCTTAGTTTCACTCAAAACAGAACGTGATGGAGAGAGAGAGCTAGAAGAGAGAAAACAGAGAAAGAGAGAGGAAGAGGAGTCAGTGAGTTTGGCCGAATGGAATAACTGAGTTCTTCAAAGGTAAATTTATCTTTCCTTTAAGCTTTGGGTATTTGATATTAAGGTGATTAAATGGGTCATAAATGAAACCTTATGATTTTTTCATGGTTTCTATTTCACATGGTGAAAGAAAGACAAAGAGGGGAAGTCGCAGTCTGGGTAAGGATTCATTAAAAAAAATTGATTTATATTTTTGTATTGTTTATTTCTGTGCCCGATGATTTTCTTGGTGAATTTTGTATGGATTTTTGACAATTTTTTTGTCGGGTTTTATTTGAAACAGGTGTATCAAGGTAAGCATTCATAAAAATAAAAAATAATAATAAAAAAGATTTTTTTTTCATAATTTCTGTACTTGATTTTTCTGTCAAATCAGATAGAAATGGCTAAGGCCAAATTGAAAATGGAGTACAACTTTGAAGGCAAAAGTGCATTTTCCCGAAAAGATATAAAGAGGCTATGCTTCCCCTTCCCTTAAAAAAAAAATAAAAAAATTGATATGATTAAAGAAATTGTTGGTTTGATGTCCAGATTCTTGAGTTGTGGGACAAAATAGGTGATTATTTTTTTAATCGGTTCAAGTTTTTGTAGTATTATAGGCAGAAACTAGAATGATTATAAGTACTCATAATCCCTAAGGAATTACATATATGTATGTTTTCTCTCTTTTGTGATTGAATGACGGAAGTTAGATATTTTGAAAAAATTTAGTGGAAGAGTTGATGACATTTTTCGATTGACTCATGGACTAAAAATTTTTTTTAAAAAAAAAAGTTCAGTATTTTATTTTTGTTTTCACACCTTTGACTCGGGAATTTATTAGAAACTTTTCCTAAAGTGAAATAGGAGAGGTTAGGTTGATTACTATAAATCCAAATTACCATTTTTTAATGTAAAATTACTTGAAAGTTAGAAGAAAAAAGATGTAACTCACAAATAAGAAAATGATATCAGAGAAAAGCATGAAAACGTTAGGCACTTTTATTATGGAATAAATCTTTTGAGTCCGAAAAATAATTCCCACCGCTTCTGTATAGCCTCTCTCTTTGTGAACGCATGAACCTGATCTCCTCTTTAGGGTAACTTTTGGGACGAGAGAAAATGCCTCTCTCCCTCTTTTCTTTCTCTTTTTACTTTTTTATTTGGAGAAACTTTACTAACCCTCTTTGAACTTTGCGCGTTTTTTGCATACACCCATTAACATTAAAAAACTCACTCTAGTGTATTCAATTTTTATTTTTTTTCACTTTGCCCATTCCGTTAGGATTTTGCAGTTAAATCAAACGGTCAAATATGTAAATTTTGTAAAAATTTCAAATTTACCCCTATTTATAAATAAAAAATTATTAAGGGAAACTTCATTAACCCCTCTTGAACTTTTACGCTTTTTGCAGACACCCCCTCTAACGTTCAAAAACTCTCATTTTGGTGTATCAAGATTTATTTTACTTACACTTTCCCTCAAACGTTAATAAGGGTATTTTAGTAATTTAACACCGGTCCGTTAGGATTTCCTGCTCACAAGAAATCCTAACGGAGGGGGGAAAGTGGAAGTAAAATAAACTTTGATATACCAAAGTGAGTTTTTAAATGTTGGGGGTGTCTGCAAAAAATGCGAAAGTTCAGGAGGGTTAGTAAAGTTTTTCCTTTTTATTTTTATGAGAAGATGAAAGCCTATTAGTGTTTTATCAAAAGCAATCTCTTTTGCTACCTCTACTATAGTGACAATTATTCTTTATGCTCGATAACTTCTTTATCATCAGTCTATAGTTTGCTCCCAGAAAGAAACTATAAGAAAATGAAAAACTAACTGGAAACTAATTTTGTTATTCTCAAGAATTTGTGAAAACAAAACCTAAGAAAACAACTAAAACTTCACTCCGTAGATCTTTGGTAAAAGCAAATTTAGAGAGAAGATATTGTTATTTAAAAATAACAATAATACAATAATAACAAAAAAAAAACAAAAATTCAACACACCCTCATGTGTTCCCCACTCGCCGCCACCGGCGAGTCACGTGCTGCTAGAAAGCACTTCGAGAACCATTGACACACGCACCTTGATCAATCTACGGCGTAGGCGGGAAAAGGAGGGAGAAGGAAGAAAGGGGGAAGGGAGTAGAGAGTCGTAACTCACTCCCTCCATTCTACTATGCTCTCTCTCTAGGGTTTGATGGCTCTAAGTTAGCCTTTATTTGTTATTATGCATGTTCGGAGAAAGTATGTACATGTTTTCAAATGTTGGTACACATTTTGTAGCTAGATGGGCCGTATTCTATTTTATATTTGGAAGCATTCTTACTTTGTCTCATTTTCTTTTTTCTGTTTGGTTAAGGAGTGACAAAGACTATTCTTTGTAATTTTTTCCTTATCCCAAATCCCTTGTTCGAATAGAAGAAAAAAAAAAGGTAGGTGTTTTCTAAACATATTTATATTAATATGGTATTAAAATTTGAAAATATATGTAATTTGTATTTTGTTTCTAAAAAGTATTTTGAGTATGTTTTTTGATAATATTTTGTATTTTGCTTTGAAAAACTTTTAATGATGAGGATCAGATCTGAAAATTTGTTTAAATAACTAATTTTTAAAAAGTATTTAAATAAATAAAAAAGTGTTTTATAAAAATGTAAAGGTATATATATATGTTATAGGCATGTTCAACGTTCTTTTTTCCTTTCCCTGTGCAGCAATTCGTCACCAATAAAAGAATTCGCCAAGAGAAGTATAGCACAAACCCAAATACGGAAATGCCCAATACATGCATGTGAATGTGATCAATTGGCCCACCCTGCAAAGTGCAAATATCCTCCGGATCCACTATATATTTGAAGGGGTTTGCTAGGGGTTTTTCCCGTAGTGTTCTCCTATCGTTCTTTCAGTCTTACGTAGAACATGATTTAAGAAAAAATAAAATTGTAGTACCGTTTTTTTGCTAATAAATTAATTTTTATGAATTAATAGTTAGGTTCTAATGCTTTAAAACTTGTTTTTGGATTCAAAACTAAAACCTAAGGGTAGAAGGTTAATCCTTTAGAGATGACATCACCCAAAATTGATTTGTTCATCCTAAATTTGATGCTAATGCCTCAATTTTGTTGCTAATGCCTCACAAATTTGGTGCTAATGCCTCAAATTTTGTGCTAATGCCTAAAAAAACCGATGATAGAGGGGATTACAATTTTATTTTTTCTTAAATCATGTTTTACGTAAGACTGGGAGAACGCCAGGAGAACCTACAGGGAGAACTCCTAGCATTTTCCATATTTGGATTTGAGGTTTCATGTTTGGGTGACTGGCTTCTAAGATACATCCCTTTTTTTGACCATTAACGTCCAAGATTATTTTTGGAAATTAACACGTAATCAATATATCGGGTATCTTTCCTGATTCCTATCATATCAAATATTTGTACCATGTTCCTTTATTTCAAAGTGATTCTTAATTTGCACTCATTATTCTTAATTTCACATTGTGATCGTTACTTCATTCCAAGATATGTTTTGACCCTGGTCCCTGTTCATGATTTCTTACAAAAACATAGACCCATTATGGGAAACAGACAAAGAATCTTAGTTCCAAAAAGACCCTGCTCAAATTTTCGTCAAAGAAAAGAAGCTTAGTTCCAAAAGGACAAAGAATCTCTAGAATACAAATATGAATTGGGTACTGAAAACTGATGCCTTAAAATTATAATAGAGACTAGACTAGAGTGAGTCAGTGACCACCTTGATTAGAAGCACTAGTTAATTTATATATATAATGTGTAACTTTTAACCCACACATGAATAATTCAAATTTAGATATTCTGATACAATTGTTTTGCTCTCATGGAGTTGAATATTAATTTATTTAATAACTTCACCGGCCAGGAGATCAATTAATGCTTCATTCAGAAAAGTTTCCAAAAGGGTAGGGCCGGGGGAACTCCACGCGGAAACTTGATGGACAAAGACAAAGTTAGGACTTTCAACGCAAAAATTACAAAGCGATTCGTTCATAATCATGGTCTTTCATATATGGCCAATCAAATGACCAGGGAAAAACGACCCATCAAAGCCTTGAAAATCTTTTATTGGTGATATTGTCTACTGACTACTGATCAATATAGTTTGGAATATTTCAACGTGTGTCATCTGCTCTGCAGGGAAGTCTTTCCCACCTCTTTCTTTCATTAATTCCCTTAAATTAAGAACGTACATGTATGATACGTATATAGCTATATATCAATCTATGTACACATTCCCCATATATCACTGAAACGTAAAAGCATTACACATTTAGAGAGCTGTACGTGTAGGTCTCTTTAGAGAAGAAGAAGAAGAGGATTGTGATGGAGCCGAACCCTGGTGATAATCAGCAAGTGGGTGTTGCCAACACAAGCCCGGAGAAGACGCTGAAGGAAAAACCATGCGAGTCGTTGATCTGAGAGCGTACGCGTGGAGGTTTAATTCCGCCAAAGAGGAAGAGTCTGTGAAGAGAATCATATTCGACAGCATTGTCGAAGATATTTCCTCCGTTTTCTGTTTCCGTTCTAGTACCAGTACCTCCTCCTCCTCTAGTTCTCCTTAGAGCACCCCAGCAGCTGGCCCATTCAGACAAAGCTCTCAAGAAGTAACATAATAGTCATCATCTGTTTTGTTAACGTTGTTACCGTTATTGCTGTTGTTACTTGTCAATTCTTGTCGATGTTGTGATATATGTATGTATGTATGTATGCATGCATGCATGCATGCATGGATGGAGCCAGGAAGTTTTATGGGGGCCCAAATCAATTTTTTTTTTATTTTTTTTATTTTATTTTATTTTTTTTTTGCGATGTGTAATGAACTGGTACTTAAATACAACGAGAAATTGAGCTTAAAATTGTATCTTATTCTCCAATTAAATGTTTAAATTCTAACAAACAATATTCTTAATATTGAATAATCATCATATCCAAATTACAAGACTACTTAGATTAGTACCTCAAAATTCATTGGAACTCCTATTAAATTAGACAATCATGGCATTATTATTAACAATAATTTTTTTTTTTCATACCCTAAACTTAAATCACACATTATTTTCATCGTGTAGAAATATCATACCAGTAGGGAATAAAAATCTAAGTGTGCCAAAGGTCATGGCGTCTTTCACAATTTTTTTATTCACCTGCCAAGTTTTTCCTAGTAACCTACGCAACAGTTCTACTTCTGCCTTTAAGTGCTTCGTTCTCATTCTCCCATCGCATTAAGCCAAATTGCCAGATTTGAAAAATCCATCCTTGCAGCCATTATTTGAGCATCTTTATGAGCAATGACATTTTGATCAATGGTAGCTGGTCTTGGCTACCGATTGGGTGGCTGCGGACCAAGGCTAAAAAAACAAAAATAAAACAAGAAAGAGGATAGAGATTTTTTTATTTCCAGAATTGGAGGGTGTTACACTCCAAATGATTCAGCATAATTCAAATAGAAAACTAATGAATTTGGAATGAACTTCAAAGGCTTTTATTCAAACTCAAAGTAGATTTATACAATGATCCATTCGAGATGATCAATCTCCTTGTTACAGAAAACTATTTGCTACCAAAATCTACTAGCTATGAGAGACTACTTCTACTAATCAAGATAATAGCCAAAAGTCTGAATACCTCTCATTACAGGCCATGGGCCTTTTATACTAAACAAAGCTACTAAAATGAGCACCCGGTAGCTAATCCTTTCTGGACAGTTACAACAAGCTTAACTGAAAGACCCATGTGAGTTTACCCAATAACTGCAACTGCACCGGCCCAATAACAGAATCCAACCTCCTTCAGTTGGGGCCAACTAAGCTAACTGTTATTATACCCACGCGTTGTTCTTCTTCCCCATCTTGCCACACAACAGCAGCTTCATCTGATGACAAGTAAGCTACCACTCCTCCTTCTCCCTTCTTCCGGAACATCTTCTTAAAAGACTTGTAACAGGGGGACCGGTCTTTTTTTTTTTTTTTTTTTTTTTTAAATGTGGGGGACCGGTATAATAAAAAATTTACGGCAGAATTTTTTTTTTTTTTTTTTTTTTTCGGGAATTGGGTGGGGACCATGGCCACAGCCGGTCCCCCCTCCTCCGTCTTTGTATATGTATGTATTTGACTTTTTGTGTTAATTGCACAACAATTTCAAGGTCTTTCTTAATTAGCCCCTTCAATCTTTTGTTATACCAGAGATTGAATGGGTAGTGTCTGTTGACGGTAATGTTTTGATGTGAGTTGTAATTGGCTTGTAATAATTTGGAATGTATTTCTCGACATGTCCGATTTTATTATACGTAGTTATATGTTGAATATATATATTTGGCTCTTTTAAGTCCTCCTTTTTTTCTTTTTTTTTTTCAAATAAAAAGAAGAGCTTGCAAATTATGTGGATCTGCATGTTGGCCCCATATATATGTTGGCCCACATGCAATGGCGGAGCCAGAAATTCCTTCTACCAAGGGCGCCAATAAAATAATAAAATATAATAATAAAATAATTTTTTTTGTTCTCTTTATATATTATATTTTTATTATAATATGGTAAATACAATAAAAAAAAAGGAAATTATATTACAATATTTATATCACAAAAAGCAAATTTATCTGACTTCATAAATATATGTTAAATTGATAAATCAGTTATCATGTAGGCACTAGTACAAAAGTAAAGGAAAATACAAAATGCAAAGTACTTAAAATTGCATTCTACGTGGTCTTAGTGAAACAAAATCATCAAGTATCAATTCTGTACCAAAGCTTTTAGCAATTTCCCTTTCAATGTAGACAAGTAAATTATCTCCAAGAAACTCATCTTCCATTTTGTTACGAAGTCTTGTTTTAACAATTTTCATTGCTGAAAATGCTCGTTCGGTAGTTGCTGTAGACACTGGAAGAGTCAAAACAAGACGAATCAATCTATCAATAAGATAATATGTATCTGACTTTCCTGCCTCTATCAATCCTCGACATAATTCCGCAATGGAAGACAATTTTTGTAGTTTCGGATGATTAAGCATATCAACTTCAAAATGCTTCAACTGAAATCTCAAAATAATTTTTTCTTGCTCAAAAAAATCAAGAGAATAATACTTCTCTGCAAGACTACATATATCATCAATATTAAATGATTTGTAAGCATCATTTGGATCCAAAGCTAAACTAAGTGTCAAGAGTTCCATTGCCTTTTCATCAAATCTAAAATTGAGTTCTTGCAATTGAAAGTCTATAGTAGCATTGAAAACATCAAAATGATAATGATGTTCCACCGTAATGTGATCCCGTTGAAGACGACCTCGGCCTTTAATATAACGAGCACCCAAATCTGGAATTTCTATTTCAAATTTCTTGGAGAAAGAGACTACTTTTTCAAGAAAATTATCCCAATCTTCATTTCTCAATTTTTGGAGAAGTGCCTTTGTATTAGAAACCAATTGCATAGCACTCAAGATGTCTTGAGATTTTTGTTGCAAATGCTGACAAAGACAATCAGTAATACCCATGATTTCCCTCATCAAATGTAAAATAAATATGAGTTGAATGATGTAATCAGTTCATAAGCAACATCAGCATCCCCACGTTGAGAGTAAGTGGATCCTTCTTTTACAATCTTTTCAAGCACTGAACAAGTAGGATTAAACAACCTTAGTAGGCTACAAATAGAATAAAAATGAGAACTCCAACGAGTATCACCAGCTCGTTTTAAAGTGCCAATTTGGTTAGCTCATTTTCCAGTTTCAAGTTCATCAATAGTTATCAAATATGAAATATCTTCCTCTTGAGCATCTTGCAGATCACAATGACGTTTACATGAAGCATTAGCTACATTGATAATGAAATTCAAATTTGAGAAGAACTGATGAACAACAATTACCTCTCGAGATGCAGCAACTAATGCTAATTGTAATCGATGTGCAAAACAATGAACATAGTATGCACAAGAACATTCATTAAGAAATAATGCTTGCAATCCTTTCCACTCACCACGCATATTGCTAGCACCGTCATACCCTTATCCACGAATACTTTGAATATCAAGACAATTTTGAGAAAGAACATCAGATATTTTATCCTTTAAAGTCAATGCCGATGTATCTTTAACTTGGACAATATCAAAGAAGCGTTCTTGTATAAAACCATCTTTGTCAACAAATCTCAAAACAATAGCCATCTGCTCTCTCATAGACTCATCTCGTGCCTCATCAACAATAATGCAAAATTTAGAATCACCAATTTCTTCACGAATTACATCTCGCACCCTTTTTGCCAAGACATGTAAAATATCTTTTTGGACATAATGTGAAGTATATTTTGCATTTTGTGGAGCATTTTCTAAAACAACCTTGGCAACATCCTCATTGAAATATGACACAACTTTTATCAACTCAAGAAAATTGTCACGGTTTTTAGAATCGAGACCTTTATCGTGACCTCTAAAAGCACATCCTTGATATGCTAAATACCGAATAGATTCAATTGAAGCCCTCAATCGCAATCGATTGTTCAATTTTTCTTCCGAAGTTTGCTTATCTATCACCTTATCAATATGTTGAGATTGATTCTTCAAATTATCACAACACTTAACAACATTATTATGAGGTGAACATGGTCCATTTCCCATGTCGACCAAAAAAGAACAATGAGTACCATTATTAACTTTTTTCCAATTACGAAATCCTTCAATAATAAATGCACTACCTCCAAATCGTCCTGTTGGCTTTTTAGCAAAAAGAAAACAGGGTAAACAATAAGCAGCATCTTTGTCCTCAGAATACTCTAACCAATCAAACATTTTATACCAAGATGATTGAAATCTTCGACGATTTTTTTCAATTCCCGAAAACGGATATCCAGAACTACTAGAAGGAATGAACCTATAAGGGCCGAGTTTAAGATAAGCACATCTAATTTCATCCCATTGATTAACAGGATATTCCCATATTTGAGGACGTAACCCTGGATCTCGTTGTAGAGTAGAAATGTCAAATGATTCAATTACTTGAGATTCATTTCTTGGCATCTTAGAAGGACGTTGCTCAGGAGCTAAAGTTTGAGGATTGGATGTCGAGGATGACATTTTAGAATTTGAATCAGCATCTTTTTTCTTAAAAAATGCATCAATTGTTTTTGGCTTGCCCATAATATAATCTAAAAATTTTCAAAAACCTGAAAAATTATTTATTTATTAGTTTTAATTCTCACACTAAACAATTTATATCTAATGAAACATACTCTAAGTCTCTAATGATATTATAATATTAGCATATTCCAATAGCTATTAGTCTAAAATGAATTAATAAAAAGAACAAACCTGAGATTGGCAATAATCTTTTGAAACTCGATCGTTGATGCTTGGCAAAATCCCAAAATACCGAAAACACACCTTACAAAGAAAATAACAATATTGTTTTTATTAGAATAAGATAAACAAAAAAATATAGATAAATACACATTTAATTATCCAAAATTCATAGCATGTCTTATATCTACTTTTATAATCTCAAACAAGGACACCACATTTACAAGTAAATTTTGGAACAAAATATTCAAAGCACAAACTATTTTTTAAATTGTTTACTTGTTAAAAGTAAAAATTGAGTAGTAAAACATCATAAACATTATTATGCACAAAGGTAAAGAACAAGTGTCGTGGGTTTTATACTGTACATAACAACAAATAAGAACAAAATAAAATTTTGAATAATAAAATATTATAATGCACAAAGACAAAAAAGAAAGAAAAAGTGTTATCATAGAAAAAACAATGTATTGTAGCCTTGTAGGTAACAAAACTTAATAGTCTTTATTCATGTGCTGGCAGCAGTGCAGTGTGCACCAATCTCAAATAAAAAAAAAAAAAAAAAAAAGCATAAAGATTATTCATGTGGTGAGTCATGAGTGCTGAGTAGCCTGAGTGGTCCTTGTTCATGTGCTGGCAGCAGTGCAGTCACAGTACCACTTCACCGATTCAATCTCATAGTTAGACAAAAGAAAAAAAAAAACATAAAGCCTGCCTATATAAAGCAAAGTTAAGGGACCACCGACCACAGGAGATTGCAAGAAGCTTTAGAGAATAAGAAGAGGGAGGAGATACTCACCCCACAGGCCACTGCCACAGGCGTCGAACTGTCAAAGGACTGGAATTTGGGGTAAGTGCTGGACTAGAAGAGAAGAGGGGTTAGGGATTTGAGGTTGTGAATTTTTTTTTTCTTTTGTTTATTGAAGTTGTTCTGTCTGCTGGATTGGAAGAGAAGAGGGGTTAGGGATTTGGGGTTATGATTTTTTTTTTTCTTTTCTTTTCTTTTTTTTAGTGGAGTCGTTCTGTCTGCCTTGGAGTTTTTTTTTTTTTTTTTTTTGGGGTAGAGGCGTACTAGAGCCTGGAGTTCTTTTTTTTTTGGGTAGAGGCGTACTAGAGCCAGGAGTGCAGTTTTGTTTTTTTTGTTTTTTTGGGTAGGGGCGTCCTGGAGCCTAGAAATATTTTTTTGCTTGATTTTTTTTTTACCTGGGGCGACCGCCCCTGGGTCGCCCCCATGTGTCTCCGCCCCTGCCCACATGTGAAAATGAAATGGCAAAATATTCCCACATCAACCAACACTTTTGGGAGAATCGAACATATATTCAGATTTATTTTTGCTTCTTGTTGGCCAACAATTGATTCAATTTTCGTTTTGGTCAGGATATTTGATAGTTCATAAATCTATAACAGGATATCAAATGCTTTCAAGGTGTACACAACGAAACAAAACCAAAATACCCTAAGATATTCTATTCTAGCAAGAAAGCTAGAGAGGATGCAAGAGAATTTTGTGCCTTAAACTAGTCTATAACGATTACTTAATTTTGACCGTTACGTTTGATTAAATTGAATTTAATCTTATGATTGTCTTTATTAAGAGTCAAGTAAATATATATATTTTCATGTGGAACTCTCTTCTTCTAAGTCTCTTCAAAATACCTTTCATTTTAAAACATATATACATAATTATAGTAATTTTGAAAACTCTTTTTAACAATTACCTATCATTTTCGAAATCAAAACGTACACAACTTGACTAGAATGAGAAAGCTCATGCCTAAATGAAGGTGTCTTGAGAACTTGAGGTGGTGTTTGTTAAACACCACCATTTCACTAAATATTATTCATCTCATTTTTTTTTGTAAAAAAAAATCAATATCAAAATATTCACATTTTTTATATCACATTATTTACTTTTTACTACTATTTAAAAAAAAAAATTATTACAAAACAAAAATTTTTACTTTTCTATACCAATTTTTATTGTTTTTTTTAATTTAAAATAAATGAACACTGCCGTGTTGCCATCTTGTTTAACAAACAAGGCATGAACCTTCATTTAGTGACAATATGTTATAGCCGAAGAGAATAATAAATGCTATATTAGCCTATATACTGTATTTTTATTCTATTCATATTCTATTAGGTTGATGTAGCAGTGTTCATATCATTAGCCTAAATTTATGTATTTAATAAAAGCT
>CM017327.1:2792321-2816859 GCA_006937295.1 Carpinus fangiana | reverse complement strand
GGTCCGGCCACTCCCAACCGGCCAAACAATTTTTTTTAAAAAAATTGATTTGACCATTGGGGGTGGCCGATCCACCCCTAAGGGCCATGGGGTGGCGTCGTCCACCCCCATCCGACCGGTCTGGGGTGGCCGAAGCCACCCCCATGGCCCTTGGGGGTGGGTCGGCCACCCTAACGGCCAAATCAATTTTTTCTAAAATATTTGTTTGGCCCTTAGGGGTGGCCGGACCACCCTAAGGGCCATCGTTTGGCCGTGGGGTGGCTTCGGCCACCCTTGACTAGCCGGCCTGGGGTGGCTGAAGCCACCCCCATGGCCAAACGGTGGCCCTTGGGGGTGATTCGGCCACCCCAAGGGCCATCTCAAAAACAACAAAGAAAATATTTTATTTTTTTAAATATTAAAAAATATTATATTATTATATTTTTTATTTTTAAAAAAATATTAAATAATATATTTTTTATTAGATGAGACATATGGCATTTTTGTGGTTGTTGGATCTCTTTAAAGAGATCCTCACCATGACCTGGATACCTTCCAGTCCAAAATGGACTGGAGAGGATCCTATTCCATATAAATTATGTAGTAAATTAAGTATTATTAATGTCAAAATCAAATAAGGAAACAAATAATACAAATCAAATTATTATGTATTATTATGTTTAATTACTTTAATATGTATATAACATAATATTATATGTTATAGTTGAATTAGATGAACTAAATAATAGGATGTAGAAATAAAATAGAAAAAAATTTCATTGCATTATTAATCAAAAATAATAAAAAAAAAAACCTGTCTTTTATTAGGCATAACGATTATTAGTTAATCAAAAATTTCATTACATTATTTTTTATTTTTTTAAATATATAATTGTATATTAATGATTAATTGTTTAGATTGTCAGATTTTTACCCAACATAATGATTATATATTTATTTTTTTATTTTATTAGCAAAAATAATTTTTATAATATATATATTCGATATCCAAACCAAAGTGTAAAATCACAACGGTCATCTTGGGGCTTATTTTTGCTTAATGTCCATTAGTTTATAAAATCGTTAATTGTTCGATATAACATACTTCTTATTTGATATTTTTTCAAGACCTATTTGCTTATAAGATTTTTTGTTTATTTGTATGATTTACCCAAATTTATTTGTTGAGTAATATATTGATGTATAACTTTTAGTATATATTTTTTATTTAAAAAGACGTGATATATATATATATATTTTTTTACAACCTATAAAGAAAAGTTTGATAGAATTGTGTTTAAATTTTAAAATTAAACTATAACAAATAATCTCGCGCGTACTTTTTTCTACAACCAAAGTACTTTTTCGAATGCTCATAATTTTGAGTTTTATTTATATTGAAATCTAATAAGTATTACACCAACAATATTAGAAATTTTTTCTAATTTTATATTAATATTTTGATTAAGCAAAATTCAAGTTTTCCTCTTACAATTATGGAAAGTAAATTTCATAATATTTATATAAAGTACGGTTATAATATAACCCTAAAAATTTTGCACATTACGTGGATTATAAGCTCGTAATTATTAATACCTCTAGCACATTGAATGGGTGATGTAAATGGCCACATGCAAGTACTATTGCTAAGAGAAACATATAGGACAAAAGAGTGTGAGAGGAAGAAAGCAGAGAAAGATCAGACAAAGAGATCTTGCTGAAATTATAATAGATAATTTGTTGAGGAAATCCAATTGATGACTGCGTGTTGGAAATTAATAATACCACACTCATAATTATTTTCATTCCAAACACGTACATTACACGACGAACTTAGCACGAAGAATTCAAAAGAGCATATGATAGGGCGTTACGACCAACAAGAACTGGAAATTTTTGTGTTTGTAGCAAGACGCATTTGGATGAGACGTAATGAGGTAGTGCACGGGGGTGCCTTCACTGATCCAAAACAGTTCTTTTTTAGTGCAGTTTCTGGTTTGGAGGATTTTCAGAAGTCAAATACATTACCGGAGGAGAGGAGCAATGCAGCAGTTCAAAGTCCAACGTCAACTTGGTTGCCTCCACCGGGGAACATGGTAAAAATTAATTGGGATGCAGCCTTAAATCAGAAGATGTCTTGTATGGGTCTGAGGCTTCTAGCACGAGATGAACATGGGGTTTTTCTGGCTGCTTGTGGTGTAAAACAGAAGATGGTGGCGGACCCCACAATGGCTGAAGCACTAGCTGCTCTTCATGCTATGATTTTTGCCAAAGAGTTAGGTTTTTCAAATGTCATTTTTGAAGAAGATGCTCTTACAGTTGTGAAGGCAGTCAACTCAGAAGAACCATGCGAGAGTAACTATGGTCATTTTGTGGAGGATGTGAAACGTTTTAAGAGTGGCTTAGCAATTTCAAGCTTCGTTCATGTTGGTATGGGGGGCAAATTCTGCTGCCCATGTTTTAGCGAAAGAGGCTTGTAACCATGTCATCGATAAATATTGGTGGCATTCTATCCCATCATGTATTGGTGATATTATTAGGAATTGGAGGAACTTTCTCCCCTTTCTTGATTTGCTCTTTATGGGCTTGAATAAGATTTCTCAAAAAAAAAAATTACTTATTTTATAAAAACACCAAAATCAAACAAAACAAATTAAACGTACAATATATGTTGTAGAACTCTTAAGGTTCTTAGTTTTATTCTTGGAAACAATCGTACGTCGTCCAAGGCACAGAAACAAACCACGCTTGTGAGTTTAATTAGGTAAGTAGATATATGGTAGCTAGATGCTCTTGGAATGAAGAGCAAACAAATTCTTACTACTTTATCCGTCATCTTAACTTTTCTTTAATTTCAGCTTGCAGAATTTTTCGTAGGGTCCAGGCTGAGAGGCCATGATTGCGTACGCAGTTTGAGCGGCAGTTAGGCAAGTCCCAATAATACGCTCAAGAAAGCAAGGATAGTCTAGGGGCTGCTAAAATGATCGTGAAAGAATTGAGCTATCCATGTCATCCAATTGTTATCGTAGTAGCTCTGAATCTTGAACTTTACATCCTTATAAGCTTCGATGTTAGGCACCAAGTTAGTGCCTATCCCATTAAAGAGGTCAGCCACTTCTTGATCGCTGCCGAGGAAGTTGTGCAGCACTTGTGCCTTCCTCATATCTTTGACGTCGTTGACTTCATCGATGAGTGAATCTAGCAACTAGGAAGGATATATAAGAGGTGATGCCGAATCATTATCGAAATCCAGGCACATTTCGTAAGCTATCAAGTTCATAAACTTGGGGCCCGGGTAGAAACCGAATTTTCTAGTAAAACTTATGTTTCTCAAGTAACTATTATTCTTGCTGCATTTCAATTGGATTCCTGCTGCTTTAAGCTCTTGCACACTGCGATACGATTGCCAATCTGGGTCCTCTCTACCTTTCTCCGTGGCCAAATTCCACGTGTGCTTCCAGAGGATGGGATGACTTCCGAGGATCGCAGAGGAGTCCCAAGAGTCTTCTTCTCATAAGGTCGAGAAGATGGGTAGGCTCTGACGTTATTGGCACCTCTCTTTCTTTTGGTTTCGGCTGTAAATTATGAGAGCTTTCTCCTTTGTTAACATTTTGTTGCGGCTTCATTTGCTAATAAGTTACGCTACCAATGAAATGTTCAATCGACTCACTCAACTTGTCTTCCTTCCCGCTTAATTTCATCAATAAGATGAGGAGACGATAGGGAACTTGCTTCTCCAGCAATAACAAATCCTGTTGAGCGAAAGCTACGCTGTCAATTTTTATATTCAACTCTTTGAACTTGTCATTTGTGGCACAGAATATGTACTGTACTATTTGTTGGGAGATTAAAGTAGTTATGGAGTTTTTACCAAGAGTACATTAATATACATAGTTGCGGCTTGTTTTTGTTGCGGCTTCATTTTCTGATAAGTAACACTTCCAATGAAACTTTCATTTGACTCGCTCAACTCGCCTAGCTTCCTTCTCGCTCAAGTTCATCAATAACTTGAGGAGACAATAGGGAACTTGGTTCTCCAGCAAGAACAAATCCTGTTGAGCGAAGGTTACGCTGTCGATTTTTATATTCAATTCTTCGAACTTGTTATTTGCAGCACAGAATATGTATTATAGTATAGCGCAGCCGTCCACAAACAACATCCAAGCGAGAGCCTCATCATCTTAATTCTTCGTCACCTCCTCCTCAATTGCTTGATTTCCATCTCAGCCTCCTCATACAAACGATTTATATATACCTTTCCCGCTACGTTCGACGAACTTACTCGCCAACACAAGCTTGTACTCCTCTCCTAGTCAGTACTTTGGGTTGCCATGATGAATAGGACCGACAGCTGCCACTCTTGGCTCAAAGTACTTGACAAAATGCTTGTGATCTCGCAACAAGAATATAACCTTTTGTATTTTTGCCCGTTCCGCCGCTCTCGTTTGGACTCCTGCCTCTGTTAAACGTCTAAACCTTTCTTCCCTGGTAATGGTAGGCTGATCTTCTATTTTGATAACCTTCCTCGAGTGATGCTCGTCAATGGAGACAATATGCTGATTAGGCTCCATTCCAGTCGTAGCAAGTTAGTTTCCACCCGACAAGGAGATTAAATCTGGTGATAATATTGTTGTCCCTGTCCTAGCATTCAATTCATATATATATATATATATATATATATATATATTAGGGGTGTCAACCCGGTCTGGTTTTTCAGTTTTTGGCCAAAACCGGGAACCGGAACTGAGACCCCGGTTTTACTGGGGTTCCGGTTACTGTCTGGTTCCTATTATACTCGGTCCAGTAGCCAATTTTTTAAGAAAACTATTTTTTGGGCGTATTTTAGGTATTGGGCCTAAAATAAGCCCATTTTTTCGCATACAGTTAGTCCATTTTTTTTAAGAAAAAAAAAATCTATTAACATTTTTGTCTAAATTAACTGGGCTTTGTTGTGATGATCCCAAATAATTTTAAAAAATAACCTAAAAAGCTCAAAAATCCTAAAAAAATCAATGTTTTTGCCTATATGAGCCTTAGAAAACATTAAAACAATAAAAACAAGTATTTAAACAAACCATGAAACCTAAACCTAAGTGTAAATTACTAAAAAATAATAATATATAATTATATTAATATATAAATATTATTAAATAATATGGAAACCCTGTTTCCCTATAACCAGGTAAAAATCGGGTACCGGAACCAGAACTGGGGTACCCGGTTTTTGGATTTTTCAAACTGGAACTGGAACCGAGTCCCTGATTTCCTGGTTCCGACTGGTTTCAGTTTCCCAGTAGTTTTTGACACCCCTAATATATATACTACTTAATTGGAAAGTAATTCGGGCTGCTAGCTACTTTTATTTAATCGAATAAAGTAATGTTACATGGAAGATTTATTTCTTTTTTGTATTCTTTTAAAAATTGTTGTGGCTTTTAAAAATGTAGTATGTTACACTTGAAAATTGAGTCTTTATGTTACAAAAACGCTTTAAACAAAAAACTTTGTTTTTTGGATTTTATGAAGAAGAAGCGTCTCTACAAAAGTAAAGATGAAGGCTTTTAGGAAGAAAGTTCTTTTTAATTACCTTAATAACATGCAATCTTTTTAATAAGTAACATTTTCAAGCATTCGATGCCTAAAAATGACAATTGAAAATTTACAATTTTAAACAAATTGTATAAGAAATCCTGATCCCTTCCTTCTCACATTACATATTCCGCTATTAAAGTTGAGAGACACTTTAATTGATAATGACTCTAGTGGAATACGGCAAACAATCTGGAGAATGTTTCCGAGAATGAAGTAGTCTTTTATAGTTTTTTCCAAAAGTAGGAATTAATTCGCTCATGAAACATGCATGGGATTTAATTTCTTTTACTTAATTAATTAATAATGCAAAATTTGATGATGCTTTTCCCTTTTTTCTTCATGAAGTTCCATTCTCCGGCTGGTCCTCCATATTTTTAAAATATGCATGGTCCTTGGAGTTGCTTGAGAGATTAGAGATGGTATAGTATTGCTGTTCGAAGATGCCTATGTGTGGCTGCTTTGATAATGACCTATCCTCTTCAGTCTTCACCCTTTTGCTTTACCTTACACTTTATATATAATATTGCCGCTTCTTTTTCTTCGAATCCATTTTTCACTTTGCAGCACTAATTTTTTTTTTTTTTTAATTGGCTGTAAGCCTGTAACTATCTTCATGATGATCATCCGCAGGAAACAAAACTCTTTAATCGATTAGCTTAAACATGTTCAGGAAAAGTACCAAACTTGTCATTTTAGATATGTACGTTCATCTGCAACCTGGTTTGTGTTTGTCCTCTTGGGATATTGTCCGAATTAGGTGTGTTATTTCCTAAATGAATTTAACAAACTTTAATAAATTAATTCCTTTTAATGGGACCAAATTAATTAACCAGCATATCTAATTCAAAGATGAAAATGATAACTATTCCAGTTTGACGAATTGATCATTAATACTCAGGCCGTGACCGACGGCGTAAAGTTGGAAATCTTTGCTCGATAACGTGCAGTGTATTGTCCACTGATCATAATTATTTTCATTTCAAACACATTACACAAAATTAGCATAAAAACACCCAAACCAAAACCAAAGTAAACAAATTAATTAATACAATCACCCTTACTTATTTTATATAAACTTGAATAAAAACAGCAAAACCAAAATAAACAAAGCAATTAATACAATATATTGTAGATGCACTTGGGATGAACAACAGCAAACACATTCTTAGTAACTTCTCCGGCCGTCATGTTAAGTTTTATGGTAATTTGAGCTTGAAGAAATCATTGCAGGGGCCAGGGGGAGAGTCGACTGCGTACCAAGTCTGCGTGGCAGTTATACCAAGTCCCAATAATACACCCAAGAAAGCAATGATAGTCCACGGGCTGCTGAAATGATTGTGAAGGAATTGAGCCATCCATGTCATCCAACTGTTTTCGTAGTACTTCTGAATCTGGATTTTGACATCCTTATACGCTTCAGCATTAGGCACCAAGTCAGTGCCTATTGCATTGAAGAGGTCAGCCACTTCTTGATCGCTGCCGAGGAAGTTGAGGAGTACACGTGTCTTCCTCAAATCTTTGACGTCGTTGGCTTCATCGATGAGTGAATGTAGGAAGGATATATAAGAGGTGATGCCGAAGTCGTTCTCGAAATCCAAGCACATTTCATAAGCTATCAAGTTCATGAACTTAGGGCCGGTTGAGTCGTCCACTGTAATTGAAGGAAGCCAGAGGTATCCTGGGTAGAAACCAAATTGTCTAGACTGTCTAGTGAAACGTATGTTTCTCAAGCAACTATCCTTCTTGTTACGTTTCAAACGGATTCCTGCTGCTTTAAGCTTCTGCACGTTGCGACACGATTGCCAATCTAGGTCCTCTCCACCTTTCTTTCTCCATGGCCAAATTCTACGTGTCTTTCCGGAGGGTGGATCCGATTTTGAGGATCCCGGAAAACTCTTGGCTTTGAATGTATCTTCTTTTTGTACTCTGTTTAATTATATAATAAAAATATTAACAATTCAAGACATAAAAATATTCATAAAACAAATAATTTTCTAACTTTATATCACATGAAAATATTTTTTTAAAATAATAAAAAAAAAACTTCCCAAAACACATGAATAAACATACCCCAAGAGTGTTGTTCTCACAAGGTCGAGAAGATGGGAAGGGCCTCTTTCTTCTTTTTTTAGTTCCGGCTCCGTTTGCTGATAAGTGACGTTTCTTATGTAACTTTGAATCGAGCTTCTCAACAGCTCTTCCTTCTCGCTCAAGCTCATCAATAGCTTGAGGAGACCATAGGGGACTTGGTTCTCCAGCAAGAACAAATCCTGTTGAGCGAAGGTTACGCTGTCGTCTTTTATTTTAAACTCTACGAACTTGTTTTTTGCAGCGCAGAATATGTACTGTAGTATTGCGCAGCCGTCCACGAACAACATCCAGGCGAGAGCCTTATCATCATATTTCTTCGTCACCTCCTTCTCGAAGCATTCTCTCAGTTGCTTGATTTCCTTCTCAACCTCCTCGTATAAAAGATTTATACTCTTCCCGCAACCTTGGACGAACTCATATGTCAATCTACGCTTGTACTTCTCTCCTAGCTGGTACTTTGGGTTGCCATGATGGATAGGACCGAGCGACGCCACTCTTGGCTCAAAGTACTTAATGAAACACTCGTGATCTCGCAGCGAGAATATGGCCTTCTGTATTTTTGCTGGTGGGCGGTTGGTTCCAAGGGCTTCCACCGCTCTCGCTTGGTCTCCCTCCTCCATTAAATTTCTAAACCTTTCCTCCATGTCCGTGTTAATGACAGGCTGATCGTGGCCGCTGCTTCCTTCACCAGCTTCTATCTTGCCAATGGGAACAATAATATGATGATCATCCATTCGGGTTGTAGTAAGTTTGTACCCAGCAAGACAATTAAATCTGGTGATATTGCTTGCCCTGTCCTACCATTTCATTCACATATATATATACTTGATAGTACTTTAATTTGGAAGCTTTAGCTTGATAAATTAAAGGCTGTTGCTTTCATTCGAATGTTTAAGCTGGGAATTAAATATTGACACTTTTATGAAACAGCTATATTAATTAATTACGACTATAAAATAGCAAGATTGGAATCTAATCTACAAGATTTGTTGAAAAATGTAGAGAAATAGGAACTTGCTTAAACCTTTCATTAAACAATTATATGTTCTGAATAAACTAATTAATGATAATCATGACTTTGTCTTTATCCATCGAGCAAGATTGGTATCAAATAGTAATACAAGGTAATTTTATGGAACTGATCTTTGCTTGTATGCTAATCTAGTAATATATACCCAGTTGGCATCATCTTTTCCCAGAAAAAGGAGAAAATTTTTTGAACGATATGTCATGCTTTGAGGCTTTGAGGAAGGTTATACTTAGTTTATTAAGTTTTGTCGGTTTTATCTTTATTCTGTACATCTGAATGAGATTACTGCCTTAGTCCCTTTCGTAATTGGGGGGCTGTGACATATATATAGATGTATGCAATGCAATGACATTAACGGTGGAAAGGGAGAAATGGCGTACCCTGATCGACAATAATGATGTATACAATTGAAATCATCCAAAAATAATAGAGAAAAGTTTACAGCGTTTTTTAATTCGAATGTTAAAGTTTTAATTTTTGCAATTCATTCTTACGAAGGTTCAATTTTTTTCAATTCGACCAATATTATCCCAAAATTCTCATATTGCCCATATTTTTTATTTTTTATATAAAAAAAAAAAAAAAAACAAATTTGGAGTTCAAAAATGGCCAGATGGCAACCACCCCGAATTTTTTTTAAGTTTGTTATAAAAAAAACAAATTAAAAAATTATGGGCAATATGGAAAGTTTTGGGTACAATTGGTCAAATTAAAAAAAAATGAAACTTTAGGGGGTAGATTGCAAAAATTGAAACTTTGGTGTTCGAATTAAAAAACGCTGTAAACTTTAGAGGTAAACTGTAATTTTTCCAAAATAATAATAATACCCGATCAACTCATAATCATTCAACCACAATTTTACGTACACGAAATTAGCACATACAGTCACCCTTATTTTTTTATAATTAAACACCAAAACCAAAGAAAACAAATTAATACGTACAATAATGTGGTCTTGGGATGACCTGTGTGAAATCGTGACTGTATATATATATTGTAGAACTCCTTAAGGTTCTTCCAAACAAACGTACCTATGGCACAAAAAAAAAAACATGCATGCATGTGAGTTTAGGTAAGCAGATGGTAGATGCACTTAATTAATTGGAAAATAAGCAGCAACTAACTTCTTAATTTTTAACAAGTGGTTTCTTGTCCTTAAGAAGTAGCTTAATCGGTTGGGACCACGCTTAATAAAGCGAAGGTCACTTGTTTGAATCATTCTCATTGCTCTTGTACGAACATGTAAAAAAAAAAGTGGTTTTCATAATTTGATCGAGACTTTATAGTCTTCCGTATTAGATTCTCTCTACAGATTTTACAGAAGGAATTTTTTTCTTTTCTACGCATAACATGGAGTTGCTTGAGAGACGAGTGGCGGTATATATATTTAAGCTAATAGATGGCTGTGTGGATGTTTTGATAGACAAAGATTTAATATTATTGAAATCTATATTTACTTTCTTTTTTTTTTTTACATGTCCACACAAGATGGGGTGGAAAATTTAAACTAGTGATTGAGCTACCATAGTCCTAATCGATTAAATTACCATTTGGGGGCGAAATCCATATTTAGTAAGTAGCAATATTATCTGAAGTACAGTTAGATATTGATCTTCTAACTATAATAGTTATGTGTTGAGTAAATCCAATGAATGGGTAGTACTGTTGGAAATTACTAATACCATATCATAATTATTTTCATTCCAAACACATAACACGACGAACTTAGCACGTACAAATTAATACAATCACTCTTAATTACTTATTTTATATATATAAAAACACCAAGACCAAAGAAAACAAATTCTTACTACGTACCTTCTCCGTCATCGATCTTAAGTTTCCTTTAATTTCAGCATGCAGAATTTTTCGCAGGGTCCAGGGTGAGAGGCCTTGACTGCGTACGCAGTCTGAGCGGCGGTTAGGCCAAGTCCCAATAATACGCCCAAGAAAGCAAGGAAAGTCCAAGGACTGCTGAAATGATTGTGATAGACTTGAGCCATCCAGGTCATACAAGGGATATCATAGTACTTCTGAATTTGCCTCTTTACATCCTTATACGCATCGGAGTTAGGCACCACGTCGGTGCCTATCTCATTGAAGAGGTCAGCCACTTGTTGATCGCTGCCAAGGAAGTTGCGCAGCACTTGTGCCTTCCTCATATCTTTGACGTCGTTGGCTTCATCGATGAGTGAATCTAGGAAGGATATATAAGAGCTGATGCCGAAGTCGTTCTCGAAATCCAGGCACATTTCGTAAGCTATCATGTTCATGAACTTGGGGCCAGTTGAGTCATCCACCGTAATTGGAGGAAGCCAAAGGTATCCTGGGTAGAAACCAAAGTTCCTAGTAAAACTTATCTCTCTCAAGTGACTATTATTCTTGCTACGTTTCAATTGGATTCCTACTGATTTAAGCTCCTGCACATTGCGATATGATTGCGAATCTCGGTCCTGATCTCCACCGTTCTTTCCGAATGGCCTGCATATTCCACGTTTTTTCCGGAGGCTGCATTGGATTTTGAGGATCCCGGACCCGGAGGACTCGAGGCTTTGTTTCTATAATATAACCATTAACAATTCAAAACATAAAAATACTAGCTCAAAAAACGAATAATTTTAATTACCTTGGCATTTATATATATAATTCCCAAAACACGTACGACGTTAATAAACATACATACCCCAAGAGTCTTGTTCTTAGAAGGTCAAGAAGATGGGTCTGGTCTCTTTCTCCTTGTTTTTGTTGCAGCTTCATCTGCTGATTAGTAACGATTCCAATGAAACGTTCAATCGACTCACTCAACTGCTCTTCCTTCCCGCTGTACTTCATCAATAACTTGAGGAGACGATAGGGAACTTGGTTCTCCAGCAAGAACAAATCTTGATGAGCGAATGCTACGCTGTCGTTTTTTATATTCAACTCTTTGAAGTTGTCATTTGCAACACAGGATATATACTGCAGTATTGCGCAGCCGTCCACGAACAACATCCAAGCGAGAGCCTCATCATCATAATTCTTCGTCACCTCCTCCTCGAAGCATCCCCTCAATTGCTTGATTTCCATCTCAGCCTCCTCATACAAACAATTTATATCTTTCCCGCAAAGTTCGACGAACTTACTCGTTAACTTGTACTCCTCTCCTAGTCGGTACTTTGGGTTGCCATGATGGATAGGACCGACAGCTGCCACTCTTGGCTCAAAGTACTTGACGAAATGCTTGTGATCTCGCAGCAAGAATATAACCTTTTGTATTTTTGCCGGTTCCTCCGCTCTCCTTTGGACTCCTGCCCCCGTTAAACGTCTAAACCTTTCCTCCCTGGTAATGGTAGGCCGATCTTCTATTCTGATAACCTTCCTGGAGTAATGCTCGTCAATGGAGACAATATGCTGATCAGGCTCCATTCTACGCTGCTTCCTTCACCTGCCAGCTTCTATTGATCTGATAACTTTCCTCGAGTGATGCTCGTTAATTAAGGCGGCTGTGGCTTTTAATTTAAATGTTTAAGTTGGGATTAAATATTGACACTTTTATTGGTAATGACTTTATGTATCTTTATCCATCTGGCAAGATTGGTATCAAATACAACGTAATTTCATGCAACTTATCTTGCTTTCAGGAAAAAATGCCTGAAAGCAAGTTTATACAACAAGTCAGGTATAAACTTTTTCTTTTTTCCCCCATAAAGGTGTAGTTAGTTTATGATTCTATATATCGTTGTGTCAAGCCAAGTATCAAGCATTCTTTTTGGAAAAATGGGTGCTATGGTTTAATGGTTCCATCCAAGAACCACATTTTTTTGAGGTTATATTCTCCTGCAAAAGGTATAAAAGATAATTATGCCTTTCGTTCTTCAGACAAATGGAGTTAAACGCATTTAATTTGAAGTAAAATTTGTTTCTTGCCAACCAGTGAAGTGTGTAGCTAGAGATTAATTTGACAACTACTACTATTATTATCAACTATTTTTTACATTTCTAAAAATTTATAATAATCATGATAATTATAATATTTTATCAGTAATATAAAAATAAATATTTTATAATACTATATTTAAATTTAATTATCATTAAATATTTCTTATAATTAATATAAGTTTGTATCATAATTTATAATTAATAATTATATATTTATTTTATAGTTAATATTCTTATTTTTCATTATTTATGACCATTATACTTATCACATTGTAATTAATATCATTATTAAATATTAATTATATAAGGTCGTGCCATTTTGGGAACATGATCTTCTCAAATTCAAATGAACTGGATGATATCTAGTTAGTTATAGTGGAAGAGTATTTTTGTCTTTCCACTTTTTCTCCCGTTCAAATGAAATGGAGAGGATCCTAATTCACTATTTTGGGCTTGCCATAGGTCTGGCAAAGCAAGCTTTAATTGTAACACTCCCAAAATTAAAAATTAGTTCTTGATGGTGCCGTTCGAACATCTCTACGAACATTGTAGTGAACTCTAGAAAATTAGCATTCGAATAGTCCTCTGAACGGCACTCAAAACAGAAGTCTTCAACCAACGACCTTTCGAATGGTGCACCAAATGGCTTAACGAACATTGTTCTGTGGCCTTTGACTCTTCGAAATAACATACCATTAAGATGGCTTAGTGAACGGTCCAGCGAATGAAGCTCTTAGGTTCTTTGATGATGTATCTCGTTCGAACAGTCCAACGAATGGCATTCCAAATAGATGTCTTTGAAGCTTACCATTCGAACCCTCTAGAAAATTCTTGCTAGCTTATGGAAGTTGGTTTAGACCCAATACACTTCGGAATTGAAAACTTTTTATGATACAAAGTTGTTGACTTTTGAATCAACTTTCCAATATCACCAAGCTTGCCTTCATTTGATATTGGAATCGAAAGATATGGTCATTTTAATCCAACTATATCAATGTTGGACAACAAACACAAACTTGAGCTATGATGTCTTGGATCAACTTTTGCATCGACTTAACCCTATATTTAAAACTTACAACCAAACATGTGTTGAAATTGAATTTGCCAACACTAAAACCTAACAAATAATTTTTAGACTCACAAGAAACAGCCTTACACTACAAGATTTAAGCTCATCAGCGTCGACTTATTAGCGTTGACCCTAGAGTCGACGCTAATAGTCGACTATTAGCGTCGACTTTAGGGTCGACGCTAATACTCGTACCAAAAATATGACTATTAACGTCGACTCTAGAGTGGACGCTAATAAGTCGACGCTAATACTCAGAAAAATTATTAGCGTCGGCTAAATTACTATTAGCGTCGACAATTGTCGATGCTAATAGTCATATATAAAAAATAAAAAAATTAGGACTATTAGCGTCCACATCTTATGGACGCTAATAGTCCTTTATAAAAAAAAAATAAAAAATAGGACTATTAGCGTCCACATCTTGTGGACGCTAATAGTCCTTTATAAAAAAANCAACACTAAAACCTAACAAATAATTTTTAGTCACAAGAAACAGCCTTATGAAAAGAATAGCACAAAAAGAGAGTTTGCAAGAGAGAAAATATATAAGCTATGAGATTGTGTTTTTGCCTACAACCAAATTAAGGGTCATATTTATTTAAACACTCCTAAGATAATTTGATATAATCTAATGAGTAATGACCACAAATTATAACTACCAAATCTACTTTAATAGACACCAGAAATCACAGATTAACGCCATAAATCACATAACTGGTTGATTAGGTCGACATTGGAGTGGTAAAAGTCATGATGCTATGTGACAATAAAATGAAATGAAATTATTGTCCGTTATAGATAGAATCACTTTGTCTTTATACATATATGCTTGATAATCATGATAATCATGACTTTGTCTTTATCCATCGAGCAAGATTGGTATCAAATTAGAAGGTAATTTCATGTAACTGGTCTTTGCTTTTATCCTAATCTAGTTGTACTTGGCATCATCTTTTCCCAGAAAAGGAGAAAAGTGTATTGAAGGATAGTGTCATAATTCGAGGATTTTATGAGCTCTTTGGGATTCATATTCTACCCGATAACATTTTTCTATTTTAGTTAAAAAAAGAAAATTCTTTTTTATTTTAGCTATTAACGTCTTTATTTTAATTATTCACTTTTGTTATTTCATTTAAATATTATTAATCCATTAAGAGCAGAAAGAATGATAAACTGAAATAAAAATATTTTATATTTTACATTTAGCAAGCTTACAATGCTCAATGCCTAACAAATTTAATTAGGGAGTATTAATTGTAGATCAGTGAAGCAGGTCACCAAATTTTTATTTTATTTTTTATTAAAGTAGCTAATAGGATGTGCATGATTATTTTGACTAACCGAGTGGAAATACTTAAAAAATAAAAAAATAAAAAAAAATAATAATTTATACCTGATAACGTGGAAAACGCAAGATTGTAGAATAAGTACCTTGCTGGCACATAAGTACTTGTGGCTGTTAAGACAATAGTGTTTTTTTCTTTTTTAATTAATTTATTTTTTAAATCTGGGAGCAAAATACTTTATTAAGATGACGTGAAATTGATATTCATCAGTATGGTCCGTTCTATCGGAAAACATTTTTCGATATCGAGTCTTTGACTTGAAATTTGTGATTTTTTTATACGCGCCAAATATTAGAAAATATTTTTCTGGAACTTTTCAGGAAAATTTTCGGATGTAGGGTCATCGGCGAGTCTCGACAAGGTCCCAGTTGGGTACTGGTGGGGTTTTGGTTGGGTCTTGGTCAAGTTCAAGCAGGTTCTCAGGCAGGTCTTGGCGAGGTCCATCGGGTCCCGGTAGGGTCTAGGGCGGGTCCTAGAAAGGTCCTTGTCGGATTTTGGCAACATCCTAACTAGGTTTGTCTATTCGAGAATGAGATGTTTAAACTCAAAAAATTGTTTACAGTTTTCAAAAATGAAAACAATTTTTCAAAAATTAAAGAGAAAATTTTGGTCAAATGGAAAATATTTTCCGTTAACTATTATTTTACATTGTACTAAACACCCGAAAATAAAGAAAACAATTTCTAAAAATTATTTTATCTCGAAAGAAACGGAGCCAAAGATGACATGAAATTGATATTCATCAAGTATGTGTCAGTTTGGATTTGAGATTTGAAAAAATGTGATTTAGAAATAGCGATTTGAAAACGTAACTTTTAAAAACATAGTAAATGTTTGGTAAAATCATAGTTTTGCCAGTAAAATCGCAAAGAATTGAACTACAGGTATGGCTGAGATGTAATGTGAGAAAAATACAGAACAAAATAGTGCGAGAAGAAGAAAGCAGAGCAAGAGATAAGCAGATCTGAGTAGCTGGCAGAAACAAGTCTACCCACTCCGCTTGTGATCCAGAAACTTGATCATTTGTGCTGTTGTGTAAACTAAATCTTATGTTTAACATCTAATTATAGGCTAAAACTTCAGCCCGTTAATCATCTAGCATGCAAAAACAACCATAGACAAAGGGAGGAACACAGAGAATCAATTCAATTCATAACAGAGCTACATATCGGATCAAAGTAGCTAGCATTGTTAACTTGATCACGAATACAACATCCATCATCTCACAAAAATCCAAACCAAACAAATAAAAATACCAAACCAAACAAATAAAAACACCAAATCCAAACCAAACAAATAAATACAAGGATGTGGTATGACTATATATTGTAGATCTCTTGTGGTTCTTTTATTCTTGCAAACAACCGTCTAAGGCACACAAAGAAACCATGCATGTTGAGTTTCATGCTGATCATCATTTCTTACCGTTGTCAGATGAGTGAGGGAAGACTGCGAACCAAGCCTGAACGGCAGTTAGAGCAAGTACCAACAATACTCCCAAGAAAGCAATGATAGTCCAGGGGCTGCTGAAATGATCGTGACGGAATTGAGCCATATAGGTCATCCAATGGGTGTCGTAGTACTTCTGAATCTGGATTTTGACATCCTTATACGCTTCGGGGTTAGGCACCAAGTCGGTGCCTATGGCATTGAAGAGGTCAGCCACTTCTTGATCGCTACCGAGGAAGTTGTGTAGCACACGTGCCTTCCTCATATATTTGACATCGTTGGCTTCATCGATGAGTGAATCTAGGAAGGATAGATAAGAGCTGATGCCAAAATCATTCTCGAAATCCAGGCACATCTCGTAAGCAATCAAGTTCATGAACTTGGGGCCCGTTGAGTCGTCCACAGTAATTGGAGGAAGCCAAAGATATCCCGGGTAGAAACCGAATCCGAATCGTCTAGTGAAACTTATGTTTCCCAAGTAACTATCATTCTTGCTACGTTTCAAATGGATTCCTGCTGCTTTTAGCTCCTGCACGTTGCGATACGTTTGCCAATCTGGGTCCTCTTGATGTGTAAATGGGCATCTACTTGATGATGGTTCTGCTTTCCGGCCAGGCGGAGGACCCAAGAGTCTTGTTCTCAGGAGGTCGAGGAGATGGGTCGGGTCTCTTTGTTTTTGTTGCGGCTTCGTTTGCTGATAAGTAACGCTTCCAATGAAACGTTCAATCGACTCATTCAACTCGGCTTCCTTCCCACTGTACCTCATCAATAACTTGAGGAGACGATATGGAACTTGGTTCTCCAGCAAGAACAAATCCTGTTGAGCGAATGCTACGCTGTCGTTTTTTATATTCAACTCTGAGAACTTGTTACTTGCAGTAAGAGTAGGAGGAGCAGCGCAAAATATGTATTGTAGTATTGCGCAGCCGTCCACGAACAATATCCAGGCGAGTGCCTCATCATCATAATTCTTCGTCACCTCCTCCTCAAAGCATCCCCTCAGTTGCTTTATTTCCTTCTTAATCTTCCCATATAAATTACTAATTATATCGTCGTCTAAAGTATTTCCATTAATATTGCAGCTGAACCCTTTGACAAACTCATATGCCAATCTAAGCTTGTACCTCTCTCCTAGCTCGTACTTTGGGTTGCCATGATGGATAGGACCGATTGACGCCACTTTTGGCTCAAAGTACTTAACGAAACACTTGTGATCTCGCAGCAAGAATATAACCTTCTGTATTTTTGAGGCTTGAACCGCTCCCGGTTGAGCTCCTGCCCGCTTTAACATTTCAATCTTTACCTCCATGGCAGTGGCAGGCCGGTGTTGGCCCGCGCCACTGCTTCCTTCACCGGCTTCTATTGACCTGACAACCTTCCTCGAGTGAAGCTCGATCTCGTCATGAATGGAAACAATATGCTCATCATCCATTCCGGTCGTAGCTAATTAAGTTGCGCCCAACAAGGCAATTAAATCTGGTGATATTGCTGTCCCTCCTGTACTTGGAATTGGAAATAAGTATAGCTTGAGAAATTAAGGGCGGTTGCTTTCGTTCGAATGTTTGAGCGGGAATTAAATATTGACACTTTTATGAAATAGCAAGCGTGGAATCTAATCCACGTACAAGATTCGTGGAAAAATGTAGAGAATTAGCCGGAACTTTTCATTAAACATACTACGTACACTTTTCTGATTAAACTATTGATTATCTTATCACGACATTGTCTTTATCTATCGAGCAAGATTGGTATCAAATACAACGTAATTTCATCAAAGTCTCTGCCTTTTATCCTAATATAGTAGAGTAATATATATACCTAGTTGGACGATTAGAGGCTCGAACACTTTGGGCTGAATACATGGACAATTATTATTATTATTATTATCCGATCGAGCGTGAATTCTCTTTGAAAAAAATTTACATGTGATGACGTGGAAGACGCTGGTTCCCTTAGACCTCTTTTTATTTTGTTTTTGTTTCTTTTTTTTCTTTTCTTTTTTTTTTTAAAAAAAAAAGAAAAGAAATGATGAGTATCAGTTTTTTTTTTTTTTTTTTTATCTTATCTTATCTTATCTTATCTTATCTTATCTTATCTTACAAATTAACCGGTAGATGTGTGTGGACAATGATAAACCTCACAAATTTAATGGTTAATTTATTGAATTTACAATAAAATATAAGAGAAATATAGGCAAATTATTGACACCAATCATTTTTTCATGATTCCCTTAGATAATTGAGACTTTAATGTGTAGAGAAATTTTTGACAAATCACATATTGCCACGTTCCGCTAATGATCGCCTATCAAGAATATGTTTGAGATTACATTTGAAAAATAGAGCTTTTAAGTCAAAAAAATATTTTTTAGCAATTTTCAATTTTGAGGCTTTTGGACTTTCAAAAGCGCTCTGAATTTTTTTTCAAACGAACTTTTAAGGTTTTAATTAAACACTCTTTTGAGGTTCACAAACGCAATCCCAACAAGAAGAGAAGTGCTACAAAGCTAGCCAAACAAATGAACCCAAAAAAAGTTCCAAACTAATGTGTCAAAGGTTTTTAAATTAAAAAAAAATGTAATTCTCTCTCCATTGTTTGTTACCCACAATCTGTTACATCAGCTTGAAATTTTTTTTTGAATTTATTTATTTGGCTCCCTAGCACTTCTCCAACAAGAAAAATTAACAACTTAATTATAGCAACGGCACAAAGTTGTGGGCCTTGTGACAAATTGATACACAGGAAGTGGTCCCTAAAGGGTCAAAACCAAAGGCGACGAAAAATGTTCGTTAGAATGCTTTGGGTCTTCCGTATTAGATTTTCTCTACAGATTTTATGGAAGGAATTTTTTTTTACTTTTCTTTTTTTCTACTACGCGTAACATGGAGTTGCTAGAGAGATGAGTGGTGGTATATTTCAGCTAAAAGATGCCTGAGGACGTGGCTGTTTTGATAATGACCTCTTCACCTTTTTTACTTTAGCTTAATTATTAGATAATAATGACGCTTCTTTTTCTTAGAATCCATTTTTCACTTTGCACTACTTTTTATTGGACAAGGATTTAATAATATTATGAGCATATCTTCGGTTCGGTCATTGCAAAAAGGAGCCTGTTTATGTCCACCAATCATAATATGACAACTCAGCTTTTTTTAACTTACAAAATACACTTACACACACCAGAATATACTACCCTCCTCTTAAAATGAAACCATCGTCAAACTTACCTCTTAAAATTCCAAAATTCACAGCAGCTGCTCTCACAAAAAACCACCGCCCACCGGCTGCCCAGCGCCCAGCAGGCCGTTCCCACTGCCCCCGACCAGCCGGACGAATCAGGCCTGCACCCACGCCCAGGCCGATCCCACCCACGGAGGCCATCTCCGCCTGAAATCGGCTGCGAAAATCCATCGCGATCCGGATGCCCACCGACCCCCGTCGATCCAGCTGCCCACCGACCCCCCGCCCACCGGTGGAGGAATGATTTTTTTCTAATTCCCTCGGCCGGAGCAATGGTGGTGAGCCGTCAGAGTAGCCTGGTGGCGTGGGCTTGGCGGAGCTGGACGTGGGCGGCGCTGGGCAGCTGGTCGGTGCAAAGCTGGGCGCGTGAGCTTCGAGGGAGGTGGCGGCGTCTCTGCCGGGGAGGGGGCGGCGGTCTGGCATTGGAGGGGCGGCGTCTCTGCCGAGGAGGGAGCGGATGTCTGCAGTGGAATGGGGGGAAACAGAGGGAAATTTTTGGTAAATTTTTTTGTTTTTATCGGGTGGAATGGAGGGAAATGTATTGTTTCTGATTGGGTTATTATCATGTGAAACCAAGTCTATTTTGTGTCTTAAAATGATATGAGGTGTCAATAGGTGAGTGGAAGGCAGAAAACCCATGTTTTCTGCCTTGTCCGGACAGCAGCAGCTCTCTAATATTATTATTAACGAAATATGTAAACTTCATAATTAAAATATCAAGAGCATAAAGAAAGCTCTTACAACACATAATATAAAGTTCTGAAAAATTATAGCTAAATGTTAAAATGTTACAAAGTCATAGGTATAATCATAAAATTCTTATAATCAAAGTGCAGATTTATAACTTCAAGCTTTTGCTACTCATACACAACTACAGTCAACGAACACATTTGTTATCAGCAAATTAGATCAAGGCCAGGATTTGAGTAGTAGTCCAAATACAAAAAACAAAAAAGCGAGCATTGAGAAATAAACCCCCACACCAATCTATTCTTCCTTAGCCCAAAGGTTAGGAGATAGTTTACATCCTCAACCCAAATATCAGGACAAAAAGAATAAAAAACTCAGAAAACAAAAAAATCCCCATGAGTCGTAGCAGAGGAGCACGGCATTCCTAGGAAAACAAACCTTGACCGCTAAAGATGATCAGATCTAAGTTTGAAGAAACTAGATCTAGATATATATATATATATATATATATATAAACTAGATCTAAAACACACCTGCCAAAAATGGAGACTCGAAGAGACCACAAAAAAGACCATGGAAGGGGGAGGAGGGAAGAATTGCAAACTCTGTGATTGATCTTCTTCTTTGTGTTTCTTAGAAGGAGAGAGAAGAATTCTAAAGAGAAGGCAAACTCTCTCTCTCTTAACATTGTTGATTTGTTGTTCGTGTTTTTCAGGATTTAATATTATTGAAATCCATATTTATTAAGTAGAATCATGTAAATTACCGTCAGATACATCAATATTAAATTTTGACCATGAAATGGCTTCAATCTGTTTCACTTAAAATTGAGAGGATTCTATTCCCTTTTTATTGTCTGCAATTGCAACTTTACACATGAAAAACATAACTCTCTATCTAATTTGAATTGATTAGTTGACAATTTAGATATGTTCAAGAGAAGTACCAAATTAACTCGGTTTGTTTTTACCTTTTTAGATATGTTCTTCTGTACCTAGCTTGTGTTTGTCCTCTAAGGATGTCTTTAGAGTGAAGTTGAGGGACGAGGATCCCCTTAAATTAATTTCACTCATTGCGGCCGGCCAAAATCACAAACACAGACATATAGGAAAAACCAGCTTTTGCATAAAAATATTTTCTAAATCAAAGACCAAATTTTAATTTTATTTTGAAAAATTACTTCACTTATTGTGTCATGGTATTTACAATTAATGTTAACATCGAATTATCAAAATGAACTCTGATCCCTTTATCATCATTGAAGATTACGCTTATCATATATATATATATAAAAGCCGAATCACTTTCAGAAGTGCCTTAATATTGCGACATATGGCGTGAACCTTTTTTTTTTTTTTTTTTTTTCTAATGCTAAACCGGTTTTTTAAGAGTGAACTGGTTTTTACTTAAAAAAACCGGTCATTAAATTAGCGTAAATAATGACATTTAATTTTATTTGAAGAGTTTTTCATATATAAATTATGCAATAAATTAAGTATTATTAATGTCAAAATCAAATAAGGAAACAAATAATACAAATCAAATTATTATGTATTATTATGTTTAATCACTTTAATATGTATATAACATAATATTATATGTTATAGTTGAATTAGATGAACTAAATGATAGGATGTAGAAATAAAATAGAAAAAAAATTTCATTGCATTATTTTTTATTTTTTTAAATATATAATTGTATATTAATGATTAATGGTATATATTGTCAGATTTTTACTCAATATAATGATTAAGTATTTATTTTTTATCTCATTAGCAAAAATAATTTTTATAATATATATATTATTAGCATCCTACGAACAATTATATATTCGATGTCCAACCCAAAGTGTAAAATCACAACGGTCATCTTGGGGCTTATTTTTGCTTTATCCATTAGTTTATAAAATATAATTGTTAATTGTTCGATATAACATACTTCTTATTTGATATGAAAAAATTATAAAAAAGCCCCCTCAACTACCAGCGATTTACGATTTAGCTCCCTGAAGTTTCAAAAGTGATAAAATGGCTCCTCAAACTATCAACCAGTTGCATTTTGACCCCCTCCGTTAGTTGTTGTCGTCAAAATAGATGAAAAAATTAAAAATACGTCGTTTGGCAATGGTAAGTTACTAAAATGCCCTCTTGGAGAAAAAAAACAAAACCATATTAATTAAGGATCAAAATGGCACCGTTTTGGCTTAAATTAAGGTTTTTCACACTTACCAAAACAGCGCTGTTTTGGTAAGTGTTAGGAATTTTTTTTAAAAAAATCCCTAGACCCCACGAAAAAGCCCCAAAATCTGAAGAGTAATTTGTGTTTGGAATCCAAGAAAATCGCCTCAGCCCAAGTTGCGATGTGAGGCTCAGTGAGCTTGACGGTGACTAGGCAAGGTGCTTAGACTCGACGAACTTGGTAGGCTCGGCGATCCGAGGATGGCGAGGTACGATGCCCATGGGTGAGGTGAAGCTCGACGACGAGGCATGGTCAGTGACCCACGGTCCGAGGCAGACTCGGCGACGAGGCATGGTCGGCGAACATGACAGACTCGGCAAACTTGAAGTGACCGGTGTATGGGAACCCGAGTATGGGTCGACTGAGGAGGGGTCGATGAACCTATTGGGGTGTAGACCCTGTACCGAGGCTGTGGCAGGTTCGTTGACCCACGATCCGAGGATGGGTCGGCTTTGGGTCGGTAGGACGGAGCCGAGTCTGGGTCATTCACATTGAACGCGAGGTCCGGCAATCAAAGAATGGCAATCGCGGACATGGTTCGGCAACCTGGGTTGTACAGGAGAGAGCAGAGGCAATCTGGCGAAGTTTTGAGCGACTCCGGCGAAGGCTTGACAACCTTTATAGGGTTATTTATTTATTTATTTATTTTATTTATTCCTAACACTTACCAAAACAGCGCCGTTTTGGTAAGTGTGGAAAACTCTAATTTAAGCCAAAACGGTGCCATTTTTATCTTTATTTTAATATTTTCTTCTCCAAGAGGGCATTTTAGTAACTTACCATTGCCAAACGACGTAGTTTTGATTTTTTCATCCATTTTGATGACAACAACTAACGGAAGGGGCCAAAATGTAACTGTTTGGTACTTTGGGGGGCCATTTTATCACTTTTAAAACTTCAGAGGGCTAAATCGTAAATCGCTAGTAGTTGAGGGGGCTTTTTTTAATTTTCTCGTTTGATATTTTTTTAGGCATATTCGCCTATGAGATTTTGGGTTTATTTGTATGATTTATCCGAATTTATATGTTGAATAATATATTGGTGTATAACCTTTAGTATGTCTTTTTTATTTAAAAATGCGTGATATATATATTTTTTACAACCTATAAAGAAAAGTTCAAAGCCGAATCACTCTCAGAAGTGCCTTAATATTGTGACATGTGGCATGAACCCTTTTTTTTTTCCTAATGCTAAATCGATTTTTTAAGAGTGAACTAATTTTTACTTAAAAAACTGGTTATTAAATTAGCGTAATTAATGACATTTAATTATATTTAAAGAGTTTTTCATATATAAATTGGAATGGGATCCTCTCTAGTCCAAATGGACTGGAGGGTATCCAGTTCATGGTGATGATCTCTTTAAAGAGATCCAATAGCCACATGTCTCATCTAATAAAAAAAATTTTAAAAAAATATCACTTAATATTTAAAAAAAATAAAAAATAAAAAATATTTTTTTTGTTGCTTTTGAGATGGCCAGACCACCCCTAAGGGCCACCGTTTGGTCATGGGGGTGGCTCCAGCCACCCCAGGCCGGCCAATTCGGCCACCCCCATGGCCAAACAGTGGCCCTTGGGGGTGGTCCGGCCACTCCCAACCGGCCAAACAATTTTTTTTAAAAAAATTGATTTGACCATTGGGGGTGGCCGATCCACCCCTAAGGGCCATGGGGTGGCGTCGTCCACCCCCATCCGACCGGTCTGGGGTGGCCGAAGCCACCCCCATGGCCCTTGGGGGTGGGTCGGCCACCCTAACGGCCAAATCAATTTTTTCTAAAATATTTGTTTGGCCCTTAGGGGTGGCCGGACCACCCTAAGGGCTGTCTCTTATACACATCTAGATGTGTATAAGAGACAGATATAACATAATATTATATGTTATAGTTGAATTA
>CM017327.1:2681279-2791728 GCA_006937295.1 Carpinus fangiana | reverse complement strand
TTTTTTTTTTGTCTCAAATTCCTTGCTCTTTATGCTTATATTGCGTGCATGACTTTGACTGTCCATTCTATGCCAAAGTGTTATTTCCTCTATTTATGCTAGTAATCTGGATTTAATTTGAGGACAGCTTGCATTTTCTCACATACAATGTTGGCTACCTTGATGAAGTAGGTTAATTAGTCTCCTAATGTTATGAAGCTATTAGTTGGGTGACTATCTGTTGCTATCAATGCTATATAATTGGTGCAAGGTTAGGAATGGATCTGAGATGTAGTTTGCCAAATTATGATCTGCCTTTCTGTTTTTCGTTTGGTCCTAAGTAGCGTTTGCACATCTTTGTTTGATTTGTATTTTTTCTCATGTTATCAGATTCATGGTACTTAGAAGTGGGTGAATCCATTGTTGATTCTCTTAATTTATACACCAAACTGGAAGGAGGATATGCAAGCATTAGAGATGTAACAACTATGGAGTTGGAAGATCATCAACATAGTTTTTTTCTTGCTGAAACGTATGAGCTTGAGGTTAACAAAACATATCCTTTGCCAAGAGTCTGAGGCTACAGCAAAGATTGGAATGACAATACATGCTTTGAGAAGGACAACATGGCTTTGTGTGAGGATTTTGGGTTCGATTCAGACAAAAGTAGGAAGCTATTGTGAAGCTGAGAATTCCCTTTTGTATTTTTTACCTACTGAATTATATATTGCATGTGAACTTTTTCATCTTCTTGCGCAATTATGTTGTAGGTTATCAGTTTGTGCTAGTAGTGCAGTTGCTAGTCTGGCTGCTCTGTTTGTTACTTTGCACATATTTTGTGTTTGCTCTTCTACTAATTTTTGGTTGCCTTTTGGTATTCTTTTGTCATGACATTTTTATTGTTTTTTTTCATTGGGATCATTTATATATTTTTTGAATATGACCTTATGTTTATTTTTTTATTATTATTATTTTTTAATAATAATTATTAGGGTCTAATTGACCTTAATAATGTGTGTTTTTTTTTTTTTTAAGGACCATTAATGGTTTTTTTTTTAATTTTTTTTGCACTCATATGTGGACGCTAATGGTTATTTTTATTTTTTTAATTTTTTTTTCACTCATTAGTGTCCACTTTAAGTGGACGCTAATGGTTATTTTTTTTAAATTTTTTTCACACTCATTAGCGTCCACATTTAAGTGGACGCTAATGGTTATTTTTTTTAATTTTTTTTCGCACTCATTAGCGTCCACATTTATGTTGACGCTAATGGTTATTGTTATTTTTTACTCATTAGCGTCCATTGGTTATTTTTTTTTAAAATTTTTTTATTCATTAGCGTCGACCATACATGACTTTTAGCGTCCACTATGTCGACGCTAAAAGTCTACTATTAGCGTCCACTTTTGATGTCGACGCTAATGATACCATTAGAGTCGGACAATTAGCATCCAACCCTTTAGCGTCCAAAAGTCGACGCTAATACTATTAGCGTCGACTTTTTGGACTTTTAGCGTCGACTTAAAAGTGTTTTTTTTTGTAGTGTTATGAAAAGAATAGCACAAAAAGAGAGTTTGCAAGAGAAAAAATATAAGCTATGAGATTGTGTTTTTGCCTATGACCAAATTAAGGGTCATATTTATTTCACTACAAAAAAAATGGTGGTTTAGTGACGGTTAGTATAGTGTCGGTTTAAAAAACTGACACTAAAATATGCCTAATAGCGTCGGTTTTAGCAACCAACACTAATGGAAAAAATGGTGTCGGTTTCGCTAAAACCAACACTATTAAATAGTGTCGGTTTTAACAAAACCGACACTACTTAAAAAAGAGGTGTCGGTTTAACAGTAATCGACACTATTAAGAGGTGTCGGTTACTGTTGAACCGACACCTCTCTGAAAAAATTAAAAAGCCTGCCTCTCTCTCATCTAGCTCCCGTGCGCGCCTCTGTTCTTCTCTGTATTTAATTTCTTTTCGTCTCTCAGAGCTACAGATCTGTAGCTCTGTCTCCATAGAACCAAAATAAAAAATAAAAAATTACAAAACAGCTAGCTAGGTTTTAGGGTTTTATATTTTTGGTCTTTTTTGTCGACCCAAGAGGGGCGTTCACGGATGTGTGTATTGGTTGGCTTGGGTTGATGCTTGACGACCAGGTGCTTGAGAAATTTGCGCTTCACCAAAGGGCTAGCGGCGGACTTCTCAAGGGTGTGTGGATTGTTGGGAGCTCAGGGTACCCTTTGATGGATTGGGTTTTGGTGCCTTACACGCATCCCAATCTAACTTGGCCGCAGAATGCGTTCAATGAGAAGATTGGGGGAGATCCAAAGGGTTGCCAAGGAAGCGTTTGGGAGATTGAAAGAGCGGTGGTGTTGCTTGTAAAAGAGGGCTGAGGTGAAACTCTAGGACTTGCCTGTGGTGCTCGGAGCCTGTTACGTGTTGCACAATATCTGTGAGTTATCTGTTTTGGCTGCTAGGATTTGGGGTTTTATATTTTTGGTCTTTATTGTGATGTGGGTTTCTCTTTTCTTTTTAGTAAATGGCCTTCTTGTGTTGTTTTCTGTTTGATTTGGGGTTCCGGGTTTCTGGGATTTTGTGGGTTTTGGTTTTTCTTTTTAAGTGTTTTGATTATAGGTTTCTTCTTTACTCTTGCTGTTTTGAAATTGCTGATTTATGCTTTCCCCAGATTTAGTAGTCAAGGGTGTTTTTGATTTCAAGAGTTTCTTGGCAAGTGCAGTAGTTGTGTCCTCAGATTTGATGTTCATAAGGAAGTCAATAATCCTTATTTGTCATTCTTAGTTGTGCTCTCAGATTTTCTGCTATATCAATGTGCCCTTACACCCAGATCTTTTATCATCTTGGCATGGCTTGGGATTTACGTTGGACAACATCTCCATGTGAGAGAATAAAATACTATCCAAAGAAGCAAAAAGTATTTTCTCAACCCGGTGTGCATAAGCAAACCAGGTTGAGAAAAATATATATATATTTTAAAAAATAATAATTTAGTGACGGTTTTTTAAAAAACCGTCACCTTTTAAAAGGTGTCGGTTTAGGAAAAACCGACGCTAATTAGTGTCGGTTTTCCTAAACTGTCACTAATCCAGTTTTTCCTACCCATGATTTGATTCTTTTTCAAACCGACACTATTAAACCGTTTAGCCCTAAACCGACACTAAAAAACCATTACTAAAACGCCATAAATCACATAACTGGTTGATAATGTCGACATTGGAGTGGTAAAAGTGATGATGCTATGTGACAATAAAATGAAATGAAATTATTGTCCATTATAGATAGAATCACTTTGTCTTTATACATATATGCTTGATAATCATGATAATCATGACTTTGTCTTTATCCATCGAGCAAGATTGGTATCAAATTATAAGGTAATTTCATGGAACTGATCTTTGCCTTTTTTCTAATCTAGTAATATACCTAACCTAGATGTAGTTGGCATCATCTTGTCCCAGAAAAGGAGAAAAGTGTATTGAAGGATAGTGTCATAATTCGAGGATTTTATGAGCTCTTTGGGATTCATATTCTACCCAATAGATTTTTCTATTTTAGTTAAAAAAGAAAATTCTTTTTTTTTTATTTTAGCTATTAACGTCTTTATTTTAATGATTCACTTTTGTTATTTCATTTAAATATTTTTTATCTATTAAGAGCAGAAAGAATGATAAAATAAAATAACAATATTTTTTATTTTACATTTACCAAGCTTACAATGCTCGATGCCTAACAAATTTAATTAGGGAGTATATATATATTGTAGATCAGTGAAGTAGGTCACCAAATTTTTATTTTATTTTTTATTAAAGTAGCTAATTGGATGTGCATGATTATTTTGACTAACCGAGTGGAAATACTTATATATATATATATATATATATATACCTGATAACGTGGAAAACGCAAGATTGTAGAATCAATACCTTGCTGGCACATAATTAAGTACTTGCGATTGTTAAGACAATAGTGTTTTTTTTTTAATTAATTTATTTTTTAAATCTGGGAACAAAATACTTTATTAAGATGACATGAAATTGACATTCATTAGTATGGTCCGTTCTAGCGGAAAACATTTTTTGATATCGAGTCTTGACCTGAAATTTGTAATTTTTTATAAGCGCTAGATATCAGAAAATATTTTTCTGGAACTTTTTCAAGAAAATTTTCGGATGTAGGGTCACGGGCGAGTCTCGACAAGGTCCCGGTTGGGTACTAGTGGGGTCTTGGTTTGGTCTCGAGTAGGTCCAAGCACGGTCTCGGGTGGGTCTTGGCAAGGTCCAGCGAGTCCTGGTAGGGTCTAGGGTGGGTCTTTGCGAGGTCCTTGTCAGATTCCGGCGATGTCCTAACTAGGTTTATCTATTTGAGAATGAGATGTTTAAACTCAAAAAATTGTTTATGGTTTTCAAAAATGAAAACAATTTTTCAAAAATTAAAGAAAAATTTTTGGTTCAATGAAAAATATTTTATGTTGACTATTATTTTACGTTACACTAAACACCCGAAAATAAAGATAACAATTTCTGAAAATTATTTTATCTTGAAACAAACAGAGCCAAAGATGACATGAAATTGATATTCATCGAGTATAGGTCGGTTTGGATTTGAGATTTGAAGAAGTTTGATTTAAAAATAGCGATTTTAAAATGTGTAGTTTAAAAATGTAACTTTTAAAAACAGGTAAAACCATAGTTTTGCCATTAAAAACGCAAACAATTGAACTACAGGTATGGCTGAGATGTAATGTGAGAAAAATACAGAACAAAATAGTGCGAGAAGAAGAAAGCAGAGCAAGAGTTAAGGAGATCTGAGTAGCTGGCAGAAACAAGTCTACCCACTCTGCACGTGATCCAGAAACTTGATCATTTGTGCTAAAACTAAATCTTATGTTTAACATCTCATTATAGGCTAAAACTTCAGCCCGTTAATTATCTAGTTACGAAAACAACCATAGACAAAGGGAGGAACAGAGAGAATCGATTCAATTCATAACAGAGCTACATATTGGATCAAAGTAGCTAGCATTGTTAACTTGATCACGTATACAACATCCATCATCTCACAAAAATCCAAACCAAACAAATAAAAATACCAAATCAAACAAACAAATAAATAAATCTAAACCAAACAAATAAAAAGGCCAAATCCAAACCAAACAAATAATAAATATATACAAGGATGTGGTCTTGAGAGGACCTGTCTGAAATCATGACTATATATTGTAGAACTCTTGAGGTTCTTTTATTCTTGCAAACAACCGTCTAAGGCACACAAAGAAACCATGCGTGTTGAGCTTCATGCTGATCATCATTTCTTACCGTTGTCAGATGAGTGAGGGAAGACTGCGAACCAAGCTTGAACGGCAGTTAGAGCAAGTGCCAATAATACGCCCAAGAAAGCAATGATAGTCCAGGGGCTGCTGAAATGATCGTGACGGACCTGAGCCATCCAGGTCAACCACTTGCTTTTGTAGTACTTCTGAATCTTGAACTTGACATCCTTATACGCTTCAGCACTAGGCACCAAGTCGGTGCCTATCTCATTGAAGAGGTCAGCCACATGTTGATCGCTACCGAGGAAGTTGTGTAGCACACCTGCCTTCCTCATATATTTGACATCGTTGGCTTCATCGATGAGTGAATCTAGGAAGGATAGATAAGAGCTGATGCCAAAGTCATTATCGAAATCCAGGCACATCTCGTAAGCAATCAAGTTCATGAACTTGGGGCCCGTTGAATCGTCCACTGTAATTGGAGGAAGCCAAAGGTTTCCCGGGTAGAAACCGAATCCGAATTGTTTAGTGAAACTTATGTTTCTCAAGTAACTATTATTCTTGCTACGTTTCAAATTTATTCCTGCTGCTTTAAGCTCTTGCACGTTGCGATACGTTTGCCAATCTGGGTCCTCTTGATGTGTAAATGGACGTGTACTTGATGATGGTTTGGCTTTCTGGCTAGGCGGCGGAGGACCCAAGAGTCTTGTTCTCAGCAGGTCAAGAAGATGGGTCGGGTCTCTTTGTTCATGTTTTTGTTGCGGGTTCGTTGGCTGATAAGTAACGCTTTCAATGAAACATTCAATCGACTCACTCAACTCGGCTTCCTTCCCGCTGTACCTCATCAATAACTTGAGGAGACGATAGGGAACTTGGTTCTCCAGCAAGAACAAATCCTGTTGAGCAAATGCTACGCTGTCATTTTTTATATTCAACTCTTTGAACTTGTCTTTTGTAGCACAGAATATGTATTGTAGGATTGCGCAGCCGTCCACGAACAACATCCAGGCGAGAGCCTCATTATCATAATCCTTCGTCACCTCCTCAACAAAGCATCCCCTTAGTTGCTTGATTTCCTTCTTAATCTTCCCATATAAACAATTTATATCGTCTTGTAAAGTATTTCCATCATTGCAGTTGAACTCTTTGACAAACTCATATGCCAATCTACGCTTGTACATCTCTCCTGGCTGGTACTTTGGGTTGCTGTGATGCATAGGACCGAGCGACGCCACTCTTGGCTCAAAGTACTTAACGAGCTTGTGATCTCGCAGCAAGAAGATAACCTTCTGTATTTTTGAGGCTTGAACCGCTCCCGGTTGGGCTCCTGCCCGCTTTAACATTTCAATCTTTTCCTCCATTGCAGTGGCAGGCCGGTGTTGGCCGGCGCCACTGCTTCCTTCACCGGCTTCTATTGACCTGACAACCTTCCTCGAGTGAAGCTCGATCTCGTCATGAATGGAAACAATATGCTCATCATCCATTGCGGTCGTAGCTAATTAAGTTTGCACCCAACAAGGCAATTAAATCTGGTGATATTGCTGTCCCTCCTGTACTTGGAATTGGAAATAACTATAGCTAGCTTAAGAAATTAAGGGCGGTTGCTTTCGTTCCAATGTTTAAGCGGGAATTAAATTAAATATATATTGACACTTCTATGAAAATAGCAAGCGTGGAATCTAATCCACGTACAAGATTCGTGGAAAAATGTAGAGAATTAGCAGGAACTTTTCATTAAACATACTACGTACACTCTTCTGATTAAACTATTGATTATCACGACATTGTCTTTATCTATCGAGCAAGATTGGTATCAAATACAACGTAATTTCATCAAAGTCTATGCCTTTTATCCTAAAATATAGTAGAGTAATTAATATATATATATACCTAGTTGGACGATTAGAGGCTCGAACACTTTGGGCTGAATACATGAACAATTATTATTATTTTTATTTTTATTATTATTTTATTTTATTTTCTCCAAGTGTGAATTCTCTTTGAAAAAAATTTACATGTGATGACGTGGAAACGCTAATTCCCTTAGACCTCTATTTATTTTGTTTTTGTTTTTTGTTTTTTGTTTTTTTTTTTTAAAATGATGAGTATATATCAATATATATATTTCATCTTACAAATTAACCATTAAATATGCGGACAATTATAGACCCCACAAATTTAATAATTAATCTATTGAATTTATAAGAAAATATGAGAGAAATAAGGGCAAATTATTGACACTAATAATTTTTTGTGATTCCCTTAGATAATTGAGACTTTATTGTTTAGAGAAATTTTCAACAAATCACATATTGCCACGTTCCACTAATGATCACCTATTAAGAGCACGTTTAGAATTACGTTTGAGAAATAGAGCTTTTGAGTCAAAAAAATACTTTTTAGTAATTTTTAGACATTTTTACCTTCAAAAGCGCTTTATTTATTTTTTTTAAAACGAACTTTTAAGACATTAAACACACTTTTGAAGTTCACAAACGCAATCTCAACCAGAAAAATTAACAGCTTATATATAGCGACCGCACAAGTTGTGGGCCTTGCGGCAAATACACAGGAAGTGGTCCCTAAAGGGTCAAAACCAAAGGCGTCGAAAAATGTTCGTTAGAATGCTTTGGGTCTTCCGTATTAGATTCTCTCGACAGATTTTACGGAAGGAATTTTTTTTTTTTTTTACTTTTCTTTTTTTCTACTACACGTAACATGGAGTTGCTTGAGAGATGAGTGGTGGTATATGTCAGCTAAAATATGCCTGTGGATGTGGCTGTTTTGATAATGACCTCTTCACCTTTTTTACTTTAGCTTAATTATTATATAACAATGACGCTTCTTTTTCTTGGAATCCATTTTTCACTTTGCACTACTTTTTATTGGACAAGTATTTAATATTATTATTATTATAAACGAAATATGTAAACTTCATTGGTAAAATATCAAGTGCATAAAGAAAGTTCTTACAACACATAACATGAAGTTTTGAAAAATCATAGCTGAATGCTAGCTAAGAGGTTACAAAGTCATGGAAACAATCATAAAATTCTTATAATCAAAGTGTAGATTTATGACTTCAAGCTTTCGCTACTCATATACAACTACAGTTAAAAAATACATTTGTTCTAAGCAAACTAGATCTATGATCTAGGTAACCCAAATACAAAAAACTAAAAGCTAAAAATCGGCATTGAGAGATAAACCCTCACACTGATCTACTCTTCCTCATCCCAAAGGTGATCAAGAGACAGTTCACATCCTCGACCCAAATGTTAGGACAAAAAGAATCAGAAACTTAGAAAACAAAAAATCCCCACGAGCCGTAGCAAAGCAGCCTGACATTTCTAGGAAGACAAACTTTGGCTAATGAAAACGATTAGATCTAAATTTGAAAAAATATGTACAAACTATATCTAAAGCACACTAGCCAAAAACGGAGACCCAAAGGGACCTCAAAAAAGATATTGAGTACTGCTACCATGAAAGGGAGAGGAGGGAAGAAGAATCGCAAACTCTGTGATTGATTGTCTTCTTCTTCTTTGTGTTTCTTAGAGGGAGAGAGAAGAATTCTAGATAGAAGGCAGATCTAGACTCTCTTTCTAAACATTGTTGTAGGTGTTTTTCAGGATTTAATATTATTGAAATCCATATTTATTAAGTAGAATCATGTAAATTATCATTAGATACATCAACATTAAATCTTAACCATAAACTATTCTTAAAATTGAGAGGATTCTATTCCCTTTTTATTGGCCACAACTGCAACTTTATCCGTGAAAAACATAACTCTCAATCTAATTTGAATTGATTAGTTGACCATTTTAGATATGTTCAAGAGAAGTACCAAATTAACTTGGTTTATTTTTACCTTGTTAGATATGTTATTCTGTACCTAGCTTGTGTTTGTCCTCTTAGGATGTCTTTAGAGTGAAGTTGAGGGACGAGGATCGATCCCCTTAAATTAATTTCACTCATTGCATGCGGCCAAAATCACAAACACAGATATATAGGAAAAACCAGCTTTTGCATAAAAATATTTTCTAAATCAAAGACCAAAATTTAATTTTATTTTGAAAAATTACTTCACTTATTGTGTCATGGTATTTACAATGTTAACATCGAATTGTCAAAATGAACTCCCTATATCATCACTGAAGATTACGCTTATAAATACCTCTAGCACATTGAATGGGTGCTGTAAATGGCCACATGCAAGTACTATTGCTAAGAGAAACATATAGAACAAAAGAGTGTGAGAGGAAGAAAGCAGAGAAAGATCAGAGAAGGAGATCTTGCTGAAAATATAATAGATAATTTGTTGAGGACATCCAATTAATGACTGCGTGTTGGAAATTAATAATACCACACTCATAATTATTTTCATTCCAAACACGTACATTACACGACGAACTTAGCACGTACAATCACCCTTTTGCTTATTTTATAAAACACCAAAATCAAACAAAACAAATTAATACGTACAATATATGTTGTAGAACTCTTAAGGTTCTTAGTTTTATTCTTGGAAACAATCGTACGTCGTCTAAGGCACAGAAACAAACCACGCATGTGAGTTTAATGAGGTAAGTAGATATATGGTAGCTAGATGCCCTTGGAATGAAGAGCAAACAAATTCTTACTACTTTCTTCGTCATCTTAAGTTTTCTTTAATTTCAGCTTGCAGAATTTTTCGTAGGGTCCAGGCTGAGAGGCCATGACTGCGTATGCAGTCTGAGCGGCAATTAGAGCAAGTCCCAATAATACGCCCAAGAAAGCAAGGATAGTCCAGGGGCTGCTGAAATGATCGTGAAAGAATTGAGCTATCCATGTTATCCAATACTTATCGTAGTACCTCTGAATCTTGAACTTTACATCCTTATAAGCTTCGATGTTAGGCACCAAGTCGGTGCCTATCTCATTGAAGAGGTCAGCCACTTCTTGATCGTTGCCGAGGAAGTTGTGCAACACTTGTGCCTTCCTCATATCTTTGACGTCGCTGACTTCATCGTGTTAAACACTACCATGTCACAGCTCTCCAAGAGGACACAGCTATGCAGATCAAATCTTCTAAAGCATGCACAAATCCAACTCATCAAGACAAAGATCCTGTGGCTGTCAAGGACCTTATTGATTGCATATCTCCAGCAATCAATGATGCAGATGAAGGAAAGGATATTGAAGAATCCAAAGATATGCAAATATATTCTTGCTAAGCAAAGAATTCATGTGTATAGAATCTTCCATGTAATCACGTAGCTGTATGAGTATCATTGTAATTTTATTCTCTGCTTAGAATAGTTGATTATTTCCTTTTGATGCTTATGTAAAAGAGAGTACATGTACTCAGCTTTGTATCATTGTTATTTTTCATCGAATGAAAGAGTAATTCCTTTGCTCAACAAGTTCAGTTGCTTTCAAATTATTTTACATCGATGAGTGAATCTAGGAAGGATATATAAGAGGTGATGCCGAAGTCATTATTGAAATCGAAGCACATTTCGTAAGCTATCAAGTTCATGAACTTGGGGCCTGGGTAGAAACCAAATTTTCTAGTAAAACTTATGTTTCTCAAGTACCTATTATTCTTGCTGCGTTTCAATTGGATTCCTGCTGCTTTAAGCTCATGCACACTGCGATACGATTGCCAATCTGGGTCCTCGCTACCTTTCTTTCTACGTGGCCAAATTCCATGTGTGTTTCCAGAGGATGGGATGACTTCAGAGGATCGCAGAGGAGTCGGACCCAAGAGTCTTTTTTGTTGTGACAAATGCAAATTCTGAGATTACCAAAGAAATAGAAAAGTGCAGAATAGAAAAATAGTACACAGCCACACAAGACACTAAGATTTAAGTGGTTCGGCCCAATATGCCTACATCCACTGGCGGAGACAATCCAGAAAAAATTCACTAACAAAAGTGGAGTACAAATACAGAATCAAAAGACACTCAAACCCAAAAGCCCCAATACACCCAAGTCTCACTCATAACAATAGAGAATTAAATACAAAAGAAAAAACAACTTCTCTATAATTCTCTAAGCTTAAATAAGCACTCAAAAGTGAGATCAATAAATAAACAAATGGTGTATCTCTTACACAAAAGGGCTGGTTGCCTTTTGCAACCCAAATGTCTTTCCCCACTACATTTCTCCTTTCTTGGATGTCTCCTCCAAAACACTGAAGAGGAGCTTCTGCACACCCCAGTTCAAATGGAGCTTCTGCTCGCCCCCTTCCAAAATGGAGCTGGCCCCCAAGCTCACTAAATGGCCGAATGGCCTCCATCATTTAATCAAAAGTCTTCACTTCTTCTTCCTTATTAAATGAGTCCATCAACTTTCACCTACCCATAACAAATGGCCTCATTTAATCTTCTTTATACAAGTAAAAGACAAAAGGACAAAAGACTTGATGAAAGCATGGCTTGGGGTTCTCGTGGAGCTGCACCCAAATTTTCTTCTTTCTTGTAGTTGCTGCCTCTTCTCTTTGGACCGAATGGCTTCATCTAGGGTTGTAAGCGAATAAAGCTACCCGTGAGCTTGCCCAGGTTCGGTTCGACAAAGCTCGGCTCATGCGCGACTCGATTATTAAATGAGTCACTCGTGGACACGAAACTATACTCGATTATTAAACAATACATACCCGTATAAAACTCGACTCGCTTGTTTAAAGTTTGTGAACATACTCGTATAAGAGCTCGACTCGCTTATTAGCGCGACTCGTATATATTTATTATATATACATATTATAAATTTAATAAAAATAACTTATATAGTATATTACTTATTATTTAATAGCAATTTAACAATAGTCAATGTATATTAATTATTAAGTATTTCTCAAAAAAGAATAACAATAATTAATTGGTATACAATATATAATTATATCTATGATTATAAGTAAATGTATAATATATAATTGAATGACAAAAGTTAATCATATGGTTATATCTTAAATAAAAATCATGATACATTGATACTTAATCATATTATTCATATAATCATATTGATTCATATAATTCATATGATATATAATGAAAATGTGATTAGAATAATCCCAAATGAAATGATTAGAATTTAAAATTTAAAATTGACAATAATAAATTAACAATGCATGTAACATCATATAGTTACAAACTAAGTATTGACATTGTCATTTGAAATTTGGAATTAATAGCATGAGATATTATTGTTGATAAATTGTCTTAGTCGAGTCAGCTCAGCTCGGCTCGGCTCGCTCGGCTCGACTCATCTACTAGACGAGCTCGAGCTCGGCTCGCACAAGGAATTTTCCTTAATGAGCCAAGCCAAACTTAAATTTTGAGCTTGGCATAAAGCTCGGCTTGAGCTCGTGAAATTTTTAAATAAGTAAGCTTGGACAGCCCTGGCTCGCCCAAACTTGGCTCGTTTACAGCCTTAGAGCCTTCTTCCAACAAGGCTTTTGTCAAAGCTTCTAGAAACCACTTAATAGAGAAGAGACAAAATGACAAGTGAGAAATAAATTGAAGCCATAACAAATTTGGGTCTTCAGTAGACTTGTGAAATACAAGTCATTTTTCAACAATCTCCACCTTGACTTGAATTTCATCAAGTCTCAAATACAAATCTCCTCTGACGTCTCCTCCAATTCCAATATGAGCAATCACAAGCTACAAACAATAAAAGTCCAAGCACCTCTTGAACTTTAAGAATCAACATCAACATTTGTAGCAACCCATAAATAAAAAAATACCAATTTCACGGCCTGCCAGTGAACCTTTCCAGGACCAACAAACACTGACTACATGTGAAACATCTGGACAAAAGACAAATGCGCACCACAACACATATGATGCTCCCAATACCAATTTCACGGCCTGCCAGCGAACCTTTCAAGGACCAACAAAACTGGCTGCATGTGAAACATCTGAACAAATGAAAAATCTCCTCCAAGCACGTATCTTGATTCTTCAAAGGCTGAAACTATTCTGACCACCAAACTTTTCTACTTCAAATTTTGCAGTAGACATCCTACAAAATAAAGATCCAAGGATTTGATACCAAGAGTGTCACGTGTACTCACGTTGAAACAAGACACTCATATCAGCAGCAGCAGCGAAACTTAACCATGAGCTCTGATACTAATTGTTGTGACAAATGCAAATTTCGAGATCACCAAAGAAATAGAAAAGTGCAGAATAGAAAAATAGCACACAGCCACACAAGATACCAAGATTTAAATGGTTCGGCCCAATATGCTTACATCCACTGGCGGAGACAATCCAGGAAAAATTCACTAACAAAAGTGGAGTACAAATACAAAATCAAAAGACACTCAAACCCAAAAGCCCCAATACACCAAGTCTCACTCATAACAATAGAGAATTAAATACAAAAGAGAAAACAACTTCTCAATAATTCTCTAAGCTTAAATAAGCACTCAAAAGTGAGATCAATAAATAAACAAATGGTGTATCTCTTACACAAAAAGGCTGGTTGCTTTCTGCAATCCAAATGTCTTTCCCCACTACATTTCTCCTTTCTTGGATGTCTCCTCCAAAACACTGAAGAGGAGCTTCTGCACGCCCCAGCTCAAATGGAGCTTCTGCTCGCCCCCTTCCAAAATGGAGCTGGCCCCCTTGCTCACTAAATGGCCGAATGGCCTCCATCATTTAATCAAAAGTCTTCACTTCTTCTTCCTTATTAAATGAGTCCATCAACTTTCACCTACCCATAACAAATGGCCTCATTTAATCTTCTTTATACAAGTAAAAGACAAAAGGACAAAAGACTTGATGAAAGCATGGCTTGGGGTTCTCGTGGAGCTGCACCCAAATTGTCTTCTTTCTTGTAGTTGCTGCCTCTTCTCTTTGGACCGAATGGCTTCATCCAACAAGGCTTTTGTCAAAGCTTCTAGAAACCACTTAATAGAGAAGAGACAAAATGGCAAGTGAGAAATAAATTGAAGCCATAACAAATTTGGGTCTTCAGTAGACTTGTGAAATACAAGTCATTTTTCAACATTTTTCTCATAAGGTCGAGAAGATGGGTAGGCTTTAACGTTATTGGCACCTCTCTTTCTTTTGGTTTCGGCTGTGAATCATGAGAGATTTCTCCTTTGTTAACATTTTGTTGCGGCTTCATTTGCTGATAAGTTACGCTTCCAGTGAAATATTCAATCACTCAACTTGTCTTCCTTCCCACTTAATTTCATCAATAAGTTGAGGAGACGATAGGGAACTTGGTTCTCCAGCAAGAACAAATCCTGTTGAGCGAAAGCTACGCTATCGATTTTTATATTCAACTCTTTGAACTTGTCATTTGTGGCGTAGAATATGTACTGTATTATTTGTTGGGAGATTAAACTGGTTATGGAGTTTTTACTAAGAGTACATTAATATACATAATTACGGCTTATTTTTGTTGTGGCTTCGTTTTCTGATAAGTAACACTTCCACTGAAACTTTCAATCGACTCACTCAACTCGCATTCCTTCTCGCTCAAGTTCATCAATAACTTGAGGAGACAATAGGGAACTTGGTTCCCCAGCAAGAACAAATCTTGTTGAGCGAACGGTACGCGCCTACGCTGTCGATTTTTATATTCAATTCTTCGAACTTGTTATTTGCAGCACAGAATATGTATTATAGTATTGCGCAGCCGTCCACAAACAACATCCAATCGAGAGCCTCATCATCTTAATTCTTCTTCACCTCCTCCTCAATTGCTTGATTTCCATCTCAGCCTCCTCATACAAACGATTTATACCTTTCCCACTACGTTTGACGAACTTACTCGCCAACACAAGCTTGTACTCCTCTCCTAGTCAGTACTTTGGGTTGCCATGATGGATAGGACCGACAGCTGCCACTCTTGGCTCAAAGTACTTGACGAAATGCTTGTGATCTCGTTGCAAGAATATAACCTTTTGTATTTTTGCCGGTTTCGCCGCTCTCGTTTGGACTCCTACCTCCGTTAAACGTCTAAACCTTTCCTCCCTGGTAATGGTAGGCTGATCTTCTATTTTGATAACCTTCCTCGAGTGATGCTCATCAATGGAGACAATATGCTGATTAGGCTCCATTTTGGTCGTAGCAAGTTAGTTTCCACCTGACAAGGAGATTAAATCTGGTGATAATATTGCTGTCCCTGTCCTAGCATTCAATATATATATATTAAGGGTGTAAACTTGGTCCGGTTTTTGGCCAAAGGGAACCTGAACCTGGGTACTCCGATTTTTTGTTTTGGGCAACCAGAACTGGGACCCCGGTTACCGGCCGATTCCAATTGTACTCGGTCCAGTAGCCAATTTTTTAAGAAAACTATTTTTTGGGCATATTTTAAGTATTTGGCCTAAAATAAGCCCATTTTTTTTGCATATAGTTGGCCTTTTAAAAAAATAAAATAAAATAAAATCTATTAGCCTTTTTGTCTAAATTAGTTGGCCTTTGTTGTGATTATCCCAAATAATTTTAAAAGATAACCTAAAAAATTCCAAAAATCCTAAAAAAATCAATGCTTTTGCCTATATGGGCCTTAGAAAACATTAAAACAATAAAAACAAGTATTTAAACAAACCATGAAACCTAAACCTAAGTGTAAAATTACTAAAAAATAATAATATATAATTATATTAATATATAAATATTATTAAATAATATGGAAACCCAGTTTCCTGGTAACCAGGCAAAAACCGGGTACTGTTTCCAAACCGGAATTAGAACCAGCTCCCCGGTTTGCCGGTAGTTTTTGACATCCCTAATACATATACTACTTAATTGGAAAGTAATTAGGGCTGCTGCTTTTATTTAATCGAATAAAGTAATGTTGCATGGAAGATTTATTTCTTTTTTGTATTCTTCTAAAAATTGTTGTGGCTTTTAAAAATGTAGTATGTTACACTTGAAAATTGAGTCTTTATGTCATAAAAACGTTTTAAACAAAAAACTTTGTTTTTTGGATTTTATGAAGAAGAAGCGTCTCTACAAAATTTAAATATGAAGCCTTTTAAGAAGAAAATTCTTTTTAGTTACCTTAATAACATGCAATCTTTTTAATAGGTAACATTTTCAATCATTTCGATGCCTAAAAATGACAATTGAAAATTTACAATTGTAAACAAATTGTATAAGAAATCTCCTGATCCCTTCCTTCTCACATTACACATTCCGCTATTAAAGTTGAGAGACACTTTAATTGATAATGACTCTAGTGGAATACGTCAAACAATCTGGAGAATGTTTCCGAGAATGAAGTAGTCTTTTATAATTTTTCCCAAAAGTAGGAATTAATTCGCTCATGAAACTAAACATGCATGGGATTTAATTTCTTTTACTTAATTAATTAATAATGCAAAATTTGATGATGCTTTTCCCTTTTTTCTTCGTGAAGTTCCATTCTCCGGCTGGTCCTCCATATTTTTAAAATATGCATGGTCCATGGAGTTGCTTGAGAGATTAGAGAAGGTATAGTATTGCTGTTCGAAGATGCCTATGTGTGGCTGCTTTGATAATGACCTATCCTCTTCAGTCTTCATCCTTTTGCTTTACCTTACACAATTTATATATAATATTGCCGCTTCTTTTTCTTCGAATCCATTTTTCACTTTGCAACACTACTTTCTTTCTTTCTCTTTTTATTTTATTTTATTATTTTTAATAATTGGCTGTAACCCTGTAACTATCTTCATGATGATCATCCGCAGGAAACAAAACTCTTAAATCGATTAGCTTAGACATGTTCAAGAAAAGTAACAAACTTGTCATTTTAGATATGTTCATCTGCAACCTGGTTTGTGTTTGTCCTCTTGGGATATTGTCCGAATTAGGTGTGTTATTCCCTAAATGAATTTAACAAACTTTAATAAATTAATTCCTTTTAATGGGGCCAAATTAATTAACCAGCATATCTAATTCAAAGATGAAAATGATAACTATTCCAGTTTGAGTCGTTTGACGAATTGATCATTAATATTCAGGCTGTGACCGACGACGTACAGTTGGAAATAATCAGTTGTAAATCTTTGCTCGATAACAAGTATTAACGTATAAACTATATATAGCTAGTTTAGGTGTCCACTGAACATAATTATTTTCATTTCAAACACATTACACAAAATTAGCATAAAAACACCCAAACCAAAACCAAAGTAAACAAATTAATTAATACAATCACCCTTACTTATTTTATATAAACTTGAATAAAAACAGCAAAACCAAAATAAACAAATTAATTAATACAATATATTGTAGTTGCACTTGGGATGAACAACAGCAAACACATTCTTAGTAACTTCTCTGGCCGCCATGTTAAGTTTTATGGTAATTTGAGCTTGCAGAAGTCATCGCAGGGGCCAGGGGGAGAGTCGACTGCGTACCAAGTCTGCGTGGCAGTTATACCAAGTCCCAATAATACACCCAAGAAAGCAATGATAGTCCATGGGCTGCTGATATGATCGTGAAGGACTTGAGCCATCCATGTCATCCAACTGTTTTCGTAGTACTTCTGAATCTGGATTTTGACATCCTTATACGCTTCAGCATTAGGCACCAAGTCAGTGCCTATTGCATTGAAGAGGCCAGCCACTTCTTGATCGCTGCCGAGGAAGTTGAGGAGTACACGTGCCTTCCTTAAATCTTTGACGTCGTTGGCTTCATCGATGAGTGAATGTAGGAAGGATATATAAGAGGTGATGCCAAAGTCGTTCTCGAAATCCAAGCACATTTCATAAGCTATCAAGTTGATGAACTTAGGGCCGGTTGAGTCGTCCACTGTAATTGAAGGAAGCCAAAGGTATCCTGGGTAGAAACCAAATTGTCTAGACTGTCTAGTGAAACGTATGTTTCTCAAGCAACTATCCTTCTTGTTACGTTTCAAACGGATTCCTGCTGCTTTAAGCTTCTGCACATTGCGACACGATTGCCAATTTGGGTCCTCTCCACCTTTCTTTCTCCATGGCCAAATTCTACGTGTCTTTCCGGAGGGTGGATCAGATTTTGAGGATTCCGGAAGACTCTTGGCTTTGAATGTATCTTCTTTTTGTACTCTGTTTAATTATATAATAAAAATATTAACAATTCAAGACATAAAAATACTCGTAAAACAAATAATTTTCTAACTTTATATCACATGAAAATATCTTTTTAAAATAATAATAAAAAAAAAACTTCCCAAAACACATGAATAAACATACCCCAAGAGTGTTGTTCTCATAAGGTCGAGAAGATGGGTAGGGCCTCTTTCTTCTTTTTTTAGTTGCGGCTCCCTTTGCTGATAAGTGACGTTTCTTATGTAACTTTGAATTGAGCTTCTCAACAGCTCTTCCTTCTCGCTCAAGCTCATCAATAGCTTGAGGAGACCATAGGGGACTTGGTTCTCCAGCAAGAACAAATCCTGTTGAGCGAAAGTTACGCTGTCGTCTTTTATTTTAAACTCTACGAACTTGTTTTCTGCAGCGCAAAATATGTACTGTAGTATTGCGCAGCCGTCCACGAACAACATCCAGGCGAGAGCCTTATCATCATATTTCTTTGTCACCTCCTCCTCGAAGCATTCTCTCAGTTGCTTGATTTCCTTCTCAACCTCCTCGTATAAAAGATTTATACTCTTCCCGCAACCTTGGACGAACTCATATGTCAATCTACGCTTGTACTTCTCTCCTAGCTGGTACTTTGGGTTGCCATGATGGATAGGACCGAGCGACGCCACTCTTGGCTCAAAGTACTTAACGAAACACTCGTGATCGCGCAGCGAGAATATGGCCTTCTGTATTTTTGCTGGTGGGCGGTTGGTTCCAAGGGCTTCCACCGCTCTCGCTTGGTCTCCCTCTTCCATTAAATTTCTAAACCTTTCCTCCATGTCCATGTTAATGACAGGCTGATCGTGGCCGCTGCTTCCTTCACCAGCTTCTATCTTGCCAATGGGAACAATAATATGATGATCATCCATTCGGGTTGTAGTAAGTTTGTACCCAACAAGACAATTAAATCTGGTGATATTGCTTGCCCTGTCCTACCATTTCATTCACATATATATATACTTGATAGTACTTTAATTTGGAAGCTTTAGCTTGATAAATTAAAGGCTGTTGCTTTCATTCGAATGTTTAAGCTGCGAATTAAATATTGACACTTCTATGAAACAGCTATATTAATTAATTACGACTATAAAATAGCAAGATTGGAATCTAATCTACAAGATTTGTTGAAAAATGTAGAGAAATAGGAACTTGCTTAAACCTTTCATTAAACAATTATATGTTCTGGATAAACTAATTAATGATAATCATGACTTTGTCTTTATCCATCGAGCAAGATTGGTATCAAATAGTAATACACAAGGTAATTTTATGGAACTGATCTTTGCTTGTATGCTAATCTAGTAATATATACCCAGTTGGCATCATCTTTTTCCAGAAAAGGAGAAAATTTATTGAACGATACGTCATGCTTTGAGGCTTTGAGGAAGGTTATACTTAGTTTATTAAGTTTTGTCGGTTTTATCTTTATTCTGTGCATCTGATTCAGATTATTGCCTTAGTCCCTTCACTACAAAAAAAAGCCTCATTAGCGGCCAAACGAATAGCGGCAACCCAAAATTGGCCGCTAATAAAAGCTTATTAGCGGCGACTTTCCAAACTGGCCGCTAATAACCCCTTATTAGCGGCCAAAATTATGTTGCCGCTATTAGTGGCCCCTACTGATGAGCAAATAGCGGCCATATCTAAAAGTGGCCGCTATTAACTCATCATTAGCGGCCACATTCAAAGGTCGCCGCTAATAACATGATACATTTTTAAAAAAATATTGAACAATAATTAGCGGCGATCATAGTGGCCGCTATTTGAACTAAATAGCAGCCATAATAATACAGGCAGCTAATAAAGTCTTAATAGCAGCCACTTTATGTCGCCGCTATTAAGAAGAGGAAAATAAAAAATTTAAAAATTGAAAAGGTCATTAGCGGCAAACACTGTGGCCGCTATTTAGACCAAATACCGGCCACTATATTAGTGGCCGCTAATAAGGCATTAATAGCGGCCACTTTGTGTCGCCGCTATCAAGAACAGAAAAATAAAAAATTAAATGATTTAGAATATTATTAGCGGCAACAAATTGTGGCCGGTATTTTGACCAAATAGCGGCCACTATAGGAGTGGCCGCTAATAACGTGTTAATAGCGGCCACTTTGTGTGGCCGCTATTAAGAAGAGGAAAATAAAAAATNGATGAATTATATGTGCAACTTGATGCAAGTATGTTCATTGACGATAACCCTTCGATTGAGGAGCATAATACTAATTCCGATAATGAAGAAGAGTTAAGTAGCAACTATGATACAGAATCTGAACACACCGAGAACTCTGAACACGAACAGTCATCCTCAAGCAACAATGATTCAGATTATGATACAGAATGATTAAGTTGGAGTTGAATTAACATATTGTATGAATCTTTGCTATTTATATTTTATTTTTGGTTTTTCTTTTTTTACAAATTGCCCACTTATGTGTAATTAATTAAATTAAGTATATGAACAATGTTTTTTGTCCAAACCATTTAATATGCAATATTATGGTTATATGACTGATCTATATTTATTTTGTGTTGTTTGTAGATCGATCAAAGCAACTAAAAAATGGTGGTAGGCAAAAGACAAGGCCGTGGTCAAGTACGAGGACAAGGCCGAGGACTATGTCATGTCGAGGACTATGTTAGGCCGACTATCGTTGATGAAGGTGATGATACAGGCATGCCATCATCATCGCCCCCAGTGGCGGGGGAGAGCCATCCTTCAGAAGAGCAGTCTAATGACTGCCCCTCATTTGGAGTCGCACCCACTGCTAGCTGTAAGAGAATATTGTCTTTTTGTTATTAGTTTGTTGCATAAACTTTGCAAATTACTTTGCTAGATACAACTAACTATGTTTTCATATGTTAATTAATATATAGCTAGCACGTCTATTAGACGGTCAAGGGGTAAGAACAGAAATTTGAAGTGGAATACTATGATAGAGAAGAATGGTCCACTCACTTTGGAGTGGAAAGATGACTGTAAGGTACCTGTGGGCGAAAATGCTGAGGCATGGTCAAGGATAATTTCAAGGATTATTTATGATCATTGTGACCTTCATTATCAGAGTTGGACCAAGGTCCCAAAAGAAATGGTGAGGGGTTTAGAAGAACGTGCGAAGGTATAAATCTAATTGTATATGTGTATTATATAACTTATTATAAATAATGTGGCAAACATTTGACCATTGTTTTCATAATTACTATGTCTCAGGGTAAGTTTGATTTGGATTTAGGGTTAAAGAAGCACGCGGATGGCTTAAAGTATGGATTACAAACGGCCTATAATAGGCATCGCTCGGATTTGCACCTCGATTGTTACAAAATTTATTTCAAAGATGTGGACAATCAGGATTCAATAGCGGTGGCCAATGCTATACTCGAGGCGAAGGCCAATGTTCCAGAAGGTATTTCTCCTGAACAATGGCCTCTAATATGTGATTCATTCGAAGCCGACTCGTGGAAGGTAAATATATCTTATTCAAATAAATTAAAAATTATTTTTTCTAAGATATCTATTCAATTATAAAAAATAAAATGAATATGTTTTTTGATTGAATTTTTGCAGGCCAAATCTGAGCGAAATAAGAACAATAGAGCAAAAATGGAAACAAATCATACCGCTGGCACCTCGACGTTCGTCAATGTTATTCACAAGAAGGTAATAATATATAATGTTAAGCTTTTATGGTAATGTTCTTCAATGTAACAGTTAATTATGTGTATTATGTGCAGGCAAAGAAGAATGACGGCAAATACAATCTCATAGAAATATACGAGGAGACGCACAAGAAAAAGAATGGTGACTTTGTGAGTGAATACGCTGAGAATAAACTTGTAAGTGAATGAAATGGTACTCATGATGAATATGTGCAATGAACTTGCATGACTTATTTAGTTGAGGTTCATATGGCTTGTGCAGAATGAAATGAAATCAATAGCAGCAAGTTCCGACAGTGTTAATAGCAGCCAAGAAGACATTGTCCTAAAGGTGTTAGGTGGACACCGCTCAGGACATGTTAGAGGAAAGGGTTGTGGTGCCATACCTCCCCGGTCAATTTCCTCATCCGCACACACCCATTACAACCATGATGAATGTTTGGTTAAACAACTAGAAACCGAGCAGAAACTAGCTGCTATGGAGGCAGAAATAAAAGAATCAAAAGCTGCTATGGAGGCAGAAATGAAAGAATCAAAAGCTGCTATGGAGGCAGAAATGAAAAAATCAAAAGAAACTCAAGCTGCTATGCAAGCACAACTAGAAAGATTACTAAATCATCTAGGAGGGTAAGAGAATCTTGCCTATCAATTATTATTATTAGTTTTAATTTCACACATATTAAGTAATTTTTAAGATAGATCATTGATTATGATGAATTCTATTATTCCTAGGCTTGGAGAGAGTTTGAATGGATCTCAAGCAAGCGAAAGCAACGACTGAAGGAGCTTTTTTTGTATTTCGTTTAAGAACTTGTTTAATATTATTAGATTTGACGCATATTTGGTTTGTGTTCTAGGGTAAGAACTTCAAATGGTTTGAATGTTTAAGAACTTGGTGAACTTTTGTTGTACTTAATTTGTTGAAGAAGTTGTTTTAATATTGTCAAGAATATAACAAATTTGGTTTATGTTAGAAGATAACAAGTACAAACAGTTTTTTTGTTTAAGAACTTTGAGTTAGTGAATCTCTCTTGACATGTTTATCAAGTTGAGTAAACAATGCAAGAGAGTAATATTATATAACAATATTTTAGTTTTAAGTGTATACAGGATGGCACAAGTGGAAGATGTACAAGGAGTTGTGGCGCTAAATGACTCAAACTACAATGGGTAAGATGTTTCAATCCCATTGTCATTCACTTGTTAGTGGAAGTTAATCCTATTTAATCTAATGATTGTTGATTTTTGAAACTTATGATTGTTGTTGATGTTTGTGTTGGTTTTTCTCATCGTACCTGATCTAAGGGCGGATAATTGTCTTGACGTCAAGGTGCCGGTGGAGAAAGAAGGGTCTCCGGGGATGCCACTGTCGGTTGAGAGAGAGGACGGTGAGGAGATGGATCCATACGCTGGTTTGTTCGATGACGAGCCGAAGAAGATCCTAGAAATCAAGGAGCAACTTGAAGATCCTCACCAGGTTTTTCTTTTATTAATTTTTATTTAGATTTTATTTTTGTTATATTAGTTTTTCTGGGTCTGATTTTTCTGGTTGGTTTGCTTTGCTTTGCTTTTGTGTTTTAGGCTGAGGATTATTTGGTTGAATTGCTTCAAACTCTAGCAGACATGGATATAACATTCCAAGCACTCAAGGTAAATTGTCTGACACTATTCTTTGTCTTTTGAGCTTAATTTCTTCCAATTATAGTGTTTTGACTTTTTTTCTTTTCACTATGAATTTGTAAATTATAGGAGACTGATATAGGAAGGCATGTGAATCAATTCCGGAAGCATCAATCGCAGGATGTCCGGAGATTGGTGAAGCTACTAGTCAGGTTTTGAAGAACCAGCAAAATCATTGGAAAATTGGTTTGCAAGTGTTGGAAAAGGCTGTTGGAGATTTGTTGCTTTGGGGTTTTGTTTTTTTTGTCAGGAAGTGGAAGGATATTGTGGATGAATGGGTGAAGTTGAATCCACCTGGGGAATGGACATCCTCAGCTCTAATGGGTAAAATTATTAGTCTTCAAATGACATGATTTTCAGCTTCTATTATGGGAAACATTTGAAGTTGTTTAAAATGAAATTTGGGGTTTAGAAATGAAGCTAAAAATGGTAATTGATGTTGTCTGCAGCTGATGGAGACTCGCCCCAGCAGAAAATTCCCCAAAATGGTCATCAACAGGTGAAAGAAATCTTTTCTTTTCTTTCAAGCTAATTTGCTTTGTCTGGGAAAAAGTAGTTGAAAAATTCTGTCCTTTGTCTTAGTATTGTTTTTTAAAATCCAACTTTTGTAATTGTTGTATTTGTAAGTACTAACCTTTGTAATTGTAAGTACTAACTTCATCTTTTGTAATTGTAAGTACTAACCTTATTCCAACGACTTTCTTGAAATCAGTTTCAAGGGTACGTATCATGTACTTGTGGAAATTAAACTTTAGGTTTCCCCTGCAATGAGTCTAGGCAAAATAAAAATATAAAAACTCAGCAAGTGTATCTCAAGTGAAGTAATAAAAAGGAAGTACTAGGGTTTCATACTGAAGAATAAATCTCAATGTCTTAATGTTATGTTTAAGATTTTACGCTGCCACTAAATTTATGAGTAGTGTAGAAACGAGAGGATATCTAGTGAAGATCACCCTCTTTCTTTGTGTTGATTGAAAAAAGAGAGGCAAGAGAAAAATAAAAAGACCTCAATATCTAGTTTGTTGTTTCACTTGAAATTAGTTATAAATTCCTTTTCACAACAATAAAAGAAAAGGTTAACTATTCCCATATCCTTTCACTTATCTGCATAATCAGCTAATCCATTCTCTCTCTTCTGAACCAGCTGAAGTACTTTTAATATTGTAGAACTTTTTTTGGTTTTTCTTTTCATGGGAATGGGAGTTTACATTATGAAAAGTCAGTCATAGTGTATAAATTTTGAAAGTTACTTCTTTGTAAACAATTTGCTTTATAATTCTCTTACTATCTTTTATTGATTGTATTTAGAAACTAGAAACAATTAGTCTAATCCCTATTTTTTCATTCTGAAGTATGTGGGAGAGATAGGATGTTACTTTGAAGTTTACCGGAATGATGAAGTAACAGTGGAGGACTTGAAAAGGTAAGGACTAGTATTGTTGTTTGCTGCTCTACATGATGGTATTTTGGGCAGTGAACAATTTCTATGGAGCATACATCTCACCTAGCATGTCTTGTGTAATATTTCTTTGGAGCATAATCATATTTGTTACTCTTTCTGCCATTTTTATAGGATGAATCCTAGAGGAGTCCTGATATCCCCAGGGCCAGGTAAAAGTTTTTTGGATGTGTTATTTTTAACTATAGATTGTCAATTCCTTTTTAAAAAGGAACTATTTATATCAAGATCTTTTCACACCATTCTTTTTATAGGTGCCCCCCAAGATTCTGGGATATCGTTGCAAACTGTACTGAAACTTGGACCTACCATACCTCTATTTGGTGTGTGCATGGGTTTGCAATGCATTGGAGAGGCATTTGGAGGTGAGCCTTCTTAGATATCTTCAATCTTGGAAGCCATCCCAAATAGTATTTCTTGATCTGAATGTATGAGTGTTGCTAAATTTATACCATCTCTATTTAAATGGGAAATAGGATTCATGTAGGCTTCATTTGTTTCGGTGTTAAACGTTTTCTGTTGAAAAATGTTTTCAATTGAAACCATTTTAAAGAAAATGATTTCACTTGAAAACATTCTTCGGTGTTTGGTTCGTATGAAAAACCAACAAATCTTTCTTATATTTTCATTCAATCGTATTAACTTTTATTCACAGCATGAAAATATTAATATAAAATATAAAGTTGTGTGGGACTTTATTTGTGTTCCTAAGGATGAGGGTGGTTTAGGTTTGAAGAAAAAATGTAAAGCTTTGTGAAAATTGGGGCATTCCTCTGAGTTTCCTAGTTTAGTGGCTGCTTAGTTTGAGTTTGGCTGGGGTTTTGCTGTGTTGGAGCTGCTTGTGGTTCTCTGTTGCAGGCAGTTACTAATTGGATGTGTTTGTGTTTTTGCCTCTTTGTTTCTTATGGATTGTATAGGTTTCTGATATGCTTTTGTGTATAGGAGTGTGTTTTTGGCTTTCTCAGAAGATTTGGAATAGTCTGAATTTTTTATTGTCTTTGTAAGATGATGATCAGCAACATTTAAGTTTTGTATGTGTTTTAACTTGCCTTTCACTATGAATTTCAGGGTTGATAGTAGTTAAAGTGGTAGCCAAAAAGGTTATGTAAAGTCTGGCATAAAAGAACAGATAAAATAAATGATTGATATATGTTATGGACATACACTTTATGCAACTTCTTACTAATCTAAGTTTTACTACCAGGATCCAGCAGTTAGGGGAAAGGCATCAGGGCAGTCAAACTATGGTGGAGGTGCATTTTACACAACAGTAAGCTTTTGTTTTTTTTAGCTGTCATGGCAACCTCCCTCCCTCTCTTTCAAACTCAGAATTGATATTAATTGCACATAACATGACCCTTTAGTGTACTTTCATCTGGATTTGTGTAAGTTTTCCATTTCATCTTAAAAGAATTCAAATTCAAGTTTGGGCATGTTGTTGGTGTGATATAAGCTTTGGATTGCATCAGGAAAGTGCTAGATGGCATTGAGGCGGTTCTTTGGGTTTTCGGATGGGGAGCTGATGCGGTCGGATGCAAAACCTTGTTCCAGATTGATGAGACAGACTGCTGGGATTTTTACTGTTGGAGGAGGATTAGCATTTTGGATTCTTTGTAGATTGCACTATGGTCTGTCCTACATTTTCTGCTTTTTATTTATACTTCAATCGTTGATCTTGAATGCCCAATTATGTTGTCTAATAGGATTCTTGAACGCTACCTAGGAGGAAAATATGAATGGTATTATTTTTGTTTGATGATGATAAGAAGTGAATCCTTGAATCCACTTGTTTTAATTAAATCCATTTGACTATAAATAGGTTTGATGCAAAAAATCTATTATAACCATTTGGTTTTTTAGATTTTTTTGGTTTTTTTTTTTTTTTTTTTTTAAAAAAAAATTTATCATTAGCGGCAACTTCATTGTTGCCGCTAATGATTTTTTTTATTTATCTAATTTAATAGCGGCCACCAGAAAGTGGCTGCTATTTGAACCAAATAGCGGCCACTTCCAGGTGGCCGCTATTGCTAATGCCTATTGGAACCAAATAGCGGCCACTTGGAAGTGGCCGCTATTTGAACCAAATAGCGGCCACTTCTAGGTGGCCGCTATTGCTAATGCCTATTGGAACCAAATAGCGGCCACTTCCAAGTGGCCGCTATTGCTAATGCCCATTGGAACCAAATAGTGGCCACTTGGAAGGTGGCCGCTATTTGAACCAAATAGCGGCCACTTCCAGGTGGCCGCTATTGCTAATGCCTATTGGAACCAAATAGCGGCCACTTGGAAGTGGCCGCTATTTGAACCAAATAGCGGCCACTTCCAAGTGGCCGCTATTGCTAATGCCTATTGGAACCAAATAGTGGCCACTTGGAAGGTGGCCGCTATTTGAACCAAATAGCGGCCACTTCCAGGTGGCCGCTATTGCTAATGCCTATTGGAACCAAAGTGGCCGCTATTTGGTTCCAATAGCAGCGACCCATGCCCCATTCCAGACTTTATTTGCGACAAAAAAAAAAAGGTTATTAGCAGCCACTTCCGCTATTTAGAGTTTATTAGCTGCCACTTTTAAGTGGCTGCTATTTGTTATTACAGTCGGATTATTAGCGGCCACCAAATAGCGGCCACCAGTCGCTGCTATTTGTAAATAGCGGCCACTTTTAGGTTATTAGCGGTCACTTTGGATCGTTGCTAAAGACCTTTTTTTTTGTAGTGCTTTCGTAATTGGGGGGCTGTGACATATATGTAGATGTATGCAATGCAATGATATTAACGGTGGAAAGGGAGAAATGGCGTACCCTGACAATAATGATGTATGCAATTGAAATCATCCAAAAATAATAGAGAAAAGTTTACAGCATTTTTAAATTCGAATTCCAAAGTTTTAATTTTTGCAATTCACCCTTATAAAGTTTCAATTTTTTGTAATTCGATCAATATTATCCCAAAATTCTTATATTGCCTCTATTTTTTATTTATTTTTTATTTTTTATAAATAAAAAAACAAATCTGGAGTGCAAAAATGGCCAGATGGCCAAAGGGGGTGGCTACAACCACCCTGAATTTTTTTAAAGCTTGTTATAAAAAACAAATTAAAAAATTATGGACAATATGAAAAGTTTTGGATACAATTGGTCAAATTAAAAAAATTTGAAACTTTGGAGGGTAGATTGTAAACATTAAAACTTTAGTGTTCGAATTAAAAAACGCTGTCAACTTTGAGGGATAAACTGTAATTTTTCCAAAATAATAATAATACCCGATCAACTCATAATCATTCAACCACAATTTTACGTACACGAAATTAGAACATACAGTCACCCTTATTTTTTTTATAATTAGACACCAAAACCAAAGAAAACAAATTAATACGTACAATAATGTGGTCTTGGGATGACCTGTGTAAAATCGTGACTATATATATATATATATATATATATATATATTGTAGAATTCTTTAAGGTTCTTCCAAACAACCGTACCTAAGGCACAAAAAAAAAAAAAAAAAAATGCATGCATGTGAGTTTAGGTAAGTAGATGGTAGATGCACTTAATTGGAAAATGAGCAGCAACTAACTTCTTAATTTTTAACAAGTGGTTTTCTTATCCATCAGAAGTAGCTTAATCGATTGGTACCATGTCTAATAAAGTGAATATCATTAGTTCAAATCCCTCTCTTCTCTCTTCTACGAACATGTTAAAAAAAACAAACAAACAAACAAGCGGTTTCCTTAATTAGATTGAGACTTTATATATTGTGTAGAGAAATTTTTAACAAATTAATCACATATTACCACGTTCCACTAATGATTTCACCTATTACGACACAACAAGAAAACAGCTTATGACGACGACGCAAGTCGTGGGCCTTGTGGCAAATATACAGCTGGAAGTGATCGCTAAAGAGTCGACCAAACGCGACGAAAATTTTTCGTTAGAATGCTTTGGGTCTTCCGTATTAGATTCTCTCTACAGATTTTACAGAAGGAATTTTTTTTCTTTTCTACGCATAACATATCATGGAGTTGCTTGAGAGACGTCAGACGAGTGGCGGTATAAATATATATATATATATATATAAGCTAAAAGATGGATGTGTGGCTGTATTGATAATGACCTCTTCACCTTTTTTTTTACTATAGCTTAATTAGATAATAATAATGGCGCTTCTTTTTCTTGGAATCCATTAATTTTTCACCTTGCACTACTTTTTATTGGACAAAGATTTAATATTATTGAAATCTATATTTACTTTCTTTTTTTTTTTTTTTTACATGTTCACACAAAAAAGGGTGAAAAATTCAAATTAGTGACATCCGCTTTATTAGATGTAGTCTCAATCGATTGAGCTTTGGGGACGAAATCCATATTTAGTAAGTAACAATATTATCTAAAGTACAGTTAGATATTGATCTTCTAACTATAGTAGTTATGCGTTGAGTAAATCCAATGAATGGGTAGTACTGTTGGAAATTAATAATACCAGATCATAATTATTTTCATTCCAAACACATTACACGACGAACTTAGCACGTACAAATTAATACAATCACTCTTAATTACTTATTTTATATATATAAAAACACCAAGACCAAAGAAAACAAATTCTTACTACATACCTTCTCCGTCATCGATCTTAAGTCTCCTTTAATTTTAGCATGCAGAATTTTTCGCAGGGTCCAAGGTGAGAGGCCATGACTGCGTACGCAGTCTGAGCGGCGGTTAGGCCAAGTCCCAATAATACGCCCAAGAAAGCGAGGACAGTCCAAGGGCTGCTGAAATGATTGTGATAGACTTGAGCCAACCAGGTCATATAAGGGATTTCGTAGTACTCCTGAATTTGCCCCTTTACATCCTTATACGCATCGGTGTTGGGCACCACGTCGGTGCCTATCTCATTGAAGAGGTCAGCCACTTCTTGATCACTACCGAGGAAGTTGTGCAGCACGTGTGCCTTCCTCAAATCTTTGACATCGTTGACTTCATCGATGAGTGAATCTAGGAAGGATATATAAGAGCTGATGCCGAAGTCGTTCTTGAAATCCAGACACATTTCGTAAGCAATCAAGTTCATGAACTTGGGGCCCGTTGAGTCATCCACTATAATTGGAGGAAGCCAAAGGTATCCCGGATAGAAATTGAATCGCCTAGTAAAACTTACGTTTCTCAAGGATCTATGTTTGCTCCGTTTCAGTTGGATTCCTGCTGATTTAAGCTCCTGCACATTGCGATACGATTGCCAATCTGGGTCCTCTTCACCTTTCTTTCTACATGGCCATATTCCACGTGTCTTTCCGGAGGGTGAGTCGGATTTTGAGGATTCCGGAGGATTCGAGGCTTTGCTTTCTTGTTCTTTTTGTACTTTGTTTCTATAATAAATGCATTAAGTCATTAACAATTCATAACATAAAAAAATAACAATAAAACGAATAATTTTTACCTTTATTTATAGCACACGAATAACGAAAATACTTCCCAAAACACGTACGTTAATAAACATACCCCAAGAGTGTCGTTCTCAGAAGGTCGAGAAGATGGGTCGGCTGTTTCGGCTGCGAGCAAAAGCTTTCTCCTTGTTTTTGTTGCGGCTTCGTTTCCTGATAAGTAACACTTCCAATGAAACGTTCAATCGACTCACTCAACTCGACTTCCTTCCCGCTCAAGTTCATCAATAACTTGAGCAGACAATAGGGAACTTGGTTCTCCAGCAAGAACAAATCCTGTTGAGCGAAGGCTACGCTGTCGATTTTTATATTCAACTCTTCGAACTTGTTATTTGCAGCACAGAATATGTATTGTAGTATTGCGCAGCCGTCCACGAACAACATCCAAGCGAGAGCCTCATCATCATAATTCTTTGTCACCTCCTCCTCGAAGCATCTCCTCAATTGCTTAATTTCCATCTCAGCCTCCTCATACAAACGTTTTATATCTTTCCCGCTACGTTCGACGAACTTACTCGCCAACACAAGCTTGTACTCCTCTCCTAGTCGGTACTTTGGGTTGCCATGATGGATAGGACCGACAGCTGCCACTCTTGGCTCAAAGTACTTGACGAAATGCTTGTGATCTCGCAGCAAGAATATAACCTTTTGTATTTTTGCCGGTTCCGCCGCTCTCGTTCGGTCTCCTGCCTCCGTTAAACGTTTAAACCTTTCCTCCCTGGTAATGGTAGGCTGACCTTCTATTCTGATAACCTTCCTCGAGTGATGCTCGTCAATGGAGACAATATGCTGAGGCTCCATTCCGGTCGTAGCAAGTTATCTAGTTTCCACCCAACAAGGAGATTAAATCTGGTGATATTGCTGTAACTGTCCTAACATTCAATTCATATATATATATATATATATATACTGCTTCAACTTGGAAGGTAATAATTAGGATTACTGGATTAGGATAGTTGCTTTTATTTATTCGAATAAAGTAAAGTTATAAGGAATGTTTATTTCTTTTTTGTATTCTTTTAAAAATTGTTGTGGCTTTTAAAAATGTGGTATGTTATACTTGAAAATTGAGTATATTTTCATTATATTATTGCTCTTTATGTTATAAAAATGCTTTAAACAAAAAAAAAAAAAAATTGTTTTTTGATTTTATGAAGAAGAAGCGTCTCTATAAAATGTAAAGATGAAGCGTAATAGGAAAAAAAATTCTTTTTGATTACCTGCAAATATTTAATTAGTAATATTTTTAAGCGGTTTGATGTCTAAAAATGACAATTGAAAATTTACAATGAAATCCTGATACCTTCCTTCTAGCAATTCATATTCCACTATTAAAGTTGAGAGACAGCTCTTTAATTGGTAATGACTCTATCATGTGTCTTTATCCATCAAGCAAGATTGGTATCAAATGCAACGTAATTTCATGCACGCTTTTATAATAGCTTCATCCTGATCTATATGCATGCCTAGTCGGCAATCGGCATCATCTTTTCCCAGAAAGGGGGAAACATATATTAAACGATACGCGCATCGTACTTTGAGGCTTTGAGCCCTTGAACAAGAAGAATTACATCTGATAACGTGGAAAACGACGGCTAAAGACAGAAGGAAAAGTTGGTCATCATGGTCATTGGTCATAAATGGTGTGTTTGGCAAAGGAGTGGATCGGACCGGATCCAAAATCAACTACAATATTCTTATTTTTTATATTGATCACATTAATCACTTTTTATTACTATTCAAATAAAAGAATCACTCCGAAACACATTTTTTTTCTCACATCAATCAAATCTATTTATTACAATTTCAGTCCACTTCCTCAAATTCAGTACTCATTTGCCAAATATATATATAGAATGATGGGAACAAAAATCATCAAGATGCATGTAGATCGAGTAGAATAAGTTATTAGCACACACTAAAAAAAAAAAAAAACATTACTACCTGGCATGCATTTTTAACTGCATGCGCAAAAACCGAGTTTAAATGCCAAGAAAACCATCTTGGCGTTTTATGTACATAAGTAACTGTACTATGGCTGAGGCAATAGTTCTTTTCTTTTTGTGGAAACAAATTAGTTTATGTTAGGTTTTTTAGTAAGCAAATTCAGTGCTAAAATATGTTTAGTTGTAATCATCAGGTTTAATTAATTAGGGTTTAGTTGAGATTGAATGATGTAATATAAAAATATTGTGAGCTTACGAATATTGCATGTAATACAATCTGGAGAATGAATCAAGTCTTTTATAGTTTTTTTCCAAAAGTAGGAATTCGCTCATGAAACATGCATGGGATTTAATTTCTTTTACTTCAATTAATTATAATGCAAAATTTGATGCTTTTTCCCTTTTTTCTTCATGAAATTCCATTCTTTGGTCCTCCATATTTTTAAAACATGCATGGTCCATGGAGTTGCTTGAGAGATTAGAGATGGTATATATTGCAGTTCAAAGATGCCTAGCTATGTGTGGCTGTTTTGATAATGACCCTTTTGCTTTAGCTTACATAATTAATTAATAATATTGCCGCTTCTTTTTCTTCGAATCCATTTTTCACTTTGCAGCTAGCACTACTTTTTATAATTGGCTGTAAGCCTGTAACTATCTTCATCTGCAGGAAACATAACTCTTAAATCGATTAGTTTAGACGTGTTCAAGAAAAGTAACAAACTTGCCATTTTAGACATGTTCGTCTGCAACCTGCTTAGAAACCTAGTTTGTGTTTGTCCGATCTTGGGATGTCCGAAGGTGATCAATTATTCCCTAAATGAATTTAACAAACTTTAATAAATTCCTTTTAATGATAACTATTCCAGTTTGACGAATTGAACATTAATATTCTGGGTACAATATACATATAGCTAGGCTGTGACCGAAGACAGTTGGAAATAATCAGTTGTAAATCTTTGCTCGGTAACATGCATTGTATAAACTATATATAGCTAGTTTAGATGTGCACATTACACAAAATTATATAAACTATATATCAAAATTATTTTCATTTCAAACACATTACACAAAATTAGCATAAAAACACCCAAACCAAAACCAAAGTAAACAAATTAATTAATACAATCACCCTTACAGCTTATTTTATATAAACTTGAATAAAAACTGCAAAACCAAAATAAACAAATTAATTAATACAACATATTGTAGATGCACTTGGGATGAACAACAGCAAACACATTCTTAGTAACTTCTCCGGCCGCCATGTTAAAGTTTTTATGGTAATTTGAGCTTGCAGAAGTCATCGCAAGGGCCAGGGGGAGAGTCGACTGCATACCAAGTCTGAGTGGCAGTTAGACCAAGTCCCAATAATACACCCAAGAAAGCAATGATAGTCCATGGGCTGCTGAAATGATCGTGAAGGACTTGAGCCATCCATGTCATCCAACTGTTTTCGTAGTACTTCTGAATCTGGATTTTGACTTCCTTATACGCTTCGGTGTTAGGCACCAAGTCGGTGCCTATCGCATTGAAGAGGTCAGCCACTTCTTGATCACTGCCGAGGAAGTTGAGGAGTACGCGTGCCTTCCTCAGATCTTTGACGTCGTTGGCTTCATCGATGAGTGAATCTAGGAAAGATATATAAGAGCTGATGCCGAAGTCGTTCTCGAAATCCAGGCACATTTCATAAGCTATCAAGTTCATGAACTTGGGGCCGGTTGAGTCGTCCACTGTAATTGGAGGAAGCCAAAGGTATCCCGGGTAGAAACCGAATCGTCTAGTGAAACATATGTTTCTCAAGTAACTATTATTCTTGCTACGTTTCAAATGGATTCCTGCAGCTTTCAGCTCCTGCACATTCCGATACGATTGCCAATCTGGGTCACGTTGACGTGTAAATGGACATCTACGAGATGTGTTGGGTTTCGGGGGTGGCAGAGGACCCAAGAGTGTTGTTCTCAGAAGGTCAAGAAGATGGGTCGGGTCTCTTTCTTCTTGTTTTAGTTGCGGCTCCGTTTGCTGATAAGTAACGTTTCGAAAGTAAATTTGAATCGACTGCCTCAACTCGGCTTCCTTCTCGCTCAAGCTCATCAATAGCTTAAGGAGACCATAGGGGACTTGGTTCTCCAGCAAGAACAAATCCTGTTGAGCGAAGGCTACGCTGTCGTCTTTTATTTTCAACTCTACGAACTTACTTTTTGCAGCACAGAATATGTATTGTAGTATTGCGCAGCCGTCCACGAACAACATATGGGCGAGAGCCTCATCATCATATTTCTTCGTCACCTCCTCCTCGAAGCATTCTCTCAATTTCTTGATTTCCTTTGCGACCCCGTATAAAAGATTTATACCCTTCCCGGAACCTTGGACGAACTCATAGGCCAATTTAAGCTTGTACTTTTCTCCTAGCTGGTACTTTGGGTTGCCATGATGGATAGGACCGAGCGACGCCACCCTTGGCTCAAAGTACTTAACGAAACACTCGTGATCTCGCAGCAAGAATATAACCTTCTGTATTTTTGCTGGTGGGCGGTTGGCTCCAAGGGCTTCCACCTCTCTCGTTTCTTCTCCTTCCGCTATAAAATTTGTATACCATTCCTCCAAGTCCATGTTAATAGCAGGCTGGTCGTGGCAACTGCTTCCTTCACCATCTTCTATTATGACAATTTTCCTCGACTGGCGCTCGATCTTGTCAATGGGAACATTAATATGGTGATCATCCATTCGGGTTGTAGTAAGTTTGTACCCAACAAGGCAATTAAATCTGGTGATATTGCTTGCCCTGTCATAGCTACCATTTAATTCATATATATATATATATATATACTTGATGGTACTTTAATTTGGAAGCTTTAGCTTGAGAAATTAAAGACTGTTGCTTTCATTCGAATGTTTAAGCCATGGGAATTAAATATTGACACTTTTATGAAACAACTATATCTACTTATAATGACTATAAAATAGCAAGATTTGTTGAAAAATGTAGAGAAGTAGGTTTTTTTTCTTATGGCTTTCAATAAACAATTATATATATGTTCTAGACTGAATAAATTAATGATAATCATGACTTTGTCTTTATCCATCGAGCAAGATTGGTATCAAATATATACAAGGTAATTTTAAGGAACTGATCTTTGCTTGTATGCTAATTAACTAGTAATATATACCCAGTTGGCATCATCTTTTCCCGGAAAAGGAGAAAATTGTATTGAACGATGCCTCATGCTTTGAGGCTTTGAGGAAGGTTATATTTAATTAGTTAAGTTTTGTCGGTTTTATCTTTATTCTGTGCATCTGAATGAGATTATTGCCTGAGTCCCTTTCGTGATTGGGGGGCTAGCTGTGACATTGCAGTACGTATGTAGATCAATAGATGTATGCAATGATATTAACGGTGGAAAGAGAGAAATGGCGTACCCTGACAATTAGAATAATGTTATACGTACTTCCACCATAATCATTATTGAAATCATCCAAAAATAATAATAATACCCGATCAACTCATAATCAATATTCAACCACAATATTACGTACAGGAAATTAGCACATACAATCTTGAACACCAAAACCAAAGAAAACAAATTAATACGTATAATAATGTGGTCTTGGGCTGACCTGTGTGAAATCATGACTATATATATATATATTCTACTTTAAGGCTCTTCCAAACAACCGTACCTAAGGCACTGAAAACAAACCATAATGCATGTGAGTTTAGATAAGTAGATGGTAGATGCACTTAATTGGAAAGTGAGCAGCAAATAAATTCTTAATTAGTACCTTTTCTCTCATGTTTATCAAAGTTTCATGGAAATATCTTGCAGAAGTCATCGCAAGGGCCAGGAGGAGGGTGGGCTGCGTACCAAGTCTGAGTGAGACTAAGAATAAGTGCCAATAATACGCCAATGAAAGCAAGGATACTCCAGGGGCTGCTGAAATGATTGTGAAAGAATTGAGCTATCCATGTCATCCAATTGTTGTCGTAGTAGCCCTGAATCTGTAACTTGACATCCTTATATGTTTCGGCGTTAGGCACCAAGTCAGTGCCTATCTCATTGAAGAGCTCAGCCACTTCTTGATCGCTGCCAAGGAAGTTGTGGAGTACTCGTGCCTTCCTCAGATCCTTGACGTCGTTGGCTTCATCTATGAGTGAATCTAGGAAAGATATATAAGAGCTGATGCCGAAGTCATTCTTGAAATCCAGACACATTTCGTAAGCTATCAAGTTCATGAACTTGGGGCCCGTTGAGTCGTCCACAGTAATTGGAGGAAGGCTAAGGAATCCAGGGTAGAAATTGAGTCGTCTTCTAAAACTTATGTTTCTCAAGTAACTATTTTTGCTTCGTTCCAATTGGATTCCTGCTGCTTTAAGCTCTTGCACGTTACGATACGATTGCGGATCTGTGTCGTCCTTTGGACCTGTCTTTCTAAGGAATTCCAGACTCTTGAGTCTTGTTCTCATATGATTGAGAAGATGGGTCAGCTTTGTTTCGATTGGTTCCGGCTGCGAATGAGAGCTTTCTTCAGAGGATAGGTTGGATTTCAGAGGGCCCAAGAGTGTCGTTCTCAGGAGATCGAGAAGATGGGTCGGCTCTCTTTTTTCAATTGGTTCCATTTGCTGAGAAGTAACGTTTCCAATGTAGTGAATGTACCTTTCAATCGATTTTCTCAATTGCTCTTTCTTCCCGCTGAACTTCATCAATAACTTGAGGAGATGATAGGGAACTTGGTTCTCCAGCAAGAACAAATCTTGTTGAGCGAAGGCTACGCTGTCGTTTTTTATATTCAACTCTGAGAACTTGTTACTTGCAGTTGCAGTAAGAGTAGTAGGAGGAGCAGCACAAAATATGTATTGTAGTATTGCGCAGCCGTCCACGAACAATATCCAGGCGAGGGCGTCATCATCATACTTCTTTGTCACCTCCTCCTCGAAGCATTCCCTCAGTTTCTTGATGTCCTTCTCAACCAGCTCGTATAAAACATTTATATTATTCCCGCAACCTTTGACGAACTCATATGCCAATTTAAGCTTGTACTTCTCTCCCAGCTGGTACTTTGGCTTGCCATGATGGATCGGACCAACTGATGCCACTTTTGGCTCAAAGTACTTGATGAAATGCTTGTGATCTTGCAGCAAGAATATAACCTTCTGTATTTTTGCTGGTGGGCGGTCTGTTCCAAGGGCTTCCACCACTCTCGCTTGGTGATCTCCTTCCTCCATAAAATTTCTTAACCTTTCCTCCCTGGTAATGGCAGGCCGGTTGCGGCTGCTGCTTCCTTCACAAGCTTTGCTTCTAACAACCTTCCTCGGCTGCAGCTCGTCATGGTCAATGGAAACAATATGCTTCGTCATTCCCGTCGTAGCAAGTTTGCTCCCAACAGGGCAATTAAATCTGGTGATATTGCTCTCCAAGCTTTTAATTCATATAAACCTGATACTACTTTGGAAACTTTAGCATGGGAAACAAAGGACTGTTGCTTTTATTTATTCGAATGTTTAAGTTGAGAAATAAGTATAGACACTTTTATTGGTATCTTATTTTATCCACCGACCAAGATTGGCATCAAGAACAAGGTAGTTTCATGGAACTGATCTTTGCTTTTATCCTAATCCAGTAATATATACCTAGTAGAAGTTGGCATCATCTTTTCCCAGAAAAGGAGAAAAGCGTATTGAACGATACTTCATGCTTTGAGGCTTTGAGCCCTTCAACAAAATTAAAAGAATTACATACCATTCCTCTATAACTCGCGGTCCATCCAACCAAAGAAGGGAGGAAAAAGGAGGGTCCCAATGGTTGCAGAATGACTAGAAGAAATCCTCCCATTTGATAGACACTAATTCGTGAATGCGCTAAACCTGAGGTTCAAGAATTCTGGCCAAGAACAGCCTATGACAGTTAATAAGCCGAAAAATGTATTACAGCCATATGCCACAAAAACGATGGCCAGAAGCTCACCTATTCAAAGTTGAAGCAAATAAATAGGGCAAAATTCAGTTTACCCCCTGAAGTTTCAGAGGATTTTCAATTTGAACCCCAAAGTTTCAAAATTGACAGTTTACCCCCTCGAAGTTTCAAAAAGTAGCAAAGTGAACCCCCCGTTAACTTTTCCGTAAAATTAGACGGAAAACGATGAAATGACATAAATGCCCTCAGGCTTTTTTTTTTAAAAAAAAAATCGTCTAATTTGATGGAAAAGTTAACAAAAGGTTCACTATGCCATTTTTTAAAACTTTAGGGAGGTAAACTGCCAATTTTGAAACTTTGGGGTTCAAATTGAAAATCCCCTGAAACTTCAGAGGGTAAACTGAATTTTCCCCAAATAAATAAATAGAAAGGCAGATTCCATTGTCCTAACAGCATTACTAGTGTAAGGGATTAGTGAAGCCGGTGGAGCTACGGATATGGGCTCCGGCTGTGGAGTGCAGATCTGCGAAGCCGTGGGTCTGGTGGCGATACCACCCTAAAGCCGAAAAAATTACTCTCCGGTGCTGGAGAATGTTACTCACGGTGCTGGAGAAGGAGACCAAAGCGTGGGTTTCGCCAACCCACGCCAAACCTCTTCATCTTCACCAGATTCAGTTTTTTTTTTTTTTCTCCTTTGGGTCCACTGTTGCGGCTTGGAAAATAAGAAGAAGAAAAGAAGGGGGCAGCAAGCGTCGAGTAGAAAGAAAGAAAAAAATTGAGAGAAAAGTGAAGTGATATGGGTGTCGGCAGAAGAAAAAAAAAATGAAGAAGTGTTGCAAGTTACTGTTATTTCCGACGATGAAGAAGAAATGCTATGGAGTTTCCGGTGAAGAAGAAAGGGGTTGCAAAATAATCTTGTGTTTTCAATCTCGCCGGCCACCCCTAAACGGTTGTTGATTTTTTTTTTTTGAAAAAATATAAAATGGTCCCCCAAACTACCAATACCAATCATTTGTAAAATGGCCCCCCAAAGTTTCAAAATGGCATTTTAGTAACTTAACCTCAAAAAACGACGTCGTTTTGTATTTTTCATCCAATTTGACGGTGTTGACTAACGGAGTGGCCAAAATGCAACTTTTTGGTAGTTTGGGGGGCTTTTTTTTTATCACTTTTGGAGCTTTAAGGGGCTAAATCGTAAACGATTAGTAGTTTGGGGGACTTTTTTATATTTTTCCATATTATTAAACACCAAAACCAAAGAAAACAAATTAATACGTACAATAATGTGGTCTTGTACGTATATATATTGTAGAAATCGTGACTATATATATATATTGTAGAACTCTTTAAGGTTCTTCCAAACAATTAACCACCGTACCTAAGGCACAGAAAAAAAAAAAAAAAAAAAAAGAAGCATGTGAGTTTAGGTAAGTAGACGGTAGATTGGAAAATGAGCAGCAACTAAATTCTTAGGGGAAAATACAGATCACCCCCTGAAGTTTAGAGCGATTTTCAATTCAGTCACCGATGTTTAAAAAATCGCAATGTGCCCCCCCAAAGTTTCAATTTCTCTCAATGTAGGCACTTTCAAATTTTTTTTCCCAAAATGCCCTCAACAGTGATTCCGGCGAACCATGAACAGTGATTTCGGCAAAAACTTGCCGGAGTCCGGCGAAATCTAGCTGGCTTTTTTTTTTTTTTTTTTCTCTCTTTTCTGATCTTTTTAGGGCCTAAAATCGTCGGAAAAGAGCAAATCTGGCCGGGAACATGGCGTCGGAGAAGTGGGTTCACCGGAATTCGCCGGATTCCGGCGAATTCGTGGGATTTCGACGAATTTTTCAGATTTTGCCAGAATCTGACGAGATCTCACCGGAATCCGGTGAGATTTTCTCCGGAATCACTGTTGAGGACATGTTGGGAACAAAAAAGTTACTGTTGAGGGCATTTTGGGAAAAAGTGCCTATATTGAGAAATTTTAAAACTTCGGGGGGACACATTGCGATTTTTTAAACATCAGTGGCCGAATCGAAAATCACCACAAACTTCAGGGGGGTGATCCGTACTTTCCCCAAATTCTTAATTAGTACGTACCTTTTCTCTCATGTTTATCAAAGTTTCATGGAAATATCTTGCAGAAGTCATCGCAAGGGCCAGGCGGAGGGTGGGCTGCGTACCAAGTCTGAGTGAGACTAAGAATAAGTGCCAATAATACGCCAATGAAAGCAAGGATACTCCAGGGGCTGCTGAAATGATTGTGAAAGAATTGAGCTATCCATGTCATCCAATTGTTGTCGTAGTAGGCCTGAATCTGTAACTTGACATCCTTACATGTTTCGGCGTTTAGGCACCAAGTCAGTGCCTATCTCATTGAAGAGCTCAGCCACTTCTTGATCGTTGCCAAGGAAGTTGTGGAGTACGCGTGCCTTCCTCAGATCCTTGACGTCGTTGGCTTCATCAATGAGTGAATCTAGGAAAAATATATAAGAGCTGATGCCGAAGTCATTCTTGAAATCCAGACACATTTCGTAAGCTATCAAATGCATGAACTTGGGGCCCGTTGAGTCGTCCACTATAATTGGAGGAAGGCAAAGGAATCCAGGGTAGAAATTGAGTCGTCTTCTAAAACTTATGTTTCTCAAGTAACTATTTTTGCTTCGTTTCAATTGGATTCCTGCTGCTTTAAGCTCTTGCACATTACGATACAATTGCGGATCTGTGTCGTCTTTGGACTTGTCTTTCTAGGGAATCGCAGACTCTTGAGTCTTGTTCTAATACGATTGAGAATATGGGTCAACTTTGCTTCAATTGGTTTCGGCTGCGAATGAGAGCTTTCTCCAGAGGATAGGTTGGATTTCGGAGGGCCCAAGAGTGTGGCTCTCAGAAGGTCGAGAAGATGTGTCGGCTCTGTTATTGGTTGCAGCTCCATTTGCTGATAAGTAACGTTTCGAATGAAACTTTCAATCGATTTTCTCAAGTCGCCTTCCTTCCCGCTGGAGCTCATCAATAATTTGAGGAGATGATAAGGAACTTGGTTCTCGAGCAAGAACAAATCCTGATGAGCAAACACTACGCTGTCGTTTTTTATATTCAACTCTGTGAACTTGTTATTTGCAGTAAGATCTTGGGTAGGAGCAACAGCACAGAGTATGTACTGCAGTATTGCGCAGCCGTCCACGAACAATATCCAGTCGAGGGCCTCATCATCATACTTCTTTGTCACCTCCTCCTCCTCGAAGCATTCCCTCAGTTGCTTGATGTTCTTCTCAACCAGCTCATATAAAACATTTATATTCTTCCTGCAACCTTTGACGAACTCATATGCCAATCTAAGCTTGTACTTCTCTCCCAGCTGGTACTTTGGCTTGCCATGATGGATAGGACCAACTGATGCCACTCTTGGCTCAAAGTACTTCACGAAATGCTTGTGATCTTGCAGCAAGAATATAACCTTCTGTATTTTTGCTGGTGGGCAGTCGGTTCCAAGGGCTTCCACCACTCTCGCTTGGTGATCTCCTTCCTCCATAAAATTTCTTAACCTTTCCTCCCTGGTAATGGCAGGCCGGTTGCGGCTGCTGCTTCCTTCACAAGCTTTGCTTCAAACAGCCCTCATCGAGTGCATCTCGTCATGGTCAATGGAAACAATATGCTCCATCATTCCCGTCGTAGCAAGTTTGCACCCAGCAGGGCAAAAAAATCTGTAGAGATTTTATCGTTCCTAGCTTTTAATTCATATAAAGCTGATACTACTTTGGAAACTTTAGCACGGGAAACAATGGACAGTTGCTTTTATTTTTTCGAATGTTTAAGTTGGGAACTAAGTATAGACATTTTTATTGGTATCTTATTTTATCCACCGACCAAGATTGGCATCAAGAACAAGGTAGTTTCATGGAACTGATCTTTGCTTTTATCCTAATCCAGTAATATATACCTAGTAGAAGTTGGCATCATCTTTTCCCAGAAAAGGAGAAAAGCGTATTGAACGATACTTCATGCTCTGAGGCTTTGAGCCCTTCAACAAAAAGAATTACATATATTCCTCTATAACTCGTGGTCCTCGCCGACCAACCAAAGATGGGAGGAAAAAGAAGGGTCCCAATGGTTGCAGAATGACTACAAGAAATCCTCCCATTTGATAGACACTAATTCGTGAATGCGCTAAACCTGAGGTTCAAGAATTCTGGCCAAGAACAGCCTATGACAGTTAATAAGCCGAAAGATGTATTACAGCCATAAACCACAAAAAGAATGGCCAGGAGCTCACCTATTCAAAGTTAAAGCAAATAAATAAAATAGAAAAGGCAGATTCCATTGTCCTAACAGCATTACCAGTGTAGACAAAGAATAAATTGATATGACTAGCTTTGGGAAAGTTCTCGGCTGCGCTTAGCAGCGGCAATAACCGCATTCATCAAAGTTCCACGGAATCCGCCTTTCTCCAACTCATGAATACCAGCAATTGTAGTCCCAGCAGGTGATGCAACATCATCTTTAAGCTTACCTGGATGCTCCCCAGTTTTGGTGACCATCGTCGCTGCTCCTAATACCTGCAAAAGAAACATAGAATTCACTTACCCCACAAGCAAAGGACACACAGCTAATGTTTAGAGGGGCATATACAAGTAAAAGCCAGCAAATCTACTCTACTTAGGGCCTTCCCCTTGCCACTCCCTCCACCCCCAAAAATAAATTAGATGTGAATGAATAAATGAAATCCTTTATTCTAGATGCTTGAACATTTCGTAATAGTATTATAATATGCGCTTGCAATAATTAGGTAATATACTGCCTTTTCTTTTTTCTTATTCTAAGCAGTCAGTTGAATCCAGTTGTTGTAGTAGACAATTCTTTTCTGAGTAAATGTAGTATTGCAAACCTATGTTATTCATTTGGTTACACATCAAATTCTGAATAATTCTTTATTTTTATAGTATATTTGAAAACTGAGTATTCTGCAGTTCATGAAAGATAGTAACAATGTAACAAATAAAAGATACTTCAAGTGAGCACGCATAAGCTACTCCTGTTCACAAATTTAAGAGTATGCCATCTATTTTATGACATTCTTCAACGTTCTTTTCTCTATGTTATCAGACTATCAGTTTGAAATTTTCTTGAGAGCTTCTAATGCATTTGACACCATCCTACATATTACTTTAACAATCTTGTCCTCAATAATAATTTGACAAAAATTGTCCGTCATGCAATTATTAAATCTTGAGTTTGGATTTTCTGCTGCCAATAATACAAGTTTTATTTCTGGCAGACTGACAGTAGTATTTGCTCTTAAGGAAATCAGAAATCCATGCTTGACTTCCAGTTAAGAGCTGTCACAGTTACTACATTTAATGATCTATTGTTAATATCCAATTCTCTATATATGTTGGTGATTTCGGGAGCTTAAAATTATCTTGCCAAGAGATAAATCAACTCCTAGTTCCTGTAAAAGAATCAGCAAAATTACATGACTAATTGAATAAGAACATAATACTGGTATAAATGTACTTACAGTTTGAGAAGCTAGACCCAGTGCAAGTGCTCGTGGTAGACCTGCAGCCACTCCTCCATCAGCCAAAGCTTCTATAGCTAAGTATATAAATGCTGGGCCACTACCACTGAACATTTTCAGGAAAAAGAATCTATGTTATAAATTGCAGTCAGCTAATCTCTGTCTCTGCAAATACAAATACATAATTTGTGCTCGCTTGATGAACCCAAGAACCTTTTTAAATAAAAATGGCTAAAAGTATTGAATATAAGTTTTGTGTGCCAAGGTATTAATCAGTATGGCTCTTATGCATTCACAGATGCCATATACCTCAGACCAGTGATTGCATCAAACAATTTCTCATCGGCTCTCCACAACTTGCCAACTGATCCAAATAATTTAGCTATTAGGTCTCCATCTTCTTCTGTAGCAGATCCTCCCAAGCTCATAACTACCAAATGCAAGCAGATTAGAGACCCTTACCATTTTGATGTTTTTCACAAAGTAGATGCAAAACAAGGTAATGCAAACAAGAACTACAAGATTTGAAGAGTAGAAAGATACATGTGACAGAGGAAATGGTGTTCTTATGACCATGTTCAACCTCTTGATAAAAATGTGCAACAAAAATTTTGTGGTGCGTGAGTTTAGGTCAATAGCTTTATCTCTATTCAGGATACAAAAGGTGATACCTAGGACTGGTGGAAAATTTGCAGTTTTTGAGAGGAAAATCTCACCACCATGAGATTAGTGTGGTTTGGGAGGCAGTCCCACTATATATTATGTCAACAGCTTGGTAGAGAAGAAATAACGGTACATTTAATGATACAGAGCTTAGTGGAACCTTGCTAATTTCTTTTCTGTACAATTCTTGAATGACTGGTTGTGGATTCTGAGATTTTACTACTCTTGTCATTGGCTAAGAGATTCAGTGTTTTTATTTAGCCTTTCCTCAACCTTTTTCTTGGCTTTTTTTCATTCATGCTGTTACTAAGACCACAGGTTGCACCAACATATTTTGTGACCCTATGCAAAGAAAAGATTTGAAGTCTCCATCTCGGGAAATTAACAGGGGAAAGGCATAGCTTGCCCTCATAATCTTTGAAAGATAACTTGTACATGAGAAACTAATGCCCTCATAATATTTGAAAATGACACAAAACTTGGCCTTCTAACTAATTAGAATGAACTATAAGAATCGACCTCATATAGCAAATATCATTCATAATATATATATATATATATATATATAAATATTCATTACTCTCAATAGGCCAAGAATGAGTACAATATTAAATCCCCCTGCTCACACATAAACTTTTAAGAACAGATGATATTCACAAATGCACCCATCATGATGACTTCCAGGCCACAAACTTCAATACTAACAAATCCATACACACTTTAAGCAGGGAAAAATAAAATTTGCTATGAAGTTACGTTATATGAATTCACTATGAAGTTACGTTATATGAATTCGCTATGAGTATACTCAATTTCCTACATTTGTCATATTTGGCCCCTAACAAAATGCATTGCTATTTTTTGTTGATGATTTACAGGAGGCAGGATTCTAGCTTAAAATCCAAAGGAAGGATAATTAATGAACATGGTAAAATTGTCAACCCTGCAAAGTTGCCGGTGAAATTGCGTATTGAGTAACCTTAAACAAAAGCCAGGAAAAAAAAATGGCAAATTGGTAAAAAAAGAAGTATGACTTAACTTGATAAATTTTGCATGATGGAGGCGATAAAAATTATATATTAAACAAAAAATAATAATTATACCGCTTGCTGCCTCGCCTACAGCTGATGGAGTATTTGGCATTATCCTAATAAATCGGCTTTGACCTGCCCATTCCTGAATGAAACAGATCGCTTCAGTGAATTATGTAGAGTTTGAAAATTAAGAACTCAAATGTATAGTAAAAGAGTGAATTTTTCATGGAGTAAGAAGCACTCTGTTTCGCAAACCTCCATATCTTTCAATTTGACTCCAGCAGCAATCGAAACCAGAAGCTTCTTTTCCGAAAGCAGTGGCTTCAACCTCAAGACCACATCTTTGACTGCAACAACAGAAAAATGTGGAAACGATTATGCAATGAAGAAACTCACAACAACAGCATCCACGAAATTATTATCCATAAACGTCTAAATTTGGCTTTGATTCCTATTGCTAAGAATTTTATTGAAATTATACCAACTTGAGGTTTCACGGAGAAGATGACCACATCACTGTCTTGAACCACCTGTCAGCATGAGAAAATAGGAATCGAATTCCAGTCCAAGAGCATAAAAAAAAAAAAAAAAAAAAAAAAAAAAAAAAGAGAGCGGGGAGGGGAGGGGAGGGGAGGGATGATACGTCGTCGTTGCGGGGGAGGACGGTGATGCCGAAGGACTCGAAGGCGTCGCGGCGGACGGGGCTGGAGTGGGACGTACGGATACGGGAAGGAGGCAACACACCGGATCGGACGACTCCTCTGGCGATGCTCTCCGCCATTTTTCCCGCTCCGATAAACCCTAGCTTGTACGTCTCGCTCGGAATGGGAGCCATTTCCATTGTACGACGTCGTCGGCAGCACCACGACTTCAAAGAGGATTGAGGAGGGAATTGTTCCTTTGAAATGCCCCTTTTGGTAGACCTGTTTCTTCTTCAAAAGGATCCGAATACTCCAATGACCCAGGAGGAACGGATTAGTGGGTCCTTTGGTTTGGACCCAAAAAAACAAAAAGACTATGAGATTCAAACGATTTAGGGCTCTCTAATCTCTTTGATAAAGAATAAGTTATCTTCGATAAAATAGGATTAGCATCATCAGGTCGTTGAGTTTATTTGAATTTCTTGTTGCTGATTTTATCTTCATCTCCAAGTGAGTATTAATATTATTCTTCGCATTCATTTAACATCAGCTAATTTTATATATTTTAAGTAACTTTTTTCTTTGAGCCACTTCAAATATATCAAGTTGGCATGCGCTATAAAAATGAAAGAAATGTACACACATTCACAATCTCATACTTGCATGTTTTTTGAGCAAAAAAATCACCGAATCTTGAATAAATCATTGTTAAATTTTGAATTCAAAAGTATTTTTTATTATCACATTAATGAAAAGTGTACTTAAGAATGTAAAAGTGAGAGTGTGTAGAATAATATTACCCTTTTGCTCAAAACAATTTGAAGTGTAATTCTAAATTCTCATGCAACTAATGTAGCATAATCCAACCATCATTGATTTTTTTTTTTTTTTTTTTTTTTTTAAAGAAATAAAGGTTGATTTATTCAATGACTAATAGGCACTACCATATTATTTCAGTGAAATCTCTGCAACTCCGTGGACGTAGATCATATTGAAAGAACCAAGTAAATCTTGTGTTTGTGATTGCTTGTGTGTGTTTTTTTTTTTTTTCGCATCTCACATTATTTCTAAAGACATTAATAAATAAATAGAAATATAAATAAATTGTAAAAATAAATAATGACCTACGCCTACAAATAAAGTCCAAATGACTACATTATACTCTTATTGCTTGACTGATATTACTGATATTACAATATAAATGATCATATTTATAAAATAATTGAAATAGATAAGTATGATAATCAAATTTGAAATATGATTATAATAACTTTTATACAATCTAAATAACATATAATATCAATTTAATATATTTCCTTCCGATGTAGAAAATATATTCTCTAACTTCCGCAAAGTGGCAGCATATATATCACATTTCTCTTATATTCCAAAATTATTGACAAAGATGATGATAAATCAATCCTTTGAAAGAAAATGGTTTTGGTTGAATTTTCTATAAAATGAGCCACGTACAGTTGCTCTAAGCTAGCTAGTCTTTTGGTTTTATACATTCCCCACTCGTCCGATCCTCAAAGAAATTTGAAACTTGGCAGCCTTCTCATCTTGTCCATCTTCGGTACTCCAAGCACGCTCAAAATCCTCAACCACTTCATCGCTTAAAAGCTCCGGACCCTTCTCCCTCGCTGTTTGATACCCAGACCACGATCTTAAGTAGGTAAGATAAAGATCTAAATTCATCAATTTTTCAGTCACAAACTGAAATGGCCCGGTGTCATTAAGTCCATCCACGGGCTCAAATGGAAAATGAATGCTCCTATACTAATTGTCCTTTGCTAATTTTACTGCGGGCTCAAAATAGGGTTCGACGGTGTTGTAATAGCGTTGGGCGACTGCGTCAACCGAGCCATTGATTTCTGGGGTGAAGTAGGTCCATGCAGCTACGACACCATGGGGTTTTTTGAGTACTCATTTCACTTGTTGGTAGAAATTAGCTAGGGAGGTCGAACCAGTGGAGGGCCACAGCAATAGTCACAACATCGATGCTTGATTCGGCTGCAACATTGCTTTCGAGCTTGGCTATAGACATGGTGGGAGAGGTTTGTTGGTATCTTATATTGGGTAGCCTTGGCGCGAGTGGGAGCTGCTTTGGGCTTGTACATGTGGCTATCACATTCTTGTACCATTAACCAACATGATAAGTTACACTTTTTTACATCTGTTTCTGATTCAAATTCAAGTTCACATATATTTACAAAGGTGTAAGTAGCTTCATCAAGATAAGATATACTTTGTTATTTCGTATTTTGAATTGTAAACTGAGTTTTAGATTATTATCAAAACTCTCAAATGTACATCTATATATATCAATACAATACTCATGATTTGGTTAAGTTAGCTAAACACATTTATATCAATTGTTTTCATGGTATCAGAGTTTAGCCCAATTAGCTGTGGCCCACCGTCTCTCATATGCTACACGTATTGGCTTGGATGTCCTCCCGCCACATATGAGATGACGTGTTGGAAGTCTCACATTACTTGAATATTAAGGAGATGAGCTATTTGTAAGGGTGAGAGGAAACCTTAACTCTTGAGCTAATTTTTGGATTGAGTTAGACTTAAAACCCAATTTTAACATGATCTCAGCTAGCTAAAAATCAAGTTGAATTTGACACAAAGTCCGAAAAATGCAAATGGTTAGAACGGAATTTGAGCAATGACAGCACTTTATACGAAGGTTTTATAGAAAAGAGATGTCGTATTGCCGGTATTGGTAAATGCATATATATATATATATTACTTTATTTATCGTACAAAGGTTGATCAAAAATTTGTCAGGGAAGCTTGGACTGGTTGAACATCCCCTATTGCTAATATCCGCCTATCAATACAACTAAAAATTATCAAACTTCAGAGGAAAAAGGAGACATGAGACTCACGGATCGAGCATAACCTGACCGTTTCCGGTGCCGACATCCCACGCAAGGTCTTTAGAGGGTGTCTTTGGAAGCAATGAATTGAAACAATTCTGGAGGGTAATTAGGCCGACCCTCCGCGTAATTCCCCGCCTGCTTAATGAACAATTCTGACATCTCTCTCTCTCTCGTTTTCAGGTTTGATCTATTTAACTTTGGTTACCATCTATAGATTGAAGAAATTGAGATAAATGGCACTTGTGAATCAGAGTAGCCTGCTATATATGGGAAGTACTAAAGAGCCAAATAAATGAACCCAAAAAAAGTTTCAAACTGATGTGGCATGAGTTTTTAAATTAAAAAAAAAAAAAGAAAAAAAAACCTGAAGGTCTGTCACATCAATTTAAAACTTTTTTTAGATCTGTTTGTTTGGCTCCCTAGCACTTCTCACTATATATATACATGTCACGACATTATGGGGAAGGCTAAACTGGGAAGCATCACGGTAATTTCGAATCAAATCCAAACTAATGTGGTAAGAGTTTTTAAATTAAAAAAAAATAAAAATAAAAAATAACAACAACAACAACAACTCACGGTCTGTCATATCAGTTTAAAACTTTTTTTAGGTCTGATTATTTGGCTCCCTAGCACTTCTTCCTATATATATATATATATATATATATATATACATGTCACGACACAATGGAGAGGGCTAAGTCGGGAAGCATCACAGTAATTTCAAATCAGATAATGCTACAAATACCTATTGTCGTGGGCCCTGGCTTGATGGAGAAACTTTGATTACCCATTTACCCACCAAGTGCGATGCCTTTCCTTTTTCCTTGCAAGTTGCAACCTCGCTTTGAAGTTGAAAAAACATTTCACATATGCCTTATGCAATGAATTTAGGTAAGTCATGGCCCATGGGTGACGAAGCAAGAGGCGCCCTAATCAAAATTTGTTTTGAACAGATTAAATGTTATAACTAACTATCTTATTCATCCATATTTTTTAACNCCAATTATATTTAATTAATTATTTTTTAAAATTAAAAAAAAAAATTGGAAGGGACAATTGATTTTTTTTTTTTTTTTTCAATTTGCCGGAAGGTCTTTGGGGTAGTTGAACCACCCAAATGGCCAAAGGGGGTGGCTACAGTCACCCCAATTTTCTTTTTTTTTTTTAATTAAATATAATTTGTTTAATGTTTTTTAATTTAAAAAAATATTTTTTAATTAATTAATTATATGGACACATATCAAACCTTAATTGGTGCTGATGTGGCATTCCAGAGGGACCATCTCTGTCCTTAAGCAAACCAGAGGGACCTCCTGTAATAAAAAGTAAACCCTATGGGTCAAAAAATAAAAAAGTTAAATGATATCTGAATTAGGATTATCTCCATTTCAAATAAACTAAATAATATCTTGTTAGTTATAGTGGAGGGATATTTTTTTTTTTTTTTTTAGAGAACAAAAATACTCATCTATTATAACTAATAAGATATTACTTAGTTTATTTGAAATAGAGAAGATTTTGTTCCCTCTCAATTTAGAATGACTCATAATGGCCATACTCCCCATACTCTACAGAACCAAACAGAAATATATTCTAGCATTTATAAGTTGAGAAATACTATAGTGCTATAAAAAGATCATTTTCTAAGTAGCAAAGAAGCCATAGGCTCCATCTATAGTTGATGTGGCCCCACCAACTGATGAGACTTATAACCTCTTGCCACCTATATATGACTTTTATGAGCTAAACATAATCTTTTTATTACACTATAACATATCTCATAAGTTTTAGCCTTTTAGGACTCTTTGTTGTGATAAATAATTATCTTACTAGATATCATAGGATTAGCATCATGAGTTAGCTAGATAGTTGAGTTTATTTCAGTTTGTACATTGTTGCTAATTAATTATAGAGATGTGATACAGCTATAATCATTTCCAAGAGGTAGCTTAATCAGTTGGGATCACGCATAATAAAACGGATGTTACTAGTTTGAATCACCCTCTCCTCTCTTGTGTGGACATGTCAAAAAAAATTATAGGATATGATATAGCCACAACAAAGACCGAACAAATATCCAACTTCTCATCTATTTTAGACTTAATTTCTAATTTAAAGTTCTCTTTCTCCTCCACTGACATTTTCTTTTTTTTTAAGAAAAAAAAAGCTGGCACTTAAAAGGGAGAAGTTTATGGGTCTATGTTAGGTCTAAGTTGTGACTTTATTTTTTCTTAATTATAATATTTTGTTGAAAACAAATTTTGATTAGGACGCCTCTTGCTTAAATGCACCACCTTGGCCGGCGTGACGTTGTGATTAGCTAGGAAGCCTCTTGATTCGTCACCCATGACGTATCTCTAATCTATATTCAAAGCATAAAGGCATGAAATTTTCGTAGTTGCGACATATAAATGGTAACCAAAGTTAAATAGATCAAAGTATCAAACCTGAAGACACAATAGAGAGATGGCAGAATTGTTCATTAAGCAGGCGGGGAATTACGCGGAGGGTCGGCCAAGTTACCCTCCAGAATTGTTTGAATTCATTGCTTCCAAAACACCCTCTCAAGACCTTGCGTGGGACGTCGGCACCGGAAACGGTCAAGCTGCACGATCGGTGAGTTTCATTTTCCCCTTCTTCCTCTTAAAACTTGCTAATTTTAGTTGTATTTATATATCATGCCTAAAATTAATTTTAACGTATGGGTGGTTTTACATATTCTACTTCGCATTTTTTGAGCCAGAGAGAAGTTTTTGATCGACATTTGTAGGATAAAGAAAGTAATATACGCATTTACCAATACGACATCGTAGCCTCGTAGGTATGGAACTTGGACTCCTCTTGATGGTAAGCCACATGAATACATATGAAGTTTAACATAGAGTAAGCTGCGACATTGCCCAAATCATGCGGACCCTATAGACATAAAGTTATATTGGGAGACTAAAAATAACTTTACAGAACAAATATATGTAGCATTACTCGTTTAATTGTGTGATTATATTGTAAATAATAAGAATCTCTTACAATTTGATTGTTAAATTATACCCCACAGAAAAGAATAGGGAAATATTCGGGCAAGGATCCTTTTTATGAAATTGTTATAAATTGCGTTCAATTCAAACAAGGATCCGGAAGTAAATGTCTCCATCTATAAAACCATCGTGTAAAGTGCTGTCATTGCTCAAATTCCATTCTAACCATTTGTATTTTCTGGACTTTGTGTTAAATTCAACTTGATTTGTAGTTAGCTGGGATCTACAAGAATGTGATAGCCACAGATACAAGCCCAAAACAACTCTCATTAGCACCAAGGCTACCCAACATAAGATACCAACAAACCCCTCCCACCATGTCTATGGCCGAGCTCGAAAGCAATGTTGCAGCTGAATCAAGCATCGATGTTGTGACTGTTGCTGTGGCCCTCCACTGGTTCGACCTCCCTAACTTTTATCAACAAGTGAAATGGGTACTCAAAAAACCCCATGGTGTCATTGCTGCATGGACCTACTTCATCCCACAAGTCAATGACTCGGTCGACGGAGTCTTCCATCGCTATTACAGCACTGTTGATCCCTATTTGGACCCGTTAGTTAAATTAGTGGCGGACAAGTATAGGAGCATCCATTTTCCATTTGAGCCAGTGGATGGACTTGATCACACCGGGCCATTTCAGTTTGAGACTGAAAAATTGATGGATTTGGATCATTATTTTACCTACTTAAGATCATGGTCAGCGTATCAAATGGCGAGGGAGCAGGGTGTGGAGCTTTTGAGCGATGATGTGATTGATGAATTTAAGCGTGCCTGGAGTGCCGAAGATGGACAAGACCAAAAGGCTGTCAAGTTTCAAATTTCTATGAGGATTGGACGAGTGGGGAAGATATAAAAGACTAGAGCAACTGTGGCTCATTTTATAGAAAATTCAACTTACCAAACCATTTTGTTTCAAAGGATTGATGGATCCATCTCCGCTGTCAATAATTTTGGAAGCAGTATACCATTTGTATTGTGTCTATCACATTGCCATTTTATTCAACCCCGGGCCCCTCTGTGATGAAATCAGGAACTTGGCGTGGACGTAGTGATTACGAAGCCTCTTGCTTCGTCACCCATGACGTGTTTATATTCTGTATTAACTGTTGAGGACAGACCAAGTTAAAGTATTCATTGTAGTCTCATCAAATTTATCTTTTATTTATTTTGATGAGGTAATTTAACTAAAATAGCTTAAAATGCCACTTTTTAACCTCATAATTTTAACCAAAAGAAATAATAAAATGAACAATAATCATCAAACATAATATTTACAATTCACTCACATATTTATTAAACAAATATATTTTCTCTCTTTCTTTGATTTTTTTCCCCTTTATGTTTGTTAGGCAACACAAAATGAAAGTGGAGAACAGAAAGAAGGAAAAAAAAAGAAAAAAGAAAAAAGAGACAATCAAATCAACTAGGAAGAAAACTAACAAGAAATTCTATATTTTTGGTCACCCATTTCATTTTAAAGGAATATGCTCATTGAACTGAGATATAAGATGGCATAGGTTTGGAAAACACATGAACAGAAATTTCAAGTGGCATCACAAAGATTGGCTGAAATATTATGATTTTGTTTAACAATCAAATCCTCAACTTAAAATAAGACAAATATTCTTAAAATAGACCATTAAGAAAATATAGACATTCAAAAATATAAAAAGTTAGAGAAAGAATAAACAAATCTTTGAAAAATAATATTTACATGAAATAGTGAAAGTGAATTGTTAAAGTAATGAGGCTAAAATTGATGCTCTAAAAAGGTGAGTTGTTAAAATAATCAAAAATGTACTTTTAGTTATTTTGGTAAATAAAATTTGGTGAGACTGCTGTGAGTGCTCTTAGCTGCCTCTTTCAAAAGAGAAAGGATAGAAGACATAATTTTGGCCAAATTTTTCTCTATGTGATTATGTTAAAAAAAAAATTTTTTAAAAAAAATCTTAAGAAATAACATTATATGTGATCTTTTTTTTATTTGGTATTTTTTTAAAAAAAATTGCTATTTTTCCTTAGAATAATGACTATTTTTTTTTTTTGAAGAAAAATACAATTTTTTAAATATTAAATAAATAAAAAGTACCACATATCACATATGATGTTATTACTTTAGATTTTTTTTTTATTTAAAATGACTACATTAACCAATTAACCAGCCGGACAAAATTTGGCCAAATTGTTGTGTGTCTATCTTTCCTCCTAAAGAAAACCGGACAAAAAAGTACATCGTCGGTAAAAACTAGGCAACAAGAAAACATTAGTGAAGAAAACAGTTGTTTTGAAAAATATCCGGTAATGCAAAAGTTTTTTTTTTTTTTTTTGGGGGAGAGAAGCATTATTATAGCCAGGGGGCAGTGGTGGAGGCGTGTGAGGCTTTTGGGTGTTGTTGGAGAAAGTATGAGCTAGTTCAGAAGAAAAGGCAGCGATTAGGCGAGAAGGGAAGAACATTTTGGTAAATCGATTTGCGCACTTCTCTCTATGAGCTGAAAAGTCAAAAGCTTGCCCATTTGGGTCTCCTCTACCATTTCTTCTCCGGCATCAACCAGCCGCCTAACTCTACTTGCAGGATCGGCCAGGAAATCGTCCTTGGTAAGATTCTGTCAGTTGCAAGATTTTCTGTAATAATCTTGCAAAATTATTTGCTATTCTTTTTCATAATAACCTTATAAATTAATTCCAAAATTCTCATTCTCCTAAAAAAAACACCCAAATGGTAGCCAAATGATTCCCCACAGCAATAGGCGTCGGCTCGAATGAAGTTTTGGTCAAAAGTGATTCTAGCACTAGGAGACGCGAAATTACCGTGATGCTTCCCGACTTTGTCCTTCCCATAATTAAAGTTGCCAGTCTTGTGACAGCTAGCTAGCTAGTGGCTTTCGTTCACATTTGCTATTATTATCTTTAATTTTTTTTCAGCCTATAAATGATAGCCAACGTTAAACAGATCTATCAAACCTGGAAACCAGAGAGAGATGGCAGAATTGTTCATTAAGCAGGCGGAGAATTACGCAGACGGCCGGCCATCTTACCCTCAAGAATTGTTTCAATTCATTGCTTCCAAGACTCCCTCTCATGACCTTGCGTGGGACGTAGGCACCGGAAACGGTCAGGCTGCTCGATCTGTGAGTGTTCATTTTTCCTCTTCTCCTCCTACAAATTGGAACATTTTGATGTATAGGTTATATATATATATATTGGAATTTTGTATAGGGTATTTGAAGTTTGACCAAGGGGTGGCTCGGTCACCCCCAGTGGGTACCGGGGGGTGGCTCCCAGTGGGTACCGGGGGGTGGCCGAGCCACCCCCATGGAGCCAAGGCTCTCCCCAGTCTAACCCTAACCCTAGCTCTAGCACCGTCTTCAGGTCCCCCTCATCCTCCAGATCCCTCCAGAATTCTCGCTTCTCGCCCTCCACCTTCGCCTACAACGCTCGGATTGCCATGGCTTTCGTGCCCTGCGCCGCAATCCTCCTGGACCTGGGCGGGACCCCCACGGTGCTGGCGACCCTAACGCTGGGCCTCATGGTCTCCTACATCCTCGACTCCCTTGGCTTCAAGCCCGGGGCCTTCTTCGCCCTATGGCTCTCCCTCATCTTCTCTCAGATCGCTTTCTTCTTCTCCGCCACCGCCCTGCCCCTCACCATCCTCTGCGCCAAGACCAACTTCCTTATCGGCGTCTGGGCTTCCCTCCAGTTCAAGTGGATCCAAATCGAGAACCCTTCCATCGTACTCGCCCTCGAGCGCCTTCTCTTCGCGTGCGTCCCACTCGCCCCTCGTCTCTCTTCACCTGGGCCACCATCCGGCCAGATGGGGGTGGCCGTAAATTTTTTTTGTTTTTTGTTTTTTCGAATTTTTTTGCTTTTTTTTTTTTTTTTTATATATATATTAAAAATTTAATTAGAGGACGTGGCCACTTGTGTCAAGTGTCAAATTTTTATTCGTTTATGTGTTAGTCCGTTAAGTTAAATAACGGTCAACTAACATAATGATCAATTTGATTCTTTATCAAAATCATAGGGTCTCCTGCGATAAAAATCAAACCTTAAGAAGAAAAAAAATAAAATTGTAAAACCTTAAGAAGCTATTAGGTATTTAACATTTTTTTTTAATTATGTATTTTACACATTAATATATTAATTAAACTAATAATTTTTTATCGATTTAAACTTTTAGAATAAGCTGGCAAAATCAACTTTAATCGGCGGCATATATGAGATTAAAATTTTTTTTAAAAAAAAAACCCTACTTTGCATGTTTTTGAGCCGGATTCAACAACCAGCTCAAACTGCATACACAGAAATTTTTGATCGGCCTTTGCATTAGAAGGCATGCAGGGAATTAGGACTCCTATTAGTATTAAGCCAGATGATCGAATATGTATGAAGTTTAACTGTCCCAAATCATACGGAATCCAAACTATAAAATTTATATTGGGAGAGTAATTAAATATATATAACTTAATAGAACAAATTTATTGTATCATTACCCTTTTATTGTAAGGAATAAGTACTTACCCAAACAACTTAGGGTGAACTAGCTAGAATTTTAGGTGGAACTCAATGGTTTTGGACCACCCCCAACCTCCACCTTGGTTATACCTGGCCTAGTGGACTTACTTGCCCAACCTGCTTAGAAGCAGGTGAGACATTCCACATCTCAGGGGTGTTCAAATTACGTGCAATTCGAATAACTATTTTTTTTGTTTTATATTGCTGTCATTGATCAAGGGTATTGAATAGAGGCATCTCATTCCATTTTAACCATATTTTCAGCTTGCTGGGATCTACAAGAATGTGATAGCCACAGATACAAGCCCAGAACAGCTCTCATTGGCGCCAAGGCAACCCAATATAAGATACCAACAAACCCCTCCCACCATGTCTATAGCCGAGCTTGAAAGCAATGTTGCAGCTGAATCAAGCGTCGATGTTGTGACTATTGCTGCGGCCATCCACTGGTTGGACCTCCCTAATTTCTACCAACAAGTGAAATGGGTACTCAAAAAACCCCATGGTGTCATAGCTGCATGGGCCTACTTCATCCCAGAAATCAATGGCTCGGTCGACGCAGTCGCCCAACGCTTTTATAACGTTCTTTTGAAACCTTATTTGCACCCGGCAGTTAAATTAGCCGAAGACAAGTATAGGAGCATCTATTTCCCATTTGAGCCGGTGGATGGAGTTGATGACACCGGGCCGCCCTTGTTTGTGACGGAAAAATTGATGAATTTGGATGATTATTTTACTTTCTTCAGATCGTGGTCGGGTTATCAAACAGCTAAGGAAAAGGGTGTGGAGCTTTTTAGCGATGACGTGATTGAGGAATTTAAGCATGCTTGGGCTGAAGATGGACAAGACCAGAAGGTTGCAAAGTTTCCAATTTATTACAGGATTGGAAGAGTTGGGAATATGTAAAAGTCAAATGTAAGAAATTTTCTAGTATATTAAAGTGTGGCACATATGTCACACAAATTTATTGGTTTTAGCAAGAAGGTGAGGAGAGTCCTCGGACGATGTTTTGTCCACAAAGGTACAAGATTGGAGATTCTAAAGCTTGATGATTATGGTTTCTATTAAAGTATTGATTACATTAATAAATTTAAGGGTTAAATACTTAATTATCCTCTAGGGTTTTACTTCTTTATTTTTTTTCTTCCTAGGGTTTGATTTTTACCATAAGAGGTTCTTGTGGTTTTGATAAATTATCAAATTGGTAATTTCATCTGTTGACCGTTAGTTGACTTAACATAATGATACGTGGACTAATTAAATCTTACTACGTGTCATGTAATTTATTTTTAAAAAAATCAGAAAAAATGGGGGTGGCTGAAACCACCCCCAAGACCCATTAAAACTGCAGAGTAGACCATCAAAGATCTTGAACCATTTTCTTTATCTTAGAGCATGTTGGACTTCTTCCATGGATGGCCACTGATTTTGAATCAAACTCATGATTGCAGACTAAACTCAACTTAGCTATCCATAGCTTTACTCCAACTCTGGTTGAAATAGCATCAATGAAAAGGGAGTGGCTCGGGGCAAGGGGGTGGCCGAAACCACCCCCAGTGGATCTTGGGGGTGGCTTTGGCTACCCCCTTGGCTCCCAGTTTTTTTATTTTTTTGAAAAAACAAAATTTTAAAATTTTTTTTTGAAAAAATAAAAAAATTATATGACACGTGACAAGATTTAACGGACGGAATGACCAATTTGGTCCTTTATCAAAACCACAAGGACTTTTTATGATAAAAATCAAACCCTAAAGAAGAAAAAAAATAAAGAAATGAAACCCTATGCGGTAATTAGGTATTTAACCCTAAATTTAAATGATCACAAGCCATATTAGAGATACTGGTAGATTTACAAAATTGGGTTGGTTCCTAATATCTTGTATTGGCCCTATTCTGTTTTGTTTTGTTTTGATTAAGGTATTTGCACGTATCTTAGCATATTATTGTTTTAATGTGCTAACATGTGCTATTTTGCAAAGCATTATTTTTTTGTTGTTGATGCGAGAAACATGAAGGTTGTTTTCTTTTATACTGTATTTAAATATTGATTTGAAAGTTAGTTCATGTAATAAATATTGTTATGTTGCATTGAATATTTAAGTTGAACACGTGTATGCTTATTATTTCATGATCAATATTAAAGATTGGAGTTATATGATGCAATTATAAAGTAGTTGAATATTATAGTGTCTTAGGAAGTTAGGAGTAGCCACAAAACCCTAATTTTATAATGATAATTATATAAATATAATTTATATAAACTTCATAAAAATAATTAACATGCATATATTATAATTAATTCATAAATTCAATGACTTCGTCCCATAGCGAGATTATTATTTTTATAATTTAATTATCCTAAAAATACGAGACGGTGTTTGCATTAAATTTTGAAGGGCTTCCCAGTTCCAGTTCACATGGCAAGAAATTTCGAGGGGCTGAGGCAAAGGCATATTAGGCAGGTGAAAAAGTAGAAGAAAAAACTCTTTATCATAAATAAGAAATGGATTATCATAAATTTAGAGATTTGATGAGAATTTGATGAGAATTGAATCACCATAAATTTAAAAAAAATAATAATAATAATAAAATTTGGTTAGATTGACAGTTGCCTATATTTGGCCTCGATGACTCAACTTTGAACTCTTTTCTAGTATGCATAAAATGTCTATTACTGAACCACCACCCGTAAAATCATTTGTCTTTATTTCTCTTACTATTCTATTTTCTGTAGTTTTTCATAGCCTGGCTTATGAATTTCTTCAAGACCTGCCCATAAATTTGTGAAATTTGGCATGTGGGTTTGATTCCCATCATTCACATGGGATATTATCTTCGATTTTCTTCAAGAGCTGCCCATAAATGTGTGTTGTGAAGCCAGAAAACATGCGAGAGTACGTGATGCTTCCCCAGTTAGAGCTGCCCAAAATTGGGCATGTGGGTCTGATTATATCACATGTGCTATCATCTTCAATTTTTTTCGGACTATAAATAGTAGCCGAAGTTGAATAGATCCAACCTGAATACTTGCGAGAGAAACAGAGAAACAGAGTGAGATTGCAGAATTATTCATTAAGCAGACGGAGAATTACGCGGAGGGTTGGCCATGTTATCGATCCTCAAGAAATGTTTCAATTCATTGCTTCCAAGACACCCTCTCAAGACCTTGCGTGGGACGTCAGCACCAGAAGCGGTCAGGCTGCTTGATCTGTGAGTTTTCTTTTACCCTTTCCTCAGGCAAAATTAAAACTTTGGCCACCAATGCAGATATGAGAAAATATATATATATATACCAGCTATGGGCACTTCTCTCATAATCTACTTTCGCATTTTTTGAGCCAGCCCAAATTTACCCTGAGAAATTTTTGATCGACATTTGTATGATAAATTCAACTTAATTTCAGCTAGCTGGGATCTACAAGAATTTGATAGCCACATATACAAGCCCGAAGCAGCTGTCATTTGCGCCAAGGCTACCCAATGTAAGATACCAACATACCCCTCCCACTATGTCTATAACCAAGCTTGAACACAAAATCGCTCTTGAAGCGTGGATGTTGTGACGATTGCTCAAGCCTTCCACTGGCTCGATCTCCCTAATTTCTATGAACAAGTGAAATGGGTTCTCAAAAAACCTAATGGGGTCATAGCTGCATGGTGCTACACCGTGCCGGAAGTCAATGACTCGGTGGACTCGGTCTTCCAACCCTATTATAAGTTTATTGTAAGATCGTGGTCATCATATCAAACAGTGAAGGAGAAGGATGTGGAGCTTTTGAGCGTTGATCTGATTGAGAAATTTAAGCGTGCTTGGACTGAAGATGGACAAGACTAGAAGGTTGTCAAGTTTCCAATTTATTTAAGAATTGGAAGGGTGGGGGATATTTAAAATCAAAAGACTAGCTTAGAGCAATTGTGGCTCATTTTATAGGGAATTGAACTAAACCATTTTGTTCCGAAGGAGTGATGAGTTCATTTCCCTTGTCAATAGTATTGGAACATATCAATTGTGTGTTTATCACATTGCCATTTTATATAATGGAATTCTGCTGTTGGGTACTGAATTTTATTGTTAAAATTGATATTTTGTTAACAGAGCAATGAGTGGTTGCGCTTGGTGTTCAATGTTCATATCAGCAGTTGATTAGCTTTCCTTTGAAAAAAACTTTAACAAATGACAAGTTGTGTTCGGCTTCTTTTTTTTTTCACGAAATTCCCGTGCGTTATCCTTCTTCTCCGGTTAGACCTGCGGCTTGCCCGTAAAGTTTTGAAATTTTGCAAAGTGTCTGATTCACAGCGCATGGGTTATAATCTTCCATTTTTTCAATCTATAAATTGTACCCAGTGTTAAATAGATCAAACCTCAAAACTTGCGAGAGACAGAGAGAGAGAGTGAGATGGCAGGATTGTTCGTTAATCAGGCGGGGCATTACGCGGAGGGTCGGCCTAGTTACCCTCCAGAATTGTTTCAATTCATTGCTTCCAAGACACATTGTCAAGACCTTGCGTGGGACGTGGGCACAGGAAACGGTCAAGCTGCTCGATCGGTGAGTTTTCTTTTTTAGGTTTAAAGATCCCTACAATCCGGCTTTACATGATCTACTTTGCATTTTTTGAGCCAGATTCAACCAGCCCAAATTGCCCTGAGAAATTTTTTATCAACATTTGTATGATAAAAAATTCAACTTTATTTGCAGCTAGCTCGGATCTACAAGAATGTAATAGCCACAGATACAAGCCCAAAGCAGCTGTCATTTGCGACAAGGCTACCCAATATAAGGTACCAACAAACCCCTCCCACCATGTCTATAGCCGAGCTTGAAAGCAAAGTTGCTTTCCAATCAAGCGTCGATGTTGTGACTGTTGCTCAGGCCTTCCACTGGTTCGACCTCCCTAATTTCTTCCAACAAGTGAAATGGGTACTCAAAAAACCCTATGGCGTCATAGCTCCATGGTGCTACACCGTGCCAGAAGTTAATGACTCGATCGACTCAGTCTTCCAAACCTTTTACAATACTGCTATAGACACTTATTGGGAGCCGGCACGTAAATTAGTGTTCGACAAGTATAGGAGCATCGATTTTCCATTTGAGCCAGTGGATGGAGTTGATCACACTGGGCCGTTTGAGTTTGTAAATGAAAAATTGATGGATTTAGATAATTATTTTACTTACATGAGATCGTTGGCAGCATATCAAAAAGCGAGGGAGAATGGTGTGGAGTTTTTGAGCAATGATGTGGTTGAGGATTTTAAGTGTGCTTGGACCGAAGATGGACAAGACCAGAAGGTTGTCAAATTTCCTGTTTATCTGAGGATTGGAAGAGTGGGGAATATGTAAAATCAAAAGACTGGCTTAGAGCAACTGTGGCTCGTTTTATAGGGAACTAGACCATTTTGTTCCAAAGGAGTATTGAGTCCATTTCCCTTGTCAATTGTACGTGTTTTTCACATTGCCATTTTATATAATGGAATTCTGCAGTTGAATGCTATTGAATACAAGTTTAACTGATGGGTACTGAATATTATTGTTAAAATTGCTATCTTGTTTACAAATCAATGAGAGGTTGCGCTTGATGTTTATATCAGCTGTAGATTAACTCTCCTTTTCTGTTTTCATGTTCATTGCACATGACTCTCCTCTCTTTGTAGTTATATCAAACACCTGTTGTACATTTTGTGTGGTGAGAAATACATTAGCAAACCATTATGCTGTATGGTTTCAAAGCCATAATCGACAAGCAATCCACCTTGACCTTCCCTTATCAATGGCGTGGCGTCGTCAACCTCTTCCACTACCTAACCCACCACACAAAATTCCTTCACCTCAGCTATTATACCACTTACAAATCTCACTCACCTTATCACCATAGATCAAACCGAAATCGCGAGAATTATATATACATCCTCTGGCAGGCGCAAGGTGATGTCAAGAATTTCAGCTTAATCACTCTTCACCCAAAAAAGATAAAAAGAAAAAGAAAAAAAGAAAAAAGAAAGGATACATTCACTCTTCAATCCGAATTATTTTACAAGCAAACACAAAAGCAAAAGGAAGTAAATTGGAACCCCATGGAGCTGGATGTACTTGAGAGGACGTAAATTAAATGGAATCAATGAGAGGATCGGAGGTGCATATATATCGTGGAAGATAAAAGCAAACAGGTATTGAGTACTACCTGCTGTGATCTCATATGAAATTCGTGTTACCCTCGATGATGCTGGCAAAAGTTATCGCAGGGACCAGGGGGAGAGAAGACTGTGAACCAAGTCTGGGCGGCAGTTAGAAAAAGTGCTACGAATGCAGCGACGAAACCCACGCCTGTCCAGGGGCTGCTGAAATGGTCGTGAATGCCCTGAGCTATCCAGGTCTTCCACTTGTTGTCGCAGCACTCCTGAATCTGCTGTTTCACTTCGGCATATGTGTTGGGGTTAGGGACCAAGTCAGTGGCTATGTCATTGAAGAGTTTTGCCACTTCTTTGTCGCTACCAAGGCGGTTGTGGAGTATGAGCTCTTTTCTTAGCTCCTTCACGTCGTCGGGATGATCAATGAGTGAATCAAGGAAGCATATGTAAGAGGTGACGCCGAAGTCATTCTCGAAATCTGGACACATCTCATAGGCTATCAAGTTCAAGAAATTTGGCCCCGTTGAGTCATCCACTTTTATTTGAGGAAGATATAGGTGTCCAGGGTATTGTTTATCAAAATATACGTCTTTCAAGGAACTAGTATATCTAGGCTTCAATTTGATTCCTACTTCTCTAAGTTCCTGCACGTTGCGATAAGAATGCCAAGCTGCCTGCCCTTTCTGGCCTTCACTGTCAGTTTTGCCACCAAGGAGTTTTGTTCGCAGACGATCGAGAAGATGGGGGGCCGGCTTATCTCCCTTCGTAGGATGCATATCTTTTTTCTCATCAAACGTAGGATGCATATCTTTTTTTTTATCGAACGTAGCATGTATATCTTTTTTTTTATCAAACGTAGCATGCTTTTCAATGAAACTCTCGATCGAACTCTTCAAAATCTCTTTCTTCTCGCTCAACTCCATCAGATCCTCGAGGAGTTGATGAGGAAGTTGATTCTCCAACAAGAACAAATCCTGTTGCCCAAACGCCGCTTGATAGTCTTTAATTTTCACATCTTTGAATTTCTCTTCAACTGCATAGCACATAAATTGTAATACAGCACACCCGTCCACGAACAGCATCCTGGCGAGGCACTCGTCGTCATACTTCTTCATCACCTTCTCATCATCATCGAAGTACTCCCTCAATATCTTGATTTTCTTCTCAATTTCGGCGTACAAACTTTCAGCTTTCTTACCTGCAAAAATATCAGAGACAACGATTTTTCTTCTCAAGTTTAGAAATAAATGGAAAATGAACGTGGAGAGAGAAGAATGAAAGAATATGGAGACATAAATTAATTTTATTCTTGATCATGTACGTTTACAAGGAAAAGATAGTACTAGATGAATACAATATTGCAAAAATAACGTAATCAAATCACAAAAATTTTATTATATGGAAATATATTCTACATTACCCTTGCCACTCTCCTTGACGAACGCGCTTGCCAATCTAAGCTTGTACTTCTCTGCTTTCTGGTACTTTGCCTTACCGTGATGGATAGGACCGAGCGACACCACCCTTGGCTCAAAATACTTGGCCACCTTTTCGTTACCTCGCAGCAAGGACGGCACCTTTTGTATCTTTGGTCCAGTTTTTTGATCAGCTTCATCTCCTGCCTTTTCTAATTCATCCAACCACTGCTGCCTGGGACTGTCTTTCTCTATCACTTGAACTTCAACAATACTCGACCTTTGTGTCTCCCGATCAGCGTCATTGCCTCTGCTTGTTTGACCAGCTTCTGTTCGAACAACATTAACCTTCCTCGAAAGCAACTCCTCCACAGATATAACATGCTCTCTTCCGGCCATGGCGAGTGTGCACCACAAAGGGGTTTGTTTACTAGAAATTTATGGGGAATACAAAATATGGAGAGAATTTTGGGGTGGAAAGTTGAGCACATTATTGTTCAAGTAGTAAACTTGTCTTATATATGCAGACACATAGAAACTGTAGCTCTGAGGGATTTAGGATGTTTGAACTATATATATTCATATACAGAGTCAGGAATCAAATGTGTGACACTTTTTTTAAGTATATTATTAACTTGTTTCATGACTCAAGTTTGAAAATTAAAGGCGTGACCTTTTTTCAGACAAACTATTAGTAAATCCTTTATCTTTATGAGGCAAGTTTGGTATTGCATGGATCGGGATTCCTTCTAGCTAATTGAGTTGGGTTCAACTATTCGAATACCTATCCGAATAGATTGGCTCAATCAAGGGCGCCCTCTTATATATAGGGTCTGCAAATCGTCAAAGAATTGCAGTCTATCCCAATCCGAAATTGCACATACAGGCTTTTGAGAATGTTTTGTTATGGCTCCAAACCTATCAATTAATCATCATCTTTTTTTCTAAGAGAGAAAAAATGTTACATGATGTATCGTTCTTCAAGCAATAAGAACTATATATTACGTGTGATACACGGTAAAGAGTATTCCCTAACACAAGAAGTCTGGTTTAAACCTTTTTTTCTTTTTCGATAAAATTTTTGGTTTATGATTTTATGATTGTGTCAAGCCAAGTATAAAGCATATATATATACTTTTGTAAAAATGCGTGCTATATATGGTTCATATTTCCATGATTTCCGTCCTAGAAATTAAATGCACACTTTCTTGAGGTTATCTTCTCCTGAAAAAGGTTAAAAAGACACATAATTATGCATTTCGTTCTTAAGACAATCTCACACATATATTAAAGAGGAATCAATTAATAAGAGGATTTCATCAAATTGCAACAAGTGGCATCTTTAAATTATGATGTGTCCATGTACACGTTGCCTCTCTTCCCAAATTGTCAATCTCAAACTTGGTTTAAGACACCGTGTTTCACACTTTCACTCAAACAGTAATTCCTCTCCCATTAAACGTAAGTTTTACCAGTGATGTTGTAAAGTCCTCTTAAATTTCTAATTTCTAATTATATAGTTACTTTATAGTTAACAAGTCTAAGAGAGAATCTTAATGGAGTCTATTTGTTCAAACTAGTCTTAAAATATTTAAGTACTTATTTAGGCAGATTAGCTCGATCCATGCCCTGTCAATTGCAGCCGATCCTAAGCCGGGTATTGCACATACATACTTTTGTGAATGTTACTTATGCTATGATTCCAATTTCCAACCTATCAATCATCATCTTTTTCTAAAGAAATTAAGGAGAAAACATGTAACATGATGAACCGTGGTTCAAACAAAAAGAAGTACTATATATATGCGATACCCCTAAGACAACAAGAATGGTATAAACCTCCTTTTTTTTGGTCGGATAAAATGTTCCTAGTTTATGATTTTATCACCGAGTGAAGCCAAGTATCGAGGTTACTTTTGTAAAAATGCGTGCTGTTGTTAATGGTTCCATCCTAGGAATGCATTTTTTGTTGAGACAATTGTGCCTTTCGTTCTAATTCAGACAATTGGACTAAAACGTGATACACGTACGAGGGATTATTTGATACGCATCGAAGTAAAATTTGTTTATTGCACTGCTTACACATATACAAGTGAAGTCCCATCATGAACGAGTAAGACTTAAAGGTCTATGCACTGAACTATTATTAGCTTTTTTAAAACTTTAATATATGGTAGGAGGTAGTGACCCATCAAAGGCAAGCCTAAGCGGGTGTCGGAACCACTCTTAGTCAATTGGGAGAGTACGCTAACAAGGCCATCATCTAAGATTTTTTATTTTTTATTCTTTTTTTTTTTTTCTAAGCAAAAAGGCAGGAAGGGGCAACCAGTGTAATTTTTTCCTTTGGGCGTGACCACCCACCCACTATGGATTGTTTGGCTTGAGTCATAGCTACTATCTGGGAAGACGAGTCCATCACCACAGCCCTACCAAAGTATAAATTGGTAAAACCCATTCTTAATAGCAATTGGTTCATTGACTACTACTATAAGCGGGTTCGAACCCATGACTACTAGGAGGAAGAAAGGAGGGGGGAATTGAACCTTATCCCATACTACTTTACCAACTCAACTACTACCTTGGTGGTATCTAAGATTCTAAATTTGAGTAAAGAAATATTACATGTAACCTAAATGTGCATACTTTGGGACCTAAAAAGTTCAAAGGAGTGATGAGTCCATTTCCCTTGTCAATTGTGTTTATCACATTGCCATTTTATATAATGGAATTTTCTGCTGTTGAATGCTGTTGATTACAAGTTTAACTGATGGGTACTGAATATTATTGTTAAAATTGCTATCTTGTTTATAAATCAATGAGAGGTTGCGCTTGATGTTTATATCAGCCGTAGATTAACTCTCCTTTTCTGTTTTCATGTTCTCATGTTCACGAATCATTGCACATGACTCTCCTCTCTTTGTAGTTATATCAAACACCTGTTGTACATTTTGTGTGGTGAGAAATACATTAGCAAACCATTATGCTATATGGTCTCAAAGCCATAATAGACAAGCAATCCACCTTGACCTTCCCCTATCAATGGCGTGGCGTCGTCAACCTCTTCCACTACCTAACCCGCCACACAAAATTCCTTCCCCTCAGCTATTATGCTACTTACAAATCTCACTCACCTTATCGCCATCGAACCCAAATTGCATCCTCTGGCAGGCGCAATGCGTAAATGTCAAGAATTTCAGCTTGATGGCGATGCGTGTAGCTACAAAAACAACCTGGCGTGCCGTTGTGATTACGAAGCCTCTTTCTTCGTCACCCATGATGTGCTTATATTCTGCAGTAACTAGTGAGGGCAGACCAACTTGTACCTGCCTCTTCAAATAATCCAAAGAGCACACAAGTTGTCACCAAATTGGAATTTGGCTACACCCTCTGATGCCTGTTGAAAAACCCATCTCATAAAAAAGGATGATTACCTGGAATCAGGCCGAAGGAATTCTTATCTACTTCGGTTGGTGGACTCTACAATTAGGAGCTATTTTGGTAAAAACAATTTAGTGCTTCGATTTTACATTCTAATACGAATTCCTGTACGTGATCCTTCCCCAGTTAGACCTGCCGGTGAAATTTGGTAGGTGAGTCTATTAAATCACATGGCCTATTATCTTCAACTTTTTTCGCTCTATAAATGGTAGCCAAAGTTTAATAGATCAAAACTGAAAACTTGCGAGAAAGACAGAGAGAGGGAGAGGGAAGAGATGGCAGAATTGTTCATTAAGCAGGCGGAGAATTACGCAGAGGGCCGGCCATGTTACCCTCCAGAATTGTTTGACTTCATTGCTTCCAAGACACCCTCTCAAGACCTTGCGTGGGACGTCGGCACCGGAAACGGCCAGGCTGCTCGATCTGTGAGTTTTCCTTGCCTCTTAAAAATTGCAATTTCTTGTTGTATATGGGGAAATGGGAATATTCAATTCATGCCAAATTCACTTTAGCCGCCAATGCATTTACCAATACGACATCGTGGTTATGGAATTTAGGGGTCCTATTGGGATTAGGCCACAGGAATGTATATGAAGTTTGATGTAACTTGTATGCTATAGTTTTAATGTTGTGGATTTTAGTTAAAACTGCAACACACTGTTAAAAAATTGAAAGGTGATGATTTAATTAAAGTAATTGAAGGGTACAGATCTTTCATAATAAATACTACTAAATAGATGAAATGATGAATAAAAGAGAAAATTTGTATTTATTATGATAGATTTGTACAATTTAATTACTTTAGTTAAATCCTCACCCTTCAATTTTTTAACAGCATGTATGTTGTAGTTTTAACTACAACATACAAACCGGATTCATGAAGTTTAATAGTTCCAAATCATGTGGACCCCAAAATATAAAACTATATTGGGAGAGTAGAACTAACTCAATAGAAAATTTTAGGTGGGAGAGAATTTGTATAGGTTTTGGACTACTCCCAAGTTTTAGCATGGTTCCACCTGTGGTGGACTTACTTGCATAGGCAGTGTAAGGTGTAGTGGATCGCCTACTTGGGCCAGGTGAGTTCCGCATCTCCTCTTTTTACGAGGTTGTCCAAACTATATGCAATTCAAATAACAAATTGTAAGGATCAGGATCCGTGAAGTAAATGCGGCCATCACCTTAGTATAAAGTGCTGTCATTGCTCATTGATTTCAACCAGAGACACCTAATTCCATATTAACCATATTTGCAGCTAGCTGGGATATACAAGAATGTGATAGCTACAGATGCAAGCCCAAAACAGCTCTCATTGGCGCCAAGGATACCCAATATAAGATACCAACACACCCCTCCCACCATGTCTATAGCCGAGCTTGAACACAATGTTGCAGCTGAATCAAGCATTGATGTTGTGACTATTGCTGCAGCCCTCCACTGGTTCGACCTCCCTAATTTCTACCAACAAGTGAAATGGGTACTCAAAAAACCCCGTGGTGTCATAGCTGCATGGTGCTACACCGTGCCAAAAGTTAATGACTCGGTCGAGTCAGTCTTTCAACCTTTTTATAATACTGCAGTAGAACCCTATTGGAAGCCAGTACGTAAATTAGCAGAGGAAAAGTATAGGAGCATCCATTTCCCATTTGAGCCCGTGGATGGAGTTGATCACACTGGGCCATTTCAGTTTATAGCCGAAAAATTGATGGATTTAGATCAGTATTTTACTTACATAAGATCGTGGTCAGCGTATCAAACGGCTAGGGAGAAGGATGTTGAGCTTTTGAGCGATGATGTGATTGAGGATTTTAAGTGGGCTTGGACTGAAGATGGACAAGACCAGAAGGTTGTGAAGTTTCCAGTTTATTTGAGGATCGGAAGAGTGGGGAATATGTAAAATCAAAAGAGTAGCTTAGAGCAACTGTGGCTCGTTTTATAGGGAACTGAACTAAACCATTTTGTTCCGAAGGAGTATTGAGTCCGTTTCCCCTGTCAATTGTTTTGATTACATTGCCATTTTATATAATGGAATTCTTCTGTTGAATGCTATTGATTACAAATTTAACTTATGGACACCGAATATCATTATTAAAATGGCTATTTTGTTTACAAAGCAATGAGAGGTTGCACTTGATGTTTATATCGGCAGTAGATTAACTCTCCTCTTCTGTTTTCATGTTCATTAATGCAGTACATCACTTTCCTCTCTATGTATTTAGATCAAACACCTGTTGTACATTCTGTGTGGTGAGAAATAGAATAGCTTACCACCTTCCCCTGTCAATGGGATCATCAACCTCTTCCACTACCCAACCCACCACACATACTTCCTCCCCCTCGCCTACTATATCACTTACAAATGTCACTCACCTTATGATCACCATCAAACTCTATCGCGAGAATTACATCCTATTGATCTTGCCGTTTGGATAAGAAGAATTTTTAGGTGATTTGTGGATGTGTAGCTAAAAAACAACTTGGCGTGCCGTTGGGATTACGAAGCCTCTTTCTCTGTCACCCATGACGTGCTTATATTCTGCACCAACTAGTGAGGCAGACCAAGTTGGACCTGCCTCTCTTCAAATAATCCAAAGAGACCATAAGTTGTCACCAAATTTGATTTTGGGTACTACCTCTAATCCGTGTTGAAAAACCCATCTCATAAAAAAGATGATTGAATCAAGCCAATTAGGGAATTGTGGGTTCACTTGTCTAGAGCAATGTAAAAAAGTTTTTGGCTCACCTATTAAGATGCCTAAAAATACTAGCTAGCTAGTGAAGCGTTCTAATTAGGGTGGTGTTTGATAACCCTTTTTGGGTTGTACTGTACATAATTGTACTGTACACTTTTTTGTCTTTTTCCTAAAAATTCTGCAAACAATATACCCCCATTATGCTAAATTACTGAAATACCCCTCTCCACCAAATTTCTTTACCATACGCGTTTTAGGCATAGCGGAGGAGAAAGACCTCCTCGGCTTATCCACCATCACCGCCGGCGAAGCCCCTTCAAAGCCAAACCCAAATCTTACCAAAAAAAAAAAAAAAAAAAAATCACAGATCGAAGTGCACAAAGAGAGAGAGAGAGAGGGAAACAAAGAAAAAAAATCTCTTCAGAGAGCGAAAGAGAAACGCTCACCCTCCGTGCTCGGCGTTGCCAGAGGCGCAGCCTCACCCTTCCTTGGGCTCACGGCATCTCCGGCGATCAGCGTGTTCTCCGACGTCGCAGGCGCGGTGCACAATTCCTTGGAATTCTCGACTCTCTCCGGCGTCAACTTCTCCGAGGCAACGCCATTATCGACCTGAAATCGCACAAATCCATCACTCAAAAAGCCCTAAACTCTCATTCTCTCCCAAAGATTTCAGCCAAAAAAGAAGACCGAGGTGTCGAATGGAATCAGAGAGAGATGATTTGATCCAGAGCAATGAATAATGGAGAGAATGGGTTTGGTTAGGTTTTTTAATTGTTAGAGTACAGGGGAGAAGACGAAGGAGAAGAGCAGGGGTAGAATGTGTTTGGTTAGATTTAATTTCTTGTTTTTCCCTTTTCAGAGGCAGCCTTGGTGGGCAGAGAGGGAGTCGGAGACGAGTGAGAGAGGAGAGATTGCAGGGGAGAAGACGAAGGAGAAAAGCAGGGGTAAAATCGTCATGAAATTCTGGTCAAACCTTACGGACGGTCTGCAAAGTGTACAGCAACACGCGAAAACTACACAGTACAAACGCAAAAGCGTTTATCAAACAGAGCCTAGAACGTAATAATTTGAAATCATATGATTCGGAATTTACTTTCTCGAACTTTCCGCCAAACAACATATTTTGGTGCACTGGATTAATATATTAATATCATTATTAAATATTAATTATATTAAGGTCGGGTTATCAAGAGCCTGCCATAGGTACGTGTGGCCAAGGAAAACACTAATTGTAAATTATAGAGTTCCCCGGCCACAAGCCTTAAAAGCCTATCCAAAGCGGTCATAATTGGTGAATTAGGGTCTGTCATAGGCCTGGCAGAAGCAGGCCCTAATTCACAATTAGATTACTCAAGTCATATTAGGTCAAGAGTTAGAAAAATTACTGTGTGATTTCATTTACTCGAGGTGGTAAGATTACCATCTGAAAGAAGAAAAAGAGAGGAGTTGAGGGACGTTGTTGAAACACCCCCTTCGCTATTTGATGGACAAATAATCAATAAATAAAAAGAGGAGTTGACAGAGGTGGTCAAACTACTTCCTCTAACTAGGTTGAATGGATGGTTAGGTCATCCCCTTAGATTTGAAAATGGTTTGACCATCCCAAAACATCTTAAACGGGTGCTGAAATCACCTCCTTATCCCCAGCCATAAGCCTTGAGGCAATGGTTCCTTAGGGCTCAAGCCTTGAAACCATGAGGATATGGTTTGATTACCCTCTCAATACTGTTTGTTGCACTTTTTTCGCTCATTTGAAGATGAATATTTTATGGGGAGGCTAATTGGTAGTTAATTTGAAAGGATGAAATGTCACAAAAAAAGGAGTATCAATTTGAGGCTTGAGCTGGTAATTAGTATATATTCCCTTAAAAACATGCATTACCTCAAGTTATCATTCATTATACGATGAGATTGACCAAATTGAGGTGTTATCTATGTTGCAACAAACCATTACACATTGTCCCGGGATATGATCATAGACGATAGTCAAGCACCTTGTCATTACCTTAATATTTTTGCAGCTAAGAGGGTTGATGATCAATTATTGGTTGAATATATGTGTGATTTGCAATGGCAAAGAACTTTCTTATTGGATTGTTCAAATTTGAGAGACCCTCTCTTTTGACTCAATTTGGTGATAGAGTTGGATTAATTATGAGAAGTTCAAATGAAGGTCACATGTCTAAGTAGGAGGCCTCTCACCAATACAAGAGATTCCTTACCATTTGAGCACTTGTTTGATTAAGTAGCTAGATCCCATTAAAATTGTCCCCTAATTACATAAATCTTTTACAAATGGACATTCAATTGTAGGTGATCCTGATCGATAGAATGCTAGTGTGCGCTAGTTTACCAATAAACCGTATGTTGCAACTTGCAACCCAATTGGTTAGAGAACATTATGGCTTCTTTAGTGAAATGCCTTCGAGTGACAGTAATTTGTAGTAGACAATTTTTATGATGGTGCATTTCCATTGAGAATGAATGCAAAAATATTAACCAGAAGTTTATATTTTAATGATCACCAAGACAAGTCATTCAATCATATGTCATAGTCTTATTGTTTGCTAACACGTGATGTATATATTGAATTATAGACTCCATCCTATGCAATTAAGTATATATTCATATTTAAACTTAGAGCTATATATGGACGACACAGTTAACAATATTCATGTTTATCTCACACACATTACATCAATAAAGGTATAAGAACGCACTTATTTTACATGCAAACACTAAAGCAAAAGGAAATAAATGGAACCCCATGGCCATGGACCTGGATGTACATGCAGATCTACTGGGCCGGGGTTACTTTTATTTGGGTCTGGGACAACAAATTGCGATGCATAGAAAGAGTCTGGGCCTCTGGGTATATATATAGGCTTACAATACGGTGGATATATACTAGGGGTGAAATTTAAAACCGCCTAACCGCATCCGCTAACCGTTAACCGCACTAACCGCTAACCGCTATCCGCACTAACCGCTAACCGCTTTGAAAGCGGTTAGTAAAAACCGCTAACCGCCTAGGCGGTTAGCGGTTAGCGGTTAGTGGATTTTGAAAAACCGCCTAACCGCTAACCGTTAACCGCTAACCGCCTTTTTTAAAATATAATATATATTTATATTATATATATATTTCATATAATAAATAACAATAAGTTATTGTAGCCTAGTGGTTATTGTGCACCTATTTTACTTAGGAGTCCCGATTTCGATTCCCCCCACCTTATTTTTATTATTTATATAATATAGAAGTGCAAAACGACGTAGTTTTGCACTTCTATATATTCATTTCTTTCTAATCCAAAACGATAATTTTGTTGTAATTTTATTCGTATGTTATATGTTGTAGAAGGTGAACAACCAAATTTTGGTATAATGGTCCAACATATAATGCTCATTTTAAACAAACAATTTTTAATGCTAAAATGACCATAATAGAGGAAAAAAAATGTTTAAAGTGAGCAAAACAATGGTTTAAAGTGAGCCCAAAACCGGCAAAAAAAAAACCCAATAAAAAGCGGTTAACCGCATCCGGTTAACCGCTAACCGGACGGTTAACCGCCTAGGCGGTTAACCGCTAGCGGTTAGCGGATGCGGTTAGTAGATTCTACTAACCGCCTAGGCGGTTAGCGGTTAGCGGTTTTAGCCACTAACCGCTAACCGCAACCGCTATTTCACCCCTAATATATACATGCACTTGGAAAGATAAAAGCAAAAATGTTTTCAGTACCTTCTGGGAATTCTGGGGGCAGGGGGAGAGCGATCTCTGGTGTCAGAGGGAGAGCCGCGGACAGAGTACCAAGTCTGGAGGACAGTTGGAGCAAGTGCGAAGAAGGCGGCAAGGAAACCCACGACTGTCCAGGGTGTTAGGGGTGAACACCAATTATCACATGTACAGCGGAATTAATCTATCCATCTTTGTGCAAATTAAGTAGTCACACTAGCATCAAATAATTCTCCACAATGCAGAAAAATAAATCAAGCAAACTCACAAGCAAGACACCAATATTTTTAAGTGGAAAATCCTCCAATGCGAAGGGAAAAATCACGGGACTTAATCCAGTTAAATCTTCCACTATCAACACTAATGAGTTTACAATTTCTTCCCTAGAAATATATACATGCATTCTTGGATTAACACATAAATACATCACTATAAAAGTGGATTCTAACAAAACAATAAAGACCTCACCAAATGGGTACGGGCAAGCAAGTAACTGGAGAAGGCTTCCAACGATCGACACCGATCAATACGTAGCTCTCGTCGTCGGGAACAACATACTAAAATTTCATCAAGATCGGACCACAAACGAACCCCCAATCTCGGATGGAAGTGGCTGTGAGAAAAACTCTATTTTTCTCTCTTTCTCTCCTCCGAACAGCTGCCTCTCTCTCTCCTGCTTCTTTCTTTCTTCTTCTATTTTTCTTCTTTTCTGCCGCAGCCTGCAGCCATTTAAGAAGAGAAGACTTCTCTTCTTTTATTATTGATGTAACTATACAGCCCATCAAAAAAGAGAGGAGTTGACTTCTCCTTTCTTATTTTCTTTTTGTTTTTCTCTCTGTCTCTGCAGAACGCACGTCGCCTTCTTCTTTTTTTTTCTTATATGCTGTGCACAAGGGTGCACGTGATGGTGGGTCTCTCACATAGGAGGGACACCCACCCAACACAGGGGCTGCTGAAATGGTCGTGAATGGCCTGAGCTATCCAGGTCTTCCACTTGCTGTCGTAGCACTTTTGAATCTGCTTTTTGACATCGGCATATGTTTTGGGGTTAGGCACCAAGTCCGTGGCTATTTCATTGAAGAGTTGAGACACTTCTTTGTCGCTGCCAAGGAGGTTGCGGAGTATGTGCGCGTTCCTTAGCTCCTTCACGTCCCCGGGATGATCAATGAGTGTATCGAGGAAGCATATGTACGAGGTGACGCCAAAGTCATTGTCGAAATCCGGACACCCCTCAACGGCTATCAAGTTCAAGAACATGGGCCCCGTCGAATCATCCACTGTTATTTGAGGAAGATGAAGGTATCCAGGGTAGAAAGTGTTTTGGTCGGAAAAAGATAAGTCTATCAAGGAATTAGTTTTACTAGGCTTCAATTGGATTCGCGCTGCTCTGAGTTCCTGCACATTGCGATACGATTGCCAATCTCCTTCAGTATTCTCAATACTGCTTTTGTTGTTTCTTTTCTTTTCCTCATCACCAAGGGAAAGGAGTCTTGTTCGCAGACGATCGAGAAGATGGGCCGGCTTTTCTGTGCTGCTGGTCTTTTTAGGAGCCTTGCAATTCGCATGATTTTCAATGAAACTGTCGATCGAATCCTGCAAAATAACTTTATTGTCGCTCAACTCCATCAAATCCTCGAGGAGTTGGTAAGGAAGTTGATTCTCCAACAAGAACAAATCCTGCTGCCCAAAGGCTGCTAGATCGTTTTTAATTTTAACATGTTGGAATTTGTCTTGAACTGCGTAGTACATGAATTGTAATACAGGACACCCGTCCACGAACAGCATCCAAGCGAGGCACTCGTCGTTATACTTGTTGGTCACCTCCCCATCGAAGTACTCCCTCAGTTTGCCGATTCTCTCCTCAATTTTAGCGTACAAACTTCCAGCTGTCTTACCACTCTCCTTGACGAACTTGTTAGCCAATCCAAGCTTGTACTCCTCTGCTAGCTGGTACTTTGGATTACCGTGATGGATAGGACCGAGCGACACCACCTTCGGCTCAAAATACTTGGCCACGTTTTTGTGATCTCGCAGCAAAAACGAAACCTTTTGTATCTTTGGTCCGGCTACTTTTTGATCAGCTTCATTTTGTGCACCACTGTCGCCTCCTCCTGCCTTCTCTAATCGATCCAACCTCTGCTGCCTGCTGGGACTGTCTTTCTCCATCACTTGGACTTCAACATGACTCGACATTTGTGTCTCCTGATCAGCGTAATTGCCATTGCCTCTGCTTCTTTCACCAACATTAACCTTCCTCGAAAGCAACTCCTCCACGGATATAACATGCTCTGTTCCTGCCATGGCGACTGTGCACCACAAAGGGGTTTGTTTACTAGAAATTTATGGGGAATACAAAATATGGAGAGAATTTTGGGGTGGAGAGTTGACAACATTATTGTTCAAGTAATAAACTTGTTTTACCTATGCAGACACAGAAACTGTAGCTCTGAGGAATTTAAGATGTTTGAACTACATTCATATTCCAAGAAAGGAATCAAATGTGTGACACTCTTTTGTCCAAGTATATTATTAACTTGTTTTATGACTCAAGTTTGATAAAGCCGTAATCTTTTTCAGACAAACTAATAGTTAATCCTTCTTCGAGTCAAGTTTGGTATTGCATAGATAAGAATTCCCTCTACCTAATTGAGCCAGTTGGAACTATTTAAATATCTATCTTAACAAATAGACTCGGTTTTTATATGTAGATGTAGAGTATGTAAATCGTCAAAAATTTGCAGCCAATCCCAATCCAAAATTGCACATACACGCTTTTGAAAATGTTTTGCTGTGGCTCAATCAATCCTATCAATAATCATCTTTTTTTTAAGGAGAAAAAATGGTACCCATGCTGGGTCTCAGCCAGAGACCCAGCCATGGGTCAGGCCAGATCCACGCATGTCTGGTCGAGACTTAGCCGGGTCACGGCCAAACCCACGCGGGTTTGCCTGACCCATGAGTCAAAAGTTTGGACCTTTTTCTTTTTTTAAAAAAAATAAAATAAAATAAAAATTATGGATATTTTAGTCTTTTTAACTACTTTCGTTAGAAGTTAATGACTAAAACAAACGGATGAGTTTAAATTGACTATAATTAAAAATTTAAGGGTTCAAATTAAAATTTTTTAAACTTTAAAAGTCTTATCAAAACCCAGAATAGCTAAGAAGTTTAAAAATAAATTTTCGAAAATTATAAAGGCAAACCCCCTTGAAGAAACCACGCCACGTCGCATCACAACATGCGGCAGGTCCTTCACCATCTTGACACGTGCCCACATCAATACCATTGGTCACATAAAAAAGGAAAAACCCAAAAATCCCTTCATTCCCAATTTACGGTTTAATAGCCCAAACCTATAAATAAAACACCTGAACTAAACCCCCATTTCTCCTTTTCAAGTTTCCACTTTTAACTCCGAGAAGCTACGAGTCTTGAATTTCTGTAACCAAAAAAGCTATGGAGGCCAAGATCGGCAACTTCTTCGAGTCCGTCGGCTCCTTCTTCGGCGGCGGAGATCAGATCCCTTGATGCGACCGCGACATCATCGTCGTAAGCAATCATCAATTCCCCCATATCTCGATTTTCCTTTTGGCTTCCAGAAAATGATTGAAAATAGAAAACAAATTCAACTTAACTGATCAAATTGATTAGACTTATTTATTTTTTTTTCTATTTTTAATTTTGGGTTGCTGTGGTCACAAATATCTTAGAATTCAGTATTTTTGGTTTTCAAATTTAACCAAGTTATTCTATTTTTCTTATTTTTGTCTCGTGTGAAAAACGATTGGATAGATACTTGCATGCGTTTGGATGTGATTATCTTTTAAATTTTTATTTTTATTTTTTATGGACCGGTTACAAATGGCACATACAAGGCTGTGACTGGTTATTTCGTTTCACTAGGGCTTATTGTATTTGAATATTTTTCAAATCAAACCTGATTCTGAATTGTAATGTAGGACCAACTACTAGGGTTTGCTGAAATTCACATTTTAAAGTTGTTTTTCTGTTTTCAAGCACTCTTGATTTTCGTAGGTGTCTAGTAGGATACTCTGTGTAGATAAAGAGTGTTCCTTCATTTGTTGAGTAATTTAGGGATAATAAACCTGGGGTATTAAAGCCCTTCATGAGAGACAAGGTGTCAAGCTAGTTTCTCTTTCTGATGATTACATAGAACGACTACATGCTCAAGCTGCTGATGCTTCATCTTGTTGTCGCAAATTGAAAGATATGTGCTGGGGAACGGGAGTGGGACGGGTGAAGAGGTGCTTGAGTCATTGACTTTAGTTTATCTACTCTCTGAGTTTTTTTACTTTTATGGTGATCACCATGTATTCACTTTCCTATGAGCAACTTACGGATGCTATGGAAAATGTTTTTTTGTTCGCACTGTGAGTTGGTTAGTGATATAGGTGCATAACTACATGTTAGGAAATCACATAGATGGTGCAGCCCTTGTTGGCATAGATACTGATCTGGACCTAAGATTGTAATATTATGTGATTACAGTTTCCAAATAAGGTTGTTAAGCCCTTAGGATCCCTAGGAATCCTTTTTGAGAAGTAAGGCAAATTTTTTGAAAGCATAAGGAGTGCAATCCAAGTATACAGGAAGAATACTAGAGATAACACCTAGCAAGATCAGAAACAAGGAAAAAGAGTTCAAACATCTTTTCTGGTATTAGTCTTTAACATTTATGTAAGCTATACCACTTGAAGTCAATATTTTTACATTTTTGTGATATACGAAGCAATCAATCAATCTTTTCTGGGTTTCTTACTGCTGTTCACATTTTTAAATCCATTTTCATTCTTCTCAGACAATTTAAATCCTATTATCCTTTGGCAGGGCTGTGAGAGAGAAGTTTCTGAGGCTGGTGATTCAGATGAATGTAAGAGTGAAAGCATTATGAGGTTGTCTTGGGCTCTTGTTCATTCAAGGCAACCAGAAGATGTGCAATGTGGGATAGCCATGCTTGAAGGTACATAAATCAATAAAGTAGTCAATGTTCCTTTTATTTCTAGGTTCTAGCTTTTTCCTTTAAATTACCACTTAATTCTCAATCATTCCAGTAAGCTTTAAATTACTGCAACTTGTCCTTTAATTTAAAAGTTTCAGTTTCAATCTTTCCTGCCCCACCTCCACCTCAAAAAAATAAAACCGATCCAAATCGGTGGTTAAATTAGATGGATAACCAAATGCCTTATGAAAAAAAAAAAAAAAAAAATCATTAGCTGCCAAAAAGTAAATCATAGTGAGGAGAAGTTGTGTAGAGGCTTTGTTCTTTTGAGCACTAGCTATGAGTTCTCTTTCTCTCAGCGATTTGGATTTTCATAAGAGATCGGGGCTTTTTTTCCACATCATGGGTAATTTGGTCATTTTACACTCTTTTCTATAAACAGTTGATTTGGACAGAAACAACAAATTGAAACTCAAACATTGAATTAATGGGTGCGTTGCAACAATTTAAAGTTTGGTGGTGGATTTGAAATATTGTGGTAGTGTGGGGGTAAAGTGTTATTTATCTTTCTTTCTTTCTTTCTTTCTTTCTTTCTTTTTTTTTTTTTTGTAAATTACAACCCCCTACCCTCTCAAAACTACTATCTCCTTCTCAATCCCCTTCACAAACTTCAAATGCAGTTGTTTCCTTAATTTGAAGTTTTAATTTTAATATCCTTTCCATCCAAATAAGGCTAGGGGCAAAAAACGCATCACGTACACTACACTTTTTTTAGGGGTTAGTAAAATATATTACAACTAGCAGGTTGCACCTCTCACTTTGGAGAGTGTCTTGCATACGGTCATTGCACAAAAGGTACCTTTTGTGCCACAAATCGAGAAGGTGAAGGTGACACCTCAGCCTATCATCTCAAACTTACACTTCTGAAAAACATTCAACTACACTCGATTATACCAAATTTAAGTTAAAAAATATATATTTTCTAGTGGAGATCCGAACGTCACATTGCCGGACCCGGAGACCCAACACCGGCGCAACCCACACTGCCAGAGACCCAACGCTGGCACAACACCACTACTGGAGATCCGAACGTCGGCCCAACAGTCTGCCGCAAACCCGCACCACGCCGCACTACCGTCCACCGCCTTCGGCCACCTTTGGCGAACAAAAATAAAACGCTCAGCCACTGGGGGTAAGAGATCCGGCGACTTTTCCGACAGGGAAAAAAAAAAAAAAAAAAAAAAAGGCCATGACCATGACCCATGGCTAGGTCTGGCCGTGACCCAGCCGTAGGTCACCATTTCCGACGACCCTAAAAACTCATTTCTAATGCCTAAAAAATAAATTCTAATGCCACAAAACTCGTTTCTAATGTCTCAAAACTTAATTTTGGATTCAAAACTAAAACCTAGAGGGGTTAATCATTTTTGGGATTTTATCACCTTAAAAGTCATCGGAGCTATGCGAAAAACCAAAAAGCAAGACCCATAAAAAAAAAATAAAAAAATAAAGTCGTCGGAGCCGTGGGTCTCGATGGCCGGCCAGACCCACGGCTAGCGAGACCCAGCCGTGGGTCTCGGTGGGTCTGCGTTTCTTCTTCCTTCCTGCACCTCTCTTCTTCCTTCTTCGTTTCTTCCTTCTCTTCTTTCTCTCATTTTTCTCTTCTTTCTCTTTTCTTTCTTCTGCATTAGGAATGGAATCAGATATAGCCACACTCATTTTCTAATTTGCAACTAGATGAGTTGTCATTCATTGAGTGGGATGCATAAAAGGTGAATTTTGTGCAACCTCCTCATCTAAGTTATTCTCCTCACTTTGACATCCAACACTCTTTCTCTTAGATAGAAAACAAACAATTTTGCTACATTTCTCTCTGTACCAACCCACCTAAACCATGGCTCCAAACCCAAGACCCCATTTGGGTCTGACCCATCTTCTTTTCTTCTTCCTTTCCATCCCCACAATCCCTTTGCTTTTCCATTGTGTGTAAGCAACCAAACCGTTTACAAGTTGAATTCCATTATAATGGAATGCTATTGATTAGAAGTTTAACCGATGGATATTGAATATCATTGTTAAAATTGCTATTTTGTTTACAAAGCAATGAGAAGTTGCAATTGATGTTTATATCAGCAGTAGATTAACTCTCCTTTTCTGTTTTCATGTTTATTGCAGCACATCACTTTCCTCTCTATGTATTTATATCAAACACCTGTTGTACATTCTGTGGTGAGAAATAGAATAGCTTACCACCTTCCTCTATCAATGGCGTCATCAACCTCTTCCACTACCGAACCCACCACACATACTTCCTCCCCCTCGCCTACTATATCACTTACAAATGTCACTCATGACTCACCTTATCACCATCAAACTCTATCGCGAGAATTACATCCTCTTGAGCTTGCCGTTTGGATAAGAAGAATTTTTAGGTGATTGGTGGATGTGTAGCTACAAAACAACGTGCCGTTGTGATTACGAAGCCTCTTTCTCTGTCACCGATGACGTGCTTATATTCTGCACTACCTCTAAGAGCATTTTTTGCAACCACCCAAACACCGAGGCAGTGCTTTGTATTTGAATAGTCTTATGGTCTTTATAAGTAAAACTGGCTACTTCATCATAAGTAATTTTGGACAACTTCCAGTATAACTTCTATTAATCAATTTAAAGTATTATACATATACGGTCAACACTTTCCATGTGTCATGATAACTCAAGAAAAAATTCAACCATTTGCAAATGTTTATCGTGATTTGCTTAAATTGCAAAACAAAATCATTAGTATATATTGTATGAAATATTCATATTTAAACTTAGAGCTATATATGGACGAGACGACACATGCAGTTAATTAATTACCATTACATCAATAAATGTATAAGATACATTAATATTCACTCCGACTTATTTTACACGCAAACAGTAAAGCAGAAGGAAATAAATGGAACCCCATGCTTGCACTTTTATTTGGGGACAACAAACTGAGATGCATATATATAGGCTTACAATACGGTGGATGCACTTGGAAACATAAACGCAAACAGGTTTTCAGTACCTTTTGGGAATTCTGGTGGCAGGGGGAGAGCGATCTCTGGTGTCAGATGGAGGGCCGCGGATGGAGTACCAAGTCTGGAGGGCAGTTAGAGCAAGTGCTAAGAATGCGGCGAGGAAACCCACGAATGTCCAGGGGCTGCTGAAATGGTCGTGAATGGCCTGTGCTATCCAGGTCTTCCACTTGTTGTCGTAGCACTTCTGAATCTGCTGTTTGACATCGGCATATGTTTCGGGATTAGGCACCAAGTCAGTGGCTATGTCATTGAAGAGTTTTGCCACTTCTTTGTCGCTACCAAGGAGGTTGTGGAGTACTTGCGCTTTCCTCAGCTCCTTCACGTCGTCGGGATGATCAATGAGTGAGTCAAGGAAGCATATGTAAGAGGTGACGCCGAATTCATTGTCGAAATCTGGGCACATCTCATAGGCTACCAAGTTCAACAACTTTGGCCCTGTTGAGTCATCCACTGTTATTTGATGAAGAGAAAGGTATCCAGGGTAGACAATGGATTTGTCGGAAAAAAATACGTCTGTCAAGGAACCAGTTGTACTGAGCTTCAATTGGATTCCTGCTGCTCTAAGTTCCTGCACGTTGCGAAACGAGTGCAAAGCCTGCCCTCCTTGTCCTCCACTCCTACTTTTGTTTCCCTGTTCAGCCGTGATGTGAGGACTTTCGCGATTGCCAATGAGTCTTGTTCGCAGACGATCGAGTAGATGGGCTGGCTTTTGTTTGTCCTTGCAATTTGCAGTCTGCGTTGTAGCATGCATATCAATGAAACTGTTAATCGACTTCTTTAATATCTCTTTCTTCTCGCTCAACTTCATCAAATCCTTGAGGAGTTGATAAGGAAGTTGATTCTCCAACAAGAACAAATCCTGTTGCCCAAAGACCGCTTGATCATTCTTAATTTTCATATCTGCGAATTTTGTTTCAACAGCACACTGTATGAATTGTAATACAGCACACCCGTCCACAAACAGCATCCAGGCGAGGTCCTTGTCGTCATACACCTTGGTCACCTTCTCATCGAAGTACTCCCTCAGTTGCTTAATTTTCTTCTCAATTTCGGCGTACAAACTTTCAGCTGTCTTACCCTCGCCACTCTCCTTCACGAACGCTTTTGCCAATCGAAGCTTGTACTCCTCTGCTTTCTGGTACTTTGACTTACCGTGATGGATTGGACCCAGCGACACCACCCGTGGCTCAAAATACTTGGCCACATTTTTGTGTTCTCGCAGCAAAAACGTGACCTTTTGTATCTTTGGTACATTTGTTTCAGCTTGATTTGGAACATTGTCTCCTCCTGCCTTCTCTAATTGCTCCAACCTCTGCTTCGTGGTACCGTCTTTCGACTTTTGTGTCTCCTGATCAGCATCATTGCCTCTGCTATTTGTTTGACCAGCTTCTGTTCTAACGACCTTAACCTTCCTCGATGGCAACTCCTCCACAGATATAACATACTCTCTTCCGGCCATGGCGAGTGTGCACCACAAAGGGGTTTTCTATATATATTATTATGAAAACATTATTGTTCAAGTAGTAAGCTTTATATATGCAGAGACATATATGGAAACTGTAGCTCTGAGGAATTCAGGATCTTTGAACTACATTCATACGCTAAGTCAGGAATCAAACAAAAAGAACTATTTATGTGATACACATGCTTATTCCCTAACACAAGAAGTCTGGTATAAACTTTTTATTGCTCGATAAAACTAACTGCATGTGCTTCGTTTATTATTTTATCACTGTATGAAGCCAAGTATAAAGCAACAAAAAGAACTATTTATGTGATACACATGAAGCTTATTCCCTAACACAACAAGTCTGGCATAAACTTTTTATTGCTCGATAAAACTAACTGCATGTGCTTCGTTTATTGTTTTATCACTGTATGAAGCCAAGTATACAGCATATTTTTGTAAAAATGCGTGCTTTTCCATCATTTAGAAACACACCTTCTTTTTTTTTTAATAGAAATTTGAGGATTTCATTGATTAAAGATTACGAGCATAAAGCTCTTATAGAGCAACACAAAGCATAAAGCTCTACAAAAATAATAGTCACATTCTATAAGGTTACAAAACATTCATACAACCAAACATTCTTACAATCAAGTGTTATCTATGACTTTAATCTTTCGATAGCCCATACACAAATACAAAGTAGATCTGCAGACTAGATTTAAGACATAAGTAGCTAAATTTTCTAACAAAAATTATTTAAACTGATAACTTCTCACACCTAATTATCAACGCCGTGAGGAAAAACCTTTCACACCTAATTATTCATCCTCACTCATGATGGTAGATCTAGAGAGAAAAAACCTCTTATTAAAAAAAAAAAAAAAAAAAAAAAAAAAAAAAAAAAAAAAAAAAAAAAAAAAAAAAAAAAAAAAAAGAAGAAGAAGAAGAAGAAGAAGAAGAAGAAAAACCAGCAGGAAGAGGGAGGGTAGCAGGAGCGGGGAGTAGAAAGAGAAAGGGAGAGGAGGAGGGAGCAGATCCTCTCAAAACTGATTTAGAAATATACTTTATTGATGTGCTTTTTTCTTTTCTTGAAAAATACAAAAAGATAATTATGCTTTTTGTTCTTCACACAATTGGAGTTAAATGTGATACACGTACAAGAGATTAATCGATATGCATCGGCTTTGAAGTAAAATATGTTGAATCCCGAGCCTATTTGAAATTGCATTAGAAAATAAAGATTTTACTTGTAAAAATTTTAAAGCAAAAAAGAATGAGCTTTTGAAAATAATAATAATAAAAACATTTTCAAGCTTTTCCCAAAATATAGTTTTGAACTTTTTAAGAGTGAAAAAGTCAAACAAAAAAAAAATTGCCAAATAGACTCATTTTTGCTTGGCACAAATTTTATATACTAAAAGTACTTTGAGAGTATGTTTGGGTTTGTGTTGAGATATAGAAGCTTTCATATTAGAAAATAGTTTTTTAGAAAAAGCTTCATTTTCAAGCTTTTTTTTTTTTCTTTCCAAAAGTGTGTTTTAGCCTTTTTAGAGCAAAATAATAATAATAATAATTTTAGTTTTTTTCTTAGATTTTTTTACAAAAATGACTTAGTTTTGCTTTGCCCTGTTTTTTATATACTAAAAATACGTTTAGAGCTGCATATATAATGCAATGTTAAACAAGTGATTGGCTGAAACATGGGGTTTCAGCTAATCATTATATATAATTATTAGTAATATTACTTGGAAATTTGAAATTATTATTATTATATTTGCAATTTTGGACCTAAATGTTCTCGTCATCTTATATTTGAGGCTGTCACATGGACAAGTAAAAAATAAATAAATAAATAGAAGAAGAAAAAGAGAGGAGTTGAGGGGGACGTTGTTGAAACACCCCCTTAGCTATTTATGGACAAATAATAAATAAATAAAAGGAGGAGTTGAGAGAGGTGGTCAAACCACTTCTTCTAGGTTGAATGGATGGTTGGATCATCCCCTTTAGATTTGAAAATGGTTTGACCATCGATCCCAAAACATCTTAAAGGGGTGATGAAACCACCTCCTTATATAGCCCCAGCCTTTAGCCTTGAGGCAATGGTTCCTTAGGGGCTCAAGCCTTCAAACCCTGAGGATATGGTTTGGTCACCCTCTCAATGCTGTTTGTGGCACTCTTTTCATTCATTTTAACATGAATATTGATAGTTATGACTTGTATTTCAAAAGTCTAAAGGTGGTGGTTGGCAAGTGGGAGGTTGGAAGTTGGCTCAATTATTATGAGTGGCTCAATTAATATGGGTGAATGAAAGTTGGCTCACTTAAATGTGGAAAATTGGAAGATAGAGCTTATATGCCTATAAATAGTTGAGGCCTTCATTTGGATCCTATAATCCTAAGAAGAGATCCTAAGAAGAACTTCTTCAAAGTAAGAGAAGAGAGTTTGGGAGGAGGTGTGCAAGAGAGTGAGCGTTTTTTTTCCTTTAACTCAATTATCACTTATTGTATTGAGATGAGTGTGTGAGGCTTTTCTTTAGGGCAAAGTGTATTTGGGTGGTATGGGCATATACTGTAAAATGTAAGAATTTGCTCATAGTGAAACTCTTGTTGGTAGACGTAGGCCAGGTTTTTGGGCCGAACCACGTATAAATTCTTGTTTTGTGATTTTGTGTATATGTTCTGTCTAGGAAAGATTGGGTTTTAAGTGAGATCGGTGTAACTCCTCCAATCTTACCTGGGAACGTACCGAGCTGTATCTTTGTTAAAATACTATTTACCGCACTTGTGTGTTATTGTTTTCTTGACAGGTTGAATCCCAATATTCTGAAGAGGAATTCATGTTATTGTTTTCTTGACGGGTTCAATCCCAAGATTCTGAAGAGGAATTCATGGCATTTAATTCCTAACAAATATTTTATATATGGAGAGGCTAATTGGTAGTTTGAAAGGATGAAATGTCACCAAAAAAAAAATGAGTATGAATTTGAGGCTTGAACCGGTAATTAATTAGTATATATTCCTTTAAAAACATTACCTCAAGTTATCATTCATTATACGATGAGATTGACCAAATTGAGGTGTTATCTATGCTGCAACAAACCATTACACACTGTCTCGGGATATGACATAGACTGATAGTCAATTAATTATAAGCACCTTGTCATCACCTTAATATTTTTGCAGCTATAAGGGTTGCTCAATTATTGGTTGAATATGTGTGATTTTGATGCAGCCTGACGAAGCGGAAGCCAATAAAATAGTACAAGAAGAAAGATAAATAATTCCTAGGAGTTGAATCTCTCAAAACTTGGGAATTCTTGTTCAAAATATAGAGTCTATCTATAAATCAAAGGAAGAAAGCTCAACTCTGAGATTCTTATTTAGAGAAAACTGATAATCAACATAAACTGCATTGTTTTGAGGCTATAAGCATATATTTATAGCCAAAAACCTTAAACCTATTTAAAATATTACATAAATACTCTCATAACCCTAAACCTAATAAAATAACGAAATAAAGACTCCACAAACCCTAATACTACTAAAACAAGGAAATAGAGTCGTAATTAATAAATAAAACGCAAAAAATTAACATAAGGCCAGTGTGTGCTCAAGCGCAAACACAAGTGCGATCAAGCGTAGGTGGGTGCTCGATCATGATCGCGATTGCCTTCAAGGGGTGCTCTAACAAAGAGTCTTCGAACTAGTGCGATCGATCGCGGTCATTGGTGCGATCGAGCGCAGATGGGTGCTCGATCACAGGATCGAGTGATCGAGCGCAGTAACAGAGAGGCTCCAAAACTCTGTCTGATATGCATCATTCTCCCCATGTTGGAGAGAATTCGTCCTCAAATTTGGCTGGTCCTTTCCACGGTCCTTTGGATGCCCAGTTAACCCATTCCATTCTCCTATTCTCAACTTTACAATAAGGCCACACCCCATAATAAACATAATGTTCTTCATTATCGGAGTACTTTGACGGTTGTTGTGCCGGCCCCACACACTACTTGGCAATACTTTGGATTTGCCATACTTCTCTTGCTCCGTTTCCTTTCCACACGCCATGAAAATACCTAAGAATGGGTCAGCCTGTACTTCTCTCTTGAGCATATAATTATTACCAACCGCACCAAACCCATCATTGTTATGAAAATTGAACAAAATGTTATCTATCCCAAATAAATCAACATAATCAATTATCTCGACATTAAAATCATGAATTTTATCCTTGGAGCTCTTAGCCACATAATGTATAGAATTGTCATAAAGAATCGCAAGACTATCCGAGAGATTTACCTCTTCCAATGGTTCCTCTTCTTCATGAAAAATTGCAAAACTCTCCAAAAGACTTACCTCTTCCAAGGTTTCCTCTTCTTCATGAAAAATTGCGATACTCTCTGAAAAGTTTACATCTTCCACTTGTTTCCCCAATTCTACAAGATTTTTAGGACTCGTGATTTTGTGCGGATGATTAGGAACATTTGACCCCGGCACCACCCCACATGGAGGTTGAATATCTTGCAATGGTTGCGCTTCTTTTGGTAGTTCTGCTCAGACTATGTCGACAAATCTTTTCAACAGCTTCTTTATCGGCTCCGGTACCACTCCATTGATGTCGCTTTCCTTGATCGTCAACTTTTGCTTGGCTACAACGGATTGGCCATCTCCTTGTGAAGGTTTTGGCTCCGGCCATGGGTTCTGTAGCAACGTCAACTTGGTTTTACCCAACATGAAGCTGTACGTATTCTTTGTTTTATCATAGATGGCAGCTTTATCATCTTGCCACGGTTTGCCCAATAACAAGTGACACATAGTCATGTCGACCACGTCACACCACACCTGATCCACATATTTAGTTCCAATGGAAAAAGGAACTTGGCAATAATTAGATACCTTTACCACGTTTCCCGTCGTGAGCCACTCCAATTGATAGGAATTAGGGTGCATCTTGGTCTCAAGCCCTAGCTTCCGAACCGCTTCCTCTAAGACAACCTTCATACCACTCATTGGATCAATGACAAGCTTTGCCACCTTGCCTCCCAAGATGCAAGTACGTTGAAATTGTCGGCATGTACCTCCAATGTATCTGGACACCGATTTATGCTTGAACTCCACCCCCTCCTTAGGCACCATCTTCGCTATCTTTCTTGGTACTTCTTTTTATGGATTTTTTTTTTCCTGCCACCATGAACTCTTTGGGTTGCAAGCAACTTTGGAATTCTGGTGTATCGAGTCTGAACCCGTCCACCCACCGAGTGGCATGAGCTTGTGCATGGTGCTGACATTCGTGCGTTCGGCGCTCCGCAAAAAGGTTTCTGGATCCATTCTCATTGTGACGACACGAGTTGGATATTCGGGTAGGCGAGGTTTCAAGTTGATCCTCCAATGTCCGAAATTGATCCTCCTTGTATTGCCACAGTTCAGTGTTAAATTTTCCTTCCGCCTCCGCTAGTCGCGGTCTTGGTTGGCGACAACAACCGTTCGGCCCACTACTCGTGCCGCAAGCAAATTGCCAGTTGCTCCTTACGTGCTGTCTCCATGTGTAAGTACACCTCGTTCATGTCTGGAAAGCGGTTGCTCATCCCCATTCATGGAAAGTAACTGAGGTCTTATACCAACTGATGCAGCCTAATGAAGTGGAAGCCAATACAACAGTACAAGAAGAAAGATAAATAATTCCTAGGAGTTGAATCTCTCAAAACTTGGGAATTTTTCTTCAAAATATAGAATATATCTATAAATGAAAGGAAAAAATGAAGAAAACCCAACTTTGAGATTCTTACTTAGAGAAAACTGATAATCAACATAAACTGCATTGTTTGGAGGCTATAAGCATATATTTATAGTCAAAAACCCTAAACCTATTTAAAATATTACATAAATACCCTCATAACCCTAAACCTAATAATATAACGAAATAAAGACTCCTAATACCCTAATACTACTAAACAAGGAAATAGAGTCGTAATTAATAACTAAAATGCAGAAAATTAACATAAGGCCCGTGTGCACTCGAGCGCAGACACGAGTGCGATCGAGCACAGGTGGGCGAGCATGATCGTGATTGCCTTCAACGGTCGCTCTAACAGAGAGTCTTCGAATTGGTGCGATTGATCGTGGTCATTGGTGCAATCGAGCGCAAGTGGGCACTCGATCGCAGGATTGAGCGCAGTAACAAAGAGGCTCCAAAACTCTATCCGATATGCATCAGATTTGCAATGTCAAAGAACCTAATTTCTTAGTGGATTGTTTAAATCTGAGAGATCGACCCTTTCTTTTGACTCAATTTGGTGATAAATTTGGATTGTGAGAATTTTCCGACGAATGTCACATGTCTAAGTAGGAGGTATCTCTTTAGCCAAAAAAAAAAAAAGTAGGAGGTATCTCCCAATTACAAGAGATTCTTTACCTTTTGAGCACTTGTTTGAATAAGTAGGTCCTGTAATGCATAAAACTTTTACGAATGGACATCCAAGCTAGTGTAGGTGATCCCGATCAATAGAATGCCGGTGTGTGCTAGTTTACCAATAAGTCTTATGTTGCGAGTGTGGTCTTCAAGACGTAACCTATATATGCAGGGGTACCAAGGTGTTGGGACGTTGGTGCAACCCAATTGGTTGTGGTACATTGTGGCTTCTTTAGTGAAATGCCTTCAAGTGACAGTAATTTGTAGAAGAAAATTTTTATGATGGTTCTGATTGCAAAAATATTATCCAGAAGTTTTTACTTCAATGATCACCAAGACAAGTCATTCAGTCATATAATAGTTAACATGTTATAGTCTTTGTTGTTTGCTTACAAGTGATGTGTATATATATTGTATGAAATATTCATATTTAAACTATGCATTACATCAATAAAGGTATAAGATGCATTCACACCGACTTATTTTACACGCAAACAGTAAAGCAGAAGGAAATAAATGGAACCCCCTGGACCTGGATGTGCATGCACATCTACTGGGCTTACTTTTATTTGGGGGACAAGGAACTGAGATGAATAGAATCTGGGTATATATATAGGCTTACAATACGGTGGATGCACGCACTTGGAAAGACAAACGCAAACAGGGTTTCAGTACCTTTTGGGAATTCTAGGGGCAGGGGGAGAGCGATCTTTGGAGTCAGAGGGAGAGCCGTGGACAGAGTACCAAGTCTGGGTGACAGTTAGAGCAAGTGCTAAGAATGCGGCGAGGAAACCCACGAATGTCCAGGGGCTGCTGAAATGGTCGTGAATGGCCTGAGCTATCCAGGTCTTCCACTTGTTGTTGTAGCACTGCTGAATCTGCCTTTTGACTTTGGCATATGTTTCGGGATTAGGCACCAAGTCGGTGGCTATTGTATTGAAGAGTTGAGACACTTCTTCGTCGCTACCAAGGAGGTTGTGGAGTATCTTCGCTTTCCTCAGCTCTTTCACGTCGTCGGGATGATCAATGAGTGAATCGAGGAAGCATATGTACGTGGTGACGCTGAACTCATTGTCGAAATCTGGACATCCTTCATAGGCTATCAAGTTCAAGAACTTGGGCCCCGTCGAATCATCCACTGTTATTCGAGGAAGATGAAGGTATCCAGGGTAGAAAGTGAATCGGTCAGTAAAAGATACGTCTGTCAAGGAACTAGTTTTACTAGGCTTCAATTGGATTCCTGCTGCTCTAAGTTCCTGCACGTTGCGATATGAATGCCAATCGTTTCCCTTGTCACCAGCTCCAGGGTCAGGACTTTTGCCAAGGAGTCTTGTTCGCAGGCGATCGAGAAGATGGGCCAGCTTTTCCGTGCTGGTGGTCTGTTCAGGATTCACGCACTTTGCATGCATTTGAATGAAACTGTCGATTGACTCGAGCAAAATATCTTTCTTGTCGCTCAACTCCATCAAATCCTTGAGGAGTTGGTAAGGAAGTTGATTCTCCAACAAGAACAAATCATCTTGCCCAAACACCGCTTGATCGTTTTTAATTTTCACATATTTGATTTTCTCGATTTCATTTTTCATTTCTTTGAATTTCTCGTCTTCAATTTTCACATCTTTGAATTTCTCTTTAAGTACTGCATAGTACATGAATTGTAATACTGCACACCCGTCCACGAACAGCATCCAGGCTAGGTACTCGTCGTCATAATACTCCTTTGTCACCTCCTCATCGAAGTACTCCCTCAGTTTGCTGATTTTCTTCTCAATTTGGGCGTACAAACTTTCAGCTGTCAAACTTTAATGCCACTCTCCTCGACGAACTTTAATGCCAATCTAAGCTTGTACTCCTCTGCTTTCTGGTACTTTGGCTTACCGTGATGGATAGGACCGAGCGACACCACCCTCGGCTCAAAATACTTGGCAACGTTTTCGTTTTCTCGCAGCAAAAACGAAACCTTTTGTATTTTTGGTCCAGTTTCTTCTGCTTGATGTCCTGCCTTCTTTAATCGATCCAACCTCTGCCGCCTGGGACTGGATTTCTCTGTCACAGGAACTTCAATGCTTGACCTTTGTGTCTCCTGATCAGCGTCATTGCCTCTGCTTGTTTGACCAGCTTCTGTTCGAACAACATTAACCCTCCTTGAAAGCAACTCCTCCACAGATATAACATGCTCTGCTCCGGCCATGGGGAGTGTGCACCACAAAGGGGTTTGTTTACTAGAAATTTATGGGGAATACAAAATATGGAGAGAATTTTGGGGTGGAAAGTTGAGCACATTATTGTTCAAGTAGTAAACTTGTCTTATATATGCAGACACAGAAACTGTAGCTCTGACGAATTTAGGATGTTTGAACTACATTCAGACACCAAGTCAGGAATCAAATGTGTGACACACTTCCGTTCAAGTATATTATTAACTTGTTTTATGACTCAAGTTTGATAAAGCCGTGATCTTTTTTCAGATAAACTATTGCATGGATCGGGATTCTCTCTAGCTAATTGAGTTGGGTTCAACTATTCAAATACCTATCCGAACAGATTGGCTCAGTCAGGGACTCAGGGGTGCCCTCTTATATGTAGGGTCTGCAAATCGTCAAAGATTTGCAGCCAATCCCAATCCGAAATTGCACATACAAGCTTTTGAAAATGTTCTGTTATGGCTCCAAACCTATGATCAATCATCTTTTTTTCTAAAAGAGAAAAAATGTTAAATGATGTATCGTGCTTCAAACAATAAGAATTATATATTAATAAGAACTATATATTACATGAGATAAACGATAAAGAGTATTCCCTAACACAAGAAGTCTGGTTTGAACCTTTTTCAAGAGAAGATAACCTCAACAAAGTGTATTTATAGGATGGAAATCATGGAAACTTGAAACATATATAGCACGCATTTTTACAAAAGTATATATATATGCTTTATACTTGGCTTGACACATTGACAAAATCATAAACTAACAATTTTATCAGAAAAAGAAAAAGAAAAAGGTTAAAAAGATACATAGTTATGCCTTTCGTTCTTCGGACAATCATATAAAGAGGAATCAATAAGAGGATCGGGAGTTTATAAAATTGCAACAAGTGGCATCTTTAAATTATGACATGTGTTATCCCTTGAGTTAAAAACAATCAAAACTTGCGTTTAAGACACATTTCTTCCCTTCCCAAATTTTCAATATTTAATTAGTTATATTAAAGAGAGATTTTTTTTCCCTTCCCTTGAATTTACTGGTTTACACATACAACCCCAAACTAAAATTTATGACATTTAACCCTCTACAATTTTGTAGCAAAAGAAGCCCTTGCTAGTTGTTTATAACATTAAAATAGATAGAAATGACGCATGTGATGTGACCTTTAGGCTTTATGTGCATATTTTATGCTTAAAATGTTCAAATTATTATTTTCTACGGTTTTTAATTATTTATAGTAATCATGATAATTATAATATATATCAATAATATAAATATAAATATATTATATTAATATCATTATTAAATATTAATTATATTAAGGTTGGGCCATCAAGAGCCTGCCATAGGTACGTATGGCCAAGGGAAGCCTAATTGTGAATTATAGGGCTCCCCGGCCATAAGCCTGATAAGCCTATCCAAGGGCCAAGGCGGGTCCTAATTGGTGAATTAGGGCTTGTCATAGGCCTGGCAGAAGCAGGCCCTAATTCACAATTAGATTACTCAAGTCAAGTTAGGTCAAGAGTTAGAAAAATTACTATGTAATTTCATTTACTCGAGGCGATAAGATTACCATCTAAAAGAAGAAAAAGAGAGGAGTTGAGGGATGTTGATGAAACACCCCCTTAGCTATTTGATGGACAAATAATCAATAAATAAAAAGAGGAGTTGAGAGAGGTGGTTGAACTACTTCCACTTGCTAGGTTGAATGGATGGTTAGGTCATCCCCTTTGAGTTGAAAATGGATTGTCCATCCCAAAACATCTTATAGGGGTGATGAAACGACCTCCTTAATTTGCCCCAGCCTTAAGCCTTGAGGCAATGGTTCCTTAGGGCTCAAGCCTTGAAACCATGAGGATATGGTTTGATTACCCTCTCAAAACTGTTTGTTGCACTTTTTTCGTTCATTTGAAGATGAATATTTTATGGAGAGGCTAATTGGTAGTTTTAAAGGATGAAATGTCACAAAAAATGAGTATCAATTTGAGCCGGTAATTAATTAGTATATATTCCCTCAAAAACATTACCTCAAGTTATCATTCATTATACGATGAGATTGACCAAATTGAGGTGTTATCTATGTTTGCAACAAACCATTACACATTGTCCCGGGATATAGGGCTGGGCACGGGTCGGTTCGGGCGGGTTTCGGCCCGTTCGGCCACCCGACCCGTGCCTGTCGGGTTTGAGAATTTCCTACCCGCGACAGTAAGAAAAATGTGAAAAACCGCCGGGTTTCGGGCGGTTCGGATCGGGTTTTTTTGGTCGGGTTGGCCGGGTTACTCGGGTCGGGCCGGGCAGGAGCAAGGCAAAAGAAAAATGATAAATAATGAGCAATAATTCCATTGTAGCAGAAAACAAAACAAAATTCCAAAATAAAAAACAAAAGAGAAAAACGAGTAAAACAAAATTGCCTTTTTTGAATTAGGCATCAAAGAAAGGAAGCTGAATCAGCTTCAAGAACGAACCTGTAAGACTCACTAACTCAGAAAAATGTCCCTTTTTTCACGCAGAAAGCAAACCAACATAGCTTCATCTTCAAACCTCTATCTCTTTCACTAAGCTATAATTCAGAAATGCTTCAAGGAATCAGCAACCCACCATACCTTGACTTCAAATCTTTATTCTCTCTCTCCCTCACTACAAAGAAAACCCAGAAATGCTTCCAAAATCAGCGATAAAAAAGCAGCTTAGATCTTCAAAAACTATCTTCTCACTCTCACTTTCAGATCGAGAGTCGGGGACAATGAGAGACAGACTCGGGGAGAGAGAGAGATCGAGAGAGAGAGAGGGCCTTCGTGAGTGAGAGTGAGGGATCGAGAGAAACCCCCATCAGTTGCAACTGCACGTGTAACAGCCCACCAGCGCTGACTCTATAATTCAGCCTTTATTCCTCAAGTGTATGCCAGCTAATGACCACGTGTTCCCATCAGATACACTTACTCCTCAGTGCTTCCCAGCTGCTGTACGTGTGCCTCTTTATCCTTATTTTCTCAGCTCCACCATACACGTGGCTCTTGAGACAAAATATCCCTGCGCTTCTTTGTTCTCTCCTCAGACTCATCAGACTCTCTTCTTTCCTCGTACTCCTCAGCCCGTCGTCCTCTTCAGAACCATTTCCTTCCCCTTAAACACCTAACATTCGGCTGCTCGAAAATGAAATGAGGGTGAGGGATCGAGAGATCGAGATTCTGAGAGTGAGAGATCGAGAGATTGAGATCGAGATTCTGGGTAGGTGAGGGTGAGAGACTGATGAGGGTTTACCGTCTGTGTGGGTGAGGGATTCGAAATTGGAAAATAAGTGTGTGGAAACTTCCAAGGGTGTTTAAGGTAAGTGGGAATAGCGGGTAGATTCGGGGCGGGTCGGGTATCCGCCCAAAAAAATATGAAACCCGATACCCGAACCGATCCGATCGGATTTTAGGATTTTCAACCCGAACCCGCGAAAAAAGACTTAAAATCCGTCCGGATCGGAGCGGCTCGGGGCGGGTCGGCTCGGGTTAGTCGGGTCGGGCGGGTTCTGCCCACCCCTACCGGGATATGATCATAGACCGATAGTAACACACCTTGTCATTACCTTAATATTTTTGCAGCTATGAGGGCTGATGATCAATTATTGGTTGAATATATGAGTGATTTGCAATGGCAAGGAAATTTCTTAGTGGATTGTTCAAATCCAAGAGACCCTCTCTTTTGACTCAATTTGGTGATAGAGTTGGATTAATTGTGAGAAGTTCAAATGAAGGTCACATGTCTAAGTAGGAGGCCTCTCACAAATACAAGAGATTCCTTACCATTTGAGCACTTGTTTGAATAAGTAGCTAGATCCCATTAAAATTGCCCCCCAATTACGTAAATCTTTTACGAATGGACATTCAATTGTAGGTGATCCCAATTGATAGAATGCTAGTGTGTGCTAGTTTACCAATAAATCGTATGTTGCAACCCAATTGGTTGGGGTACATTGTTGCTTCTTTAGTGAAATGCCTTCAAGTGACAGTAATTTGTAGCAGACAATTTTTATGATGGTGCATTTCCATGCATTCTCAATGCAAAAATATTAACTAGAAGTTCTTACTTTAATGATCACCAAGACAAGTCATTCAATCATATGTTATAGACTTATAGTCTTGTTGTTTGCATACACATGCATAATGTATATATTGAGTTATAGACTTCATCAAATGCAATTAAAATCATAAGTATATATAGATATAGTATGAAATATTCACATTTAAACTTAGAGCTATATATGGACGACACAGTAAACAATATTCATGTTTATCTCATGCACATTACATCAATAAAGGTATAAGAACGCACTTATGTTACATGCAAACACTAAAGCAAAAGGAAATAAATGGAACCCCATGGCCATGAACATGGATGTACATGCAGATCTACTGGGCCGGGGTTACTTTTATTTGGGGCTGGGACAACAAATTGCAATGCATAGAAAGAATCTGGGCCTCTGGGTATATATATAGGCCTACAATACGGTGGATATATACATGCACTTGGAAAGATAAAAGCAACAATGTTTTCAGTACCTTCTGGGAATTCTGGGGGCAGGGGGAGACCGATCTCTGGTGTCAGATGGAGAACCGCGGACAGAGTACCAAGTCTGGAGGACAGTTAGAGCAAGTGCGAAGAAGGCGGCAAGGAAACCCACGACTGTCCAGGGGCTGCTGAAATGGTCGTGAATGGCCTGAGCTATCCAGGTCTTCCACTTGCTGTCGTAGCACTTTTGAATCTGCTTTTTGACATCGGCATATGTTTTGGGGTTAGGCACCAAGTCCGTGGCTATTTCATTGAAGAGTTGAGACACTTCTTTGTCGCTGCCAAGGAGGTTGCGGAGTATGTGCGCGTTCCTTAGCTCCTTCACGTCCCCGGGATGATCAATGAGTGTATCGAGGAAGCATATGTACGATGTGACGCCGAAGTCATTGTCAAAATCCGGACACCCCTCAAAGGCTATCAAGTTCAAGAACATGGGCCCCGTCGAATCATCCACTGTTATTTGAGGAAGATGAAGGTATCCAGGGTAGAAAGTGTTTTGGTCGGAAAAAGATAAGTCTATCAAGGAATTAGTTTTACTAGGCTTCAATTGGATTCCTGCTGCTCTGAGTTCCTGCACATTGCGATACGACTGCCAGTCTCCTTCAGTATTCTCAATACTACTTTTGTTGTTTCTTTTCTTTTCCTCATCACCAAGAGAAAGGAGTCTTGTTCGCAGACGATCGAGAAGATGGGCCGGCTTTTCTGTGCTGCTGGTCTTTTTAGGAGCCTTGCAATTTGCATGATTTTCAATGAAACTATTGATCGAATCCTGCAAAATAACTTTATTGTCGCTCAACTCCATCAAATCCTCAAGGAGTTGGTAAGGAAGTTGATTCTCCAACAAGAACAAATCCTGCTGCCCAAAGGCCGCTAGATCGTTTTTAATTTTAACATCTTGAAATTTGTCTTGAACTGCATAGTACATGAATTGTAATACAGCACACCCGTCCACGAACAGTATCCAAGCAAGGCACTCGTCTTCATACTTGTTGGTCACCTCCCCATCGAAGTACTCCCTCAGTTTGCCGATTCTCTCCTCAATTTTAGCGTACAAACGTCCAGCTGTCACACCACTCTCCTTGACGAACTTGTTAGCCAATCCAAGCTTGTACTCCTCTGCTAGCTGGTACTTTGGATTACCGTGATGGATAGGACCGAGCGACACCACCCTCGGCTCAAAATACTTGGCCACGTTTTTGTGATCTCGCAGCAAAAACGAAACCTTTTGTATCTTTGGTCCGGCTACTTTTTGATCAGCTTCATTTTGTGCACCACTGTCGCCTCCTCCTGCCTTATCTAATCGATCCAATCTCTGCTGCCTGCTGGGACTGTCTTTCTCTATCACTCGGACTTCAACATGACTCGACATTTGTGTCTCCTGATCAGCGTCATTGCCTCTGCCTCTGCTTCTTTCACTAACATTCACCTTCCTCGAAAGCAACTCCTCCACAGATATAACATGCTCTGTTCCTGCCATGGCGACTGTGCACCACAAAGGGGTTTGTTTGCTAGAAATTTATGGGGAATACAAAATATGGAGAGAATTTTGGGGTGGAGAGTTGACAACATTATTGTTCAAGTAATAAACTTGTTTTATCTATGCAGACACATAGAAACTGTAGCTCTGATGATTTTAAGATGTTTGAAGTTTGAACTACTTTCATATTCCAAGAAAGGAATCAAATGTGTGACACTTTTGTCCAAGTATATTATTAACTTGTTTTATGACTCAAGTTTGATAAAGCTGTGATTTTTTTCAGACAAACTAATAGTAAATCCTTCATCGAGTCAAGTTTGGTATTGCATGGATAGGAATTCCCTCTACCTAATTGAGCTAGTTCGAACTATTTAAATATCTATCTGAACAAATAGACTCGGTTCTTATATGTAGATGTAGGGTATGTAAATCGTCAAAAATTTGCAGCCAATCCCAATCCAAAATTGCACATACACTCTTTTGAAAATGTTTTGTTGTGGCTCGATCCATCCTATCAATCATCATCGTTCTTCTCTTTCTTTCTTTTTTTTTTCTTTTTTTTTTTTTTTTTTTTCTAAAGGAGAGAGACCAAGCCAAGACCCAGCCATGGGTCTGGCTTGACCCACGCATGTCTAGTTGAGATAATGACTAAAACTAATGGACGGGTTTAAATTGAATGCTTGATCCATGAGTCACAAGCTTGGACTTTTTTTTTTTGTCAAAAAATAAAAACAAAAGTTATAAATATTTTGGTCTTTTTAAGTACTTTCATTAGAAGTTAATGATTAGAATTAACGGATGAGTTCAAATTAACTACAATTAAAAGTTTAAAGATTCAAATTAAAAAATTTTAAATTTTAAAAATCTCATCAAAACGCAGAATAATTCAAAAGTTAAAGTTAAGTTTCTTTTTGTTTATGAAATTATAAAGGCAAACGCCTTTAAAGAATTTAAGAAACCACGCCACGTTGCATCAAAATATGCGGCAGCCTGCAGGTCCTTCACCATCTTGACACGTGCCCACATCAATACCATTTGTCACATAAAAAAGGAAAAACCCAAAAATCCCTTCAATCCCAATTTACGGTTTAATAGGCCAAACCTATAAATAAAACACCTGAACTAAACCCCCATTTCTCAACACCACCCTTTCAAGTTTCCAGTTTTAACTCCGAGAAGCTACGAGTCTTGAATTTCTGTAACCAAAAAAGCTATGGAGGCCAAGATCGGCAAGTTCTTCGAGTCCGTTGGCTCCTTCTTCGGCGGCGGAGATCAGATCCCTTGGTGCGACCGCGACATCATCGTCGTAAGCAATCATCAATTCTCCCATATCTCGATTTTACTTTTGGCTTGCAGAAAATGATTGAAAATAGAAAACCAATTCAACTTAACTGATCAAATTGATTAGATTTATTTATTTATTTACTTTTTTTAATTTTGGGTGCTGGGGTCACTAATATCTTAGAATTCAGTATTTTTGGTTTTCAAATTTAACCAAGTTGTTCTATTTTTCTTATTTTTGTCTCATATGAAAAACGATTGGATTGATACTTCTATGCATTGAAATACTTACATGCGTTTGGATGTGATTATTTTTTTATTTTTTATTGACCGGTTTACAAATGGCACATACAAGGAAAGGCTGTGACTGGTTATTTCGTTTCATTAGGGCTTATTGTATTTGAATATTTTCAAATCAAACCTGATTCTGAATTGTAATGTAGGACCAACTGCTAGGTTTTGCTGAAATTCACATTTTAAAGTTGTTTTTCTGTTTTTCAAGCACTCTTGATTTTTGTAGGTGTCTAGTAGGACACTCTGTGTAGATAAAGAGTGTTCCCTCATTTGTTGAGTAATTTAGGGATAATAAACCCTGGGGGTATTAAAGCCCTTCATGAGAGACAAGGTGTCAAGCTAGTTTCTCTTTCTGATGATTACATAGAACGACTACATGCTCAAGTTGCTGATACTTCATCTTGTTGTCGCAAATTGAAAGATATGTGCCGGGGAAGGGGAGTGGGACGGGTGAAGAGGTGCTCGAGTCATTGACTTTAGTTTATCTACTCTCCGAGTTTTTTTTACTTTTATGGTGATCACCATGTATTCACTTTCCTATGAGCAACTTATGGATGCTATGGGAAATGTTTTTCTCTGTTCACACTGTGAGTTGGTTAGTGATATAGGTGCATAACTACGTGTTAGGAAATCACATAGATGGTGCGGCCCTTGTTGGCATAGATACTGATCTGGACCTAAGATTGTAATATTATGTGATTACAGTTTCCAAATAAGGTTGTTAAGCCCTTAGGATCCATAGGAAGCCTTTTTGAGAAGTAAGGCAAATTTTTTGAAAGCGTAAGGGGCGCTATCCAAGTATAGGAAGTATACTAGAGATAACACCTAGAAGAATCAGAAACAAGGAAAAAGAGCACAAACATCTTTTCTGGTATTACTTTAACATTTATGTAAGCTATACCACTTGAAGTCAATATTTTTACATTTTTGTGATATACAAAGCAATCAGTCAATTTTTTCTGGGTTTCTTACTGCTGTTCACATTTTTAAACCCCTTTTCATTCTTCTCAGACAGTTTAAATCCTATTATACTTTGGCAGGGCTGTGAAAGAGAAGTTTCTGAGGCTGGTGATGCAGATGAACGTAAGAGTGAAAGCATTATGAGGTTGTCTTGGGCTCTTGTTCATTCAAGGCAACCAGAAGATGTGCAACGTGGGATAGCCATGCTTGAAGGTACATAAATCAATAAAGTAGTCAATGTTCCTTTTATTTCTGGGTTCTAGCTTTTTCCTCCAAATTACCACTTAATTCTCAATCATGCCAGTAAGCTTTAAATTATTACAACTTGTCCTCTAATTTAAAAGTTTCAGTTTCAATTTTTCCTCCCCCACCCCCCTCAAAAAAATAAAAGCGATCCAAATCGGTGGTCAAATTAGATGGATAACCAAATGCCTTGTGAAAAAAAAAAAAAAAAAAATCATTAGCTGCCAAAAATAAATCATAGTGCGGAGAAGTTGTGTCGAGGCTTTGTTCTTTTTAGCACTGGCTATGAGTTCTCTTTCTCTCAGCAATTTGGATTTTCATAAGAGATTGGGGAGTTTTTTTTTCACGCCATGGGTAATGTGGTCATTTTACACTCTTTTCTATAAACAGTTGATTTGGATGGAAACAACAAATTGAAACTCAAAACATTGAATTAATGGGTGAGTTGCAACAATTTAAAGTTTGGTGGTGTATTTGAAATATTGTGGTAGTATGGGGGTAAAGTGTTATTTATCTTATTTATTTATTTATTATTTTTTTTTTTTTTTGTAAATTACAACCCCCTACCCTCTCTAAACCACTATCTCCTTCTCAATCCCCTCCACAAAATTCAAATTGCTGCAGTTGTTTCCTTAATTTGATGTTTTAATTTTAATATCCTTTCCATCCAAATCAGGCTAGGGCAAAAAACGCATCACGTACACTGCACTTTTTTTAGGGGTTAGTAAAATATATTACAACTATCAGGTTGCACCTCTCACTTTGACATCCAACACTCTTTCTCTTAGACAGAAAACAAACAATTTTGCTACATTTCTCTCTGTACCAACCCACCTAAACCATGGCTCCAAACCCAAGACCCCATTTGGGTCTGACCCATCTTCTGTTCTTCTTCATTTCCATCCTCACAATCCTTTTGCTTTCCCATTGTATGTAAGCAACCAAACCGTTTACAAGTTGAATGCCGAGATTGGCCTTGGTTTTGATATATGTCAGAAGCACCCTTTCAACTTCAGCGACGATCTGATCATTGGGGTTCATGACAGAAATTCTATTTTTGGTTTGAATGGATGTTCAAGAATAAGTAATGTTCTTTGGTGGAATGTATTCTTATATACCATCTAGAGGTGCATCTCATCAATGGATGGCGTGTGCGACTCTCTTGGTCCTCTGTAAGCAAAAAAGCATTTGAGGACAAATAAAATGTGGGGAGGAAGGAGGAGAAGACATGAAGTAGACTAACACCCTAAAGAGGTGGTTTTCAATGTCCAAGTCGAAATCAAAGAAGTATTGGGCTGATTCCTTACAATCCCTTAAAAGCCAAGGCACTCCCATATTCAGCTAGTGCCCAGGGGATATTTTTAGGAAGTGATTGCTTCATACATAGCCTTGAGATAAGCAATTGAACCTGATCCTCTGCAAAGTGGTAAAAAGAAAATTTTCCGCTCTTTTGCTTGATTGAATTTTCCTCTAAAAAGAGGTGGAATTAATTCCCTCCCTCTTTTGTTTAATTGAATTATCTTCTCTGTTACAAAATGGAGAAGAAAAATACTAATCCTGTGACCAATTTTTCTCCTGTGATGCAATTGTTTCTCTGATGTGTTTCTCTTGAGTTTCCCATGTCAGGAAATGCGGGAGTTCACTTCACTGGAAATTATAATTTTGAACTGTGCAACATTTTCATTTGCAGTTTCCTTGGCCAACAATGCTAGCAGCCCTTTGCTGCAGAGGGAGAAGCTCTATCTTCTGGCTATTGGGTATTACAGAAGTGGTGAATACTCGAGGAGTCGGCAGCTTGTGGACCGATGTTTAGAGGTTGTTTGACTGTTTTTCTACTTTTTGTACTGCAACTACTTAACTAAACGTCCTTTTCAGTGGTATATACGTTCCCTGTTCTGCAATGTGTTTGAACATTCGTCTTTTACGTTTTGCATATGCTTGAGTGAACAGTCTTAATTTAATGCAAATGGAGGCAGCATTGTAGTCTTTTTGACTTTTGTGTTTTCCCATTCCTTGCGTGAATCCGACATTGTGATTTTTTTTTTTTTTGTGTGTTCAATAATTTCAGTCTTCACTTTTGCTGGTCTGTTCGCCATTTATAATTTGCTTTTCAATAGAACCTCCATCTCGGCCAGGTTGGGCCTTGAATTATTCGCTGGTTTATCTTTTGTCTGATAGCTGTAAATTTTTGTAAAGAGGGTAGAAGTCTATAGAATAAAATCACTGTATTTTTTTCTAGAGTAGCATTTTGAGCAAGTCCTTTTTTTTTCCTCATCACTTTCCTTTTCCTTTATCAGGAGGTTCAATATATTTTTTCCTTGTGAATAGATTTATTTATAAGCAGGGTTAATTCTAGGATTCGTTTTCTGAGTCATTACATCATCAACATTTCCTACTAATCTGTTCTTTACATATGACGGTAGTTTCGAAGGTGAACTCAGTATTGTTTTGTACCAACTCTTCCTAAAGGGCGGCTTGCTGCTGAAATGATATAGGATACCTCTTATGGGAAAATTTCTCCAGTGCGAATATGTATGCACGTAGTGTAATTTTTTGACACACTAATCATCTATCAGCTCATATAACATAACGTGGTTGTTTAGACATTTTATCCTTTCTGAGTGCAATTTTATATCTGTATAAATAAATTTGCGTCGTGGTTGTGAGGATTTTGATTATTAACTGCCTGCTGATGTTATTTAAGTAATTTATGGTCATTTCTGAAACATTTGATTTTGTAGATTGCACCTGATTGGAGGCAGGCTCTGACCCTTAAGAAGACTATTGAAGATAAAATTGCTAAAGGTAATGGTTGGAATTTTTATCTACTTTTAATTGCATAGTCGCATTGGACTGAAGTAATTTTGAATGCATTTGTTGGAATGCAGATGGTGTTATTGGAATAGGCATCACGGCCACTGCCGTGGGACTTCTTGCTGGTGGGATTGCTGCAGCATTCGCTCGCAAGAACTGAGAACTCCCAATCTTAACAATGTCTACAGTGAGTCGCTTCCGGATTTGGCTTCTTTTAATAGTTTGAGTTTTCCCCTTGAAAAAATGTATCAAAATGGCTATATATCGAGAAATAGATTTGAACAATTACCGAATTTAAGACACCTTTTATGTTATGGAAGAAGAAGGCCTTTCGAATATGAACTGCTTACTGGTTATATTACACAAACTAAACTACCTTTGCATGAATGTTTGTTAATGTGCAGTGATTTGGAGGAATTTTTTTTTATTATTATTATTATTAGAAAAAGTGTTTTAATGTGACATATAGGTAAATGTTTTTGGGTTTTGAAGAGTATTTTATGTTTTGAATAGTTTGTTAATGTATTTATCTTGAGAACAGAAAATAAATGGCAAATAACATAAACAAACATTGTAGGCACTCGGTATTGGAGCCACTATTGCTTTCTGGTTCCCTACATGTTTGAAGCTTCATCAATAATACTTTTAGCATTTCAAAAACACTTCTCAGTCTTTCTTTTCCAGAAACATTTTTCAAAAATCTACCAATCAAATTTGGATCTACTTATAATATTTTTTTCAAATGTGGCTACCACAAAGCAATTTTTATCTTTCATTTTTTTTTTTTTATCATAAACTCTTAAAAACTAAAAACATAAAACACTTATCAAAACTTTTAGCATTTCAGAAACATTTTTCAAAATTTTACCAATCAAATTTGGATCTACTTATAATACTTTTTGCAAATGTGGCTAACACAAAACAATTTTTATCTTTCATTTTTTTTTTATCGTAAAACACTTATCAAAACTTTATGAAGTCAAATGTGTCACACTTTTTCAACTTATCCAAACAAAAAATGTGTCACACTTTTTCATAACTTTGAAAGGGAAAAATTTATTCAACCAATGACAATAAAAACAAGTCCATGATCATACCTTTATATAGCCTTCAAAGACTTTTAAGCATTAAGGACTAAGAAATCTTAATTATTACAAATAAAGACTTCCAATTACTAATTAACAATGATTCCTTAAAGTGCCCTTATAAACCAACACTCGGAAAACAAATCATAAACCAGCTTAAGCTAACAACGAAAAATCCTACTTTTGGTTGTTGCCATCCAACCACGTGAATCACTTATTATGAAGAACCCTTGATTTCTTCTGCATCAAAAGATGACCTAAATGGAAAACAAAAATTAAGATATATTTAAGCGCGCCATCCACACAAGGTATGCAAGAGAAGAAAACCCAATAGAAATAGGGAAGTAATTACAACAACAGTAAACAGCTGACATGAAAAAGAAAAAAAGAAACGTAGAGCGGTTTAAATAAATATACTAGAATTTAATTAACTTCTAAATCATCATATGAGATGAGAGATACTTGAATAAAATAAAAAATAAATAAAATAAATGGGCTATATAACTCACCGAAGATCCATCATCATCACTCTAATTGACAGATGACTTCCTAAAATCGATCATATATCCTCGTAGAAGAACTTTTTGAAGGAATCCATGCATTGTGTTTGCAAACACAATGCTATGACGAGAGATCCTTCATCTGCAGGGCCTGGCATGATAAATATCTTACCATCAGAATTCAAGATCCCTGGACCCACGTATACAGGTTTTCCCCATCCAAAATCTATACCATACAAAGGCAAACTGATCCAGCTGCCGATATTGACATTGGGATTCCCTAAGAAATGTATATGAGTGATTCCCCTGACGTGGAAGTTTTTCCTCAGAGGAGCCACATCTTTTTGACTCTTTATAAAATCAAGGGCGGATGTTATGTACTCATCTGTAACTCTCTCAATTCCTTCCCTCAGTTTTCCAGCAGCATAACTCAGTGGCTTGGACAAGAGGTCAGCATAAAGGCATGTCGATGTCACGGCTTCGAAGATTGCATTCCCAAAGTATCCTTGAGGGAGGGGTGGTTTGAACCGATTGCGGCCGTCAGCTCCAAGGCGAACTCTTGTTGGTTGACAATTATCGCCTGCACGTGCCTTGCATGCACACCTCCAGATGTGGCCGGCGACAGCTTCGTATCGAGAATAGGGTCGTGCCAACACCATGTTTTGATTGGCTTCCTTCTGCAGTTCCTCAACTTGCTCTTTGGTGACTTTTAGTAAAACAGCACTAGTTTCCTTCTTTTGCTCTGCTTTAGTGTCGGAGCAACCTATTAAGAGCGGTGGTTTTGAGAACGCTATATGATCAAAACATGGACGCACAGGCGGTGCTTCACGTGATCGTAACATAGTTCGATCATGAAATGGCATCTCATCGCACCCCAGATCCTCTCCACGAGCCAACTTAGCCCATGCGTTGGTGAAGTTCATTGCAGCCCGTCCATCAGCCACGATGTGGGATATGGCCGTTCCAACACAAAGCCCGCCACAAGGAAATCTTGTTAGTTGCACCAGCAACAAGGGCTGCTCCTCAATTGAAGTAGTAGTATAATCAACTCTAGGGAAAAGATGTTGGATTATCCCGTTTGGTGTAAAATCACCAAATTCGTCCAGAGTTGATTCAGAGTAAGCTTCCGTCAGTTGCGCTCCCATAGCGTTGCAATGAAGTTGCAGTCGGCCTCCTTCGATCCAGTGTAGCCGGCCAGCAAGTGGGTAGTAGTGAACCAATGCACGGCTCAGGGAGTTCTTCATTGTCTCAATTGAAAATGGTATAATATTGGTGTTGTTGTTGGGTTTGTAAACGATGATGAGAGGTGCATGAGTCCACTGCATCGCTTGGTCGCTCTCCGATAACAATAAAAGGCCATTTGGGGTTGGCTCGCTTGGAACGATTAGGCAACTGGACTTGAAGTTTATCATTTTAGGATTCAGAGTACTTCAGTAAATGGATTTCTATGCGTCAAAAGATGACCTAAATGAAACACACACACATATAGAATGCCAAATTGATAAAAGCTGCCGTAGACGAGAAGTCGTAGGACATATGATATTAATTAGAAGGACCAGTGCACTGACTTCTCATCTATGATATTAATTAGAAGGACCAGTGCAACGACTTCTCATCTATGATATTAATTAGAAGGACCAGTGCAAAATAATTATATATACGTACATGGTCTATCTAATTATTGTCTATTTGGGATTGTAATTTCACAAGAATAATAATCTGCATTTTTAAAAGATATTACAAAACGTAATGCGTCTGGCATTATAATTTAAAAAAGCATTTAATTTAAAATAGGAAAAAAAAAAATTTGTGATTTTAATAAGCAAACTAGATGGTGCTTATTTGAAAATGTGCGAATTTAAAGCAAAATCACGATTTCGCTTAAAAAAATATTTGGGGCAATATTTACCTATTTGGCTATGAAATCACAATTATATACTAATGTTATCTAAACACTTAATTGATAAAAAAAAACATTTTTTAACATGTTTTACCAAACGCTTGTACGATTTTAAAAATATAATTTTTAAAAACATAATTTTAAAAATCTCACTTATTGAAATCACACTCCCAAATGAACCCTTAATATCATATGTCCTACAACTTCTCGTCTATGGTAGCTTTTATCAATTTGGCATTATCGTCCTTCCCTGTCTTCTTTATATCATTGTCCTTGCAATATCTTTTCCTAGGTGCCATTTAACCAAAAACACAATGGTAAAAATTATCATTGAATTAGTAAATTTTAAATTTAATGATAATTTTGGATGTATCACATTAAAGATTTAGGATAAATGCAAAATTGGTATATGTGATTGACCTAAATTACAAATCANAAAAAAAACATTTTTTAACATGTTTTACCAAACACTTGTATGATTTTAAAAATATAATTTTTAAAAACATAATTTTAAAAATCCCACTTATTGAAATCACACTCCCAAATGAATCCTTAATATCATATGTCCTACAACTTCTCGTCTATGGTAGCTTTTATCAATTTGGCATTATTGTCCTTCCCTGTCTTCTTTATATCATTGTCCTTGCAATATCTTTTCCTAGGTGCCATTTAACCAAAAACACAATGGTAAAAATTATCATTGAATTAGTAAATTTTAAATTTAATGATAATTTTGGATGTATCACATTAAAGATTTACGATAAATGCAAAATTGGTATATGTGATTGACCTAAATTACAAATCACTGCATGTGGTATAACAAATAATTTATGTCCATAGTATAAAAAATAATTTATAAGTCATTAGGATAAACCAAAATAACAGTGTACTCCCTAAAATCAATTTCCATTAAGTAACTTAACAGAACATGTTACTTTGTCACGTCATACTGCTATAATAAATTAACTTAATATCATATATTCCCAAAATTTTACTTCGTGCATAATCCTCCCTCACTTTCATTTTCCCCACCACGATTTTGTAGTATTTTACGAGAATTTGATGGTCACATTTTGCGAACCGGCAGATGAAGATGAAAATGAGAAAGAGTTACGCACAGTAAAATTTTGGGGATATATGAAATTAGGTTAATTTACTGTAACCGTATGACGTGGAGTGAGAGCTGATGTAATCTCAGCTAGCGTTGTAAAATGATGTGAAAAATTTTAAAGTGTCATTTTTTTAAGGAAAATGCTAAGTGTTCTTCTAATGTTTTCCTAGTGTCCCTCAATTGTGATGTTGCTTTTAAAATCACCAATAGATTAAAAGTTAATAATGATAATCTCAAATTCAACGGTAATTTTAAAAGTCACGTTACAATTGGAAGGACACCAGAAGAACACTAAAAGAGCACCTAACATTTCTTCCTTTTTTTTTTTCAAAGTTATAAATTAATAATAACACTAGATATGAAGTGGCAAAGTGACAGATTTTGTTTAAATTACTTTACGAAAATTAATTTCAAAGAGTAAACTATTATTTTTTAGACCAACTACAAAGACGTATAAAGTATTTTTTATATTACATGAATAAATTTATAATTTAAGTTAACTAAATGACCAATTGTACATTTATTCTTAAAGATTATATACATGAGAGTGTAAATCGATATTCAATTGAGAGCCACCAATTTGTTGTCGGTGCCACAAGTTGGCTTCGGCCTTGGAGAAAGAAAGATAAGAATCAATCGGTTCATATTGCTCGACATATATATTCGGAATATTTATTTGGTAGTTTTCATCTGAAGCCAATTAATTCAGTGGGGTTTGCTTTCAACAATATTGTAGGCACATTTCCCGGGTGAAACAGAAGTAGCCATCAACTTCATCTTCAACCATGCATTGCATAGATGAGGCTTTTATTTCTTGGCTCAATTATTTTGGATAATAAATGTTTAATTTTTGTCTTTTTTTAATGTTAAAAAAAAAAAAAGAAGTAAAGAAAAAAATGTCTGAAGTAATAATATCTTTTTTTTTTTTTGGTTTTTTTTTTTAAAAAATGATATTTTTCTTCATAATAATGACATTTTTTTAGGCAAGGATGTGGCTTTTATTTCTGGAAAAATGTTAAAAGGCTCAATTATTTTGTCCAACAAATGTTTGACTTTTGCCTTCTTTTGTAATTTTTTTTTTAAAAAATGTAATTATTTTTTACTCCCATAAACTACATCGCTTTTACACTTTCTCTCACGAATTACCAACTATGATACTTGACCCCATCAAACTACCATCTTATGACATTCTCTTCCCTTCCGTTAGTCAAATGAGTTAAAATTAACAGTCAACGATCATGTGACTTGCATGTGACATTTTAATTTTTTTTCCTTCCACTTTTGCCCTTACTTCTCATGTGTTGGAATGAGGTTTAGGAGGGTATAAGCATCATTTTACTAATCTGAAATGAGGGCAAAAGTGGAAGAAAAAAAATTAAAATGACACATGCAAGTCATATGACCATTGACCGTTAACTTTAAACACTTTGACTGACGAAAGGGGAAAAAGTATCATAAGATGGTAGTTTGATGGGGTCAAGTATCATAGTTGGTAGTTCATTGAGAGAAAGTGTCAAGGCGCAATAGTTAATGAGGGCAAAAGGTAATACAAAAAAATGAAAAAAAAAAAATGCCTAAGAAATAATATTTACTGGGATCAAGTATCATCTATCAGCCATATAGCATAACGTGGTTGTTTAGACATTTTATCCTTTCTGAGTGCAATTTTATATTTGTATAAATAAATTTGCGTCGTGGTTGTGAGGATTTTGATTATTAACTGCCTGCTGATGTTATTTAAGTAATTTATGGTCATTTCTGAAACATTTGATTTTGTAGATTGCACAAGATTGGAGGCAGGCTCTGACACTTAAGAAGACTATTGAAGATAAAATTGCTAAAGGTAATGGCTGGAATTTTTATCTACTTTGAATTGCATAGTCGCATTGGACTGAAGTAATTTTGAATGCATTTGTTGGAATGCAGATGGTGTTATTGGAATAGACATCACGGCCACTGCAGTGGGACTTCTTGCTGGTGGGATTGCTGCAGCCCAGGGACGGAACTAGAGTTAGAAATGGGGGG
>CM017327.1:2638034-2678384 GCA_006937295.1 Carpinus fangiana | reverse complement strand
TTTTTTTTTTTTTTTTTTTTTTTTTTTTTTTTTTTTCTTTATGTTTGTAGGTGTTCTCCAACCAGATCAGCAACTTCGGCTTTTCCACTATGCGTCCGTCTACCTTCCACCGTGTTGTGCCGTTCATCTTCTCCTCGACTGCTGTTGTCGCTTGCTTGTTGTTTGTTTGCATTTTTTATTTTGAAGGACCCTTGATGTATATATCTTCTACATTAAAAAAACAAAAAAACAAAACAAAACAAAACAAAACAAAAAACGAAACAAAAACAAAAACAAAAAACATATATAAGCCAACATCACAATGTATGCAAGCCAAGAAAACCCGACTATTATAAAGAGGAAAGTAATTACCAAAATAGTTAACATGATAAAAAAAAACAATTAAATTATTATTTTTTTTAAAAAAAAAAAAAAAAAAACTAAGAAAGAAAGCTAGAAAAGTTAAAATAAATACCCTAGAATTTAACCTCACCGATGATCCATCATCATCGCTACTAATTGACAAATGGCTTCTTTAGATCAATTATGTATCCTCGTGGAAGAACTAAAGGAATCCATGCATTGTGTTGGCAAACAAAATGCTATGACGAGAGATCCTTCATCTGCAGGACCTGACATGATAATTATCTTGCCATTAGAATGCAAGATTCCTGGACCCACGTATATAGGTTTGCCCCATCCAAAATCTACACTATACAAAGGCAAATTGATCCAGCTACCGATATTGACATTGGGATTCCTTAAGAAAGGTGCTTCAGTGTATCCCCTGATGTGGAAGTTTTTCCTCAGAGGAGCCGCATCTTTTTGACTCGTTATAAAATCAAGAGCAGATGTACGTTATATATATACTCATCGGTAACTCTCAATTGCTTCCCTGATCAGTTTCCCAGTAGCATAACTCAATGGCTTGGACAAGATGTCAGCATAAAGACACGTCGATCGATGTCACGGCAGTAAAGATTGCATTCCCAAAGTATCCTTGAGGGAGCGGTAATTTGGGATTAGACTTATATGTTGTTATTAAAATAACAGCATGTATACTGTAGTAAAAGCAATGGTTGAGATTGAATATCTCAAAATCTTTTTTTTTTATTTTCTCTTTCCTATTAAAAGCTTTTAAAAATAAGTCAACTCTGAAATTTAATCACAACCGTTGTTTTTACGACAGCATACATGCTGTAATTGATTGCGGCCGTCAGCTATGAGGATAACTCTTGTTGGTTGACAATCATCGCATGCACGTGCCTTGTATGCACACTTCCAAATGTGGTCGGCGACAACTTCGTATTGAGAACAGGGTCGTGCCAACACAATGTTTTGATTGGCTTTCTTCAAGAGTTCCTCAACTTGCTCTTTGGTGACTTTGAGTAAGACAACACTAGTTTCCTTTTTTTGCTACGCTTTAGTGTCGAAACAACCTATTAAGAGTGGTGGTTTTGAGAACACTATATGATCAAAATGTAAAAGCACTAGCGATACTTCTGTGGGCCACGTGTCAAGTTGATGGCCTTAAGATCTCTAAGGAGAGATTCTAGCCATCAATCGGCTCCCCTCCAGACCATTTTGGACTGGAGAGGAGCTGAATCCCACTCAAATGAGATTTGTTAATTGACTTTGCCACATCAGCATCGTCATTAATAATGTCTGATGGTGTTTTAAACTGCATTCTTTACAACAATGCCTGATGGTGTTTCAATTTTTCAATCGTTGTTTCGCAATGAAAAATTATACTTTTTTTTTTTTTTTTTGCTAGAACAAGTATTTTCAATTATATTAATATTTTCATTTTTTTTTTATCTTTATTTCCGGTGCTTATATTCTTCCTCTTTTTTTTTACCCTTATTTTTTTTCTTTCTAATTTATATATTATTTTTTAATTAAATGATTACTTTTATTTTGTAAATTTTACATCAAATTCAGAAAATAACAGTGAGATAGCTAGAGTTTCTTATCGTTATTTTTTGTTGATAATTTTTTAGTCAAGTCCATGATCATACCTTTATATAGGTTTCAAAGACTTATAAGCATTAAGGGCTAAGAAATCTTAATTATTACAAATAAAGACTTCCAATTACTAATTAACAATGATTCCTTAAAGTACCCTTATAAACCAACACTCGGAAAACAAATCATAAACCAGCTTAAGATAACAACGAAAATCCTACTTTCGGTTGTTGCCTCCACGCACATTCAAACTTTTCTACTCCCATCCATCCACGTGAATCACTTATTATGAAAAACCCTTGATTTCTTCTGCGTCAAAAGATAACCTAAATGGAAAACAAAAGTTAAGATATATTTAAGCCATCCACACAAGGTATGCTAGAGAATAAAACCCAATAGAAATAGGGAAGTAATTACAACAACAGTAAACAGCTGACATGAAAAAGAAAAAGAAACCTAGAGCAGTTAAATAAATATACTAGAATTTAACTTCTAAATCATGATATGAGATGAGAGATACTTGAATAAAATAAAAATAAATAAACAAATGGGCTATATATAACTCACCGAAGATCCATCATCATCACTCTAATTGACAGATGACTTCCTAAAATCGATCATATATCCTCGTAGAAGAACTTTTTGAAGGAATCTATGCATTGTGTTTGCAAACACAATGCTATGACGAGAGATCCTTCATCTGCAGGACCTGACATGATAATTATCTTGCCATCAGAATGCAAGATCCCTGGACCCATGTATATAGGTTTTCCCCATCCAAAATCTACACTATAGAAAGACAAACTGATCCAGCTGCCGATACTAACATTGGGATTCCCTAAGAAATTGATATCAGTGTTTCCCCTGACGTGGAAGTTTTTCCTCAGAGGAGCCACATCTTTTTGACTCGTTATAAAATCAAGAGCGGATGTTATGTACTCATCTGTAACTCTCTCAATTCCTTCCCTCAGTTTTCCAGCAGCATAACTCAGTGGCTTGGACAAGAGGTCAGCATAAAGGCATGTCGATGTCACAGCATCGAAGGTTGCATTCCCAAAGTATCCTTGAGGGAGAGGTGGTTTGAACCGATTGCGGCCGTCAGCTCCAAGGCGAACTCTTGTTGGTTGACAATTATCGCCTGCACGTGCCTTGCATGCACACCTCCAGATGTGGCCGGCGACAGCTTCGTATCTAGAATAGGGTCGTGCCAACACCATGTTTTGATTGGCTTTCTTCTGCAGTTCCTCAACTTGCTCTTTGGTGACTTTTAGTAAAACAGCACTAGTTTCCTTCTTTTGCTCTGCTTTAGTGTCGGAGCAACCTATTAAGAGTGGTGGTTTTGAGAACGCTATATGATCAAAACATGGACGCACAGGCGGTGCTTCACGTGATCGTAACATGGTTCGGTCATGAAATGGCATCTCATCGCACCCCAGATCCTCTCCACGAGCCAACTTAGCCCATGCGTTGGTGAAGTTCATTGCAGCCCGTCCATCAGCCACGATGTGGGATATGGCCGTTCCAACACAAATCCCGCCACAAGGAAATCTTGTTAGTTGCACCAGCAACAAGGGCTGCTCCTCAATTGAAGTAATACTGTAATCAACTCTAGGGAAAAGATGTTGGATTGTCTCGTTTGGTGTAAAATCACCAAATTCGTCCAGAGTTGATTCAGAGTAAGCTTCCGTCAGTTGCGCTCCCATGGCGTTGCAATGAAGTTGCAGTCGGCCTCCTTCGATCCAGTGTAGCCGGCCAGCCAGTGGGTAGTAGTGAACCAATGCACGGCTCAGGGAGTTCTTCATTGTCTCAATTGAAAATGGTATAATATTGGTGTTGTTGTTGGGTTTGTAAACGATGATGACAGGTGCATGAGTCCACTGCATCGCTTGGTCGCTCTCCGATAACAATAAAAGGCCATTTGGGGTTGGCTCGCTTGGAACGATTAGGCAACTAGACTTGAAGTTTATCATTTTAGAATTCAGAGTACTTCAGTAAATGGATTTCTATGCGTCAAAAGATGACCTAAATGAAACACACACACATATATAATGCCAAATTGATAAAAGGTGCCATAGACGAGAAGTCGTAGGACATATGATATTAATTAGAAGGACCAGTGCAAAATAATTATATATACGTACACTGGTCTATCTAATTATTGTGCATTTGAGATGGTAATTTCACAAGAATAATAATCCGCATTTTTAAAAGATATTGTAAAACATAATGCATCTGGCATTACGATTTAAAAAGCATTTAATTTAAAATAGGAAAAAAAAAATTTGCGATTTCAATAAGCAAACTAGATAGTGCTTATTTGAAAAAGTACAAATTTAAACCAAAATCACGATTTCGCTTAAAAAAATATTTGGGGCAATATTTATCTATTTGGCTATGAAATCGCAATTATATACTAATGTTATCTAAACACTCAATTGATAAAAAAACATATTTTAACATGTTTTACCAAACACCTGTGCGATTTTAAAAAGTAACAATTTTAAAAACACAATTCTTAAAAACGTAATTTTTAAAATCTTACTTATTGAAATCACACTCTCAAATGAACCCTTAATATCATATGTCCTACGCCTTCTCGTCTATGGCAGCTTTTATCAATTTGGCATTATCGTCCTTCCCTGTCTTCTTTGTATCATTGTCCTTGCAATATATTTTCCTAGGTGCCATTNAACAAACAATCATCAACCAAAATAAATATGTAAACAAAACTTTAAAGACACAGAAATTTGGTTACGAAGAGGAAACCACTTAGAAAACTTTCTAAATGTAAAACCTCTCCGGGGCAGTCAAACTCAGAAAATCACTTCACTATGTAAGAATAAGAATTACAAGGAGTTCATACTTACAACCCTTCGTATTTGACACTTCCTTGCATAAGTCAAGTGGCCCGCTTGACTTCTACCGCAGTAGCCCTTTCCAGAACGTCTGGTACAATTCTTCTAAGTGATTTTCCTTCACCGGAACTCTGGTTGACTTCAATTTGTTAATCAAGAATATTTCCTCTAAGAGAGATTCTTACGTTCAATTCTATATCTCTATATCTCTCTCTCTTAGCTCTCTATGTATTCAATCACTGAATACATACCTAATACAAAGCCCATGACCTAGAATAAATAGAGAAACACCTTCAATTAAAACGGCGGTGTCCGGACATAGATAAGGATGTGTCCGGACACAACTAGGGTTAAAACCATNCACGTCATACTGCTATAATAAATTAACTTAATATCATATATTCCCAAAATTTTACTTCGTGCATAATCCTCCCTCACTTTCATTTTCCCCACCACGATTTTGTAGTATTTTACAAGAATTTGACGGTCACATTTTGCGAACCGGCAGACGATGATGAAAATGAGAAAGAGTTACGCACAGAGTAAAATTTTGGGGATATATGAAATGAGGTTAATTTACTGTAACCGTATGACGTGGAGTGAGAGCTGATGTAATCTTAGCTAGCGTCGTAAAATGATGTGGAAAATCTGAAAGTGTCATTTTTTTAAGGAAAATGATAAGTGTTCTTCTAATGTTCTCCTAGTGTCCCTCAATTGTGATGCTGCTTTTAAAATTATCAATAGATTAAAAGTTAATAATGATAATTTCAAATTCAACGGTAATTTTAAAAGTCACGTCACAATTGGAAGGATACCAAAAGAACACTAAAAGAGTACCTAACATTTCTCCTTTTTTTTTTTTCAAAGTTAGAAATTAATAATAACACTAGATATGAAGTAGCAAAGTGACAGATTTTGTTTAAATTACTTTACAAAAATTAATTTTAAAGAGTAAATTGTTATTTTTTAGGCCAACTACAAAGTATTTTTTATATTACATGAATAAATTTATAATTTAAGTTAACTACAATGACCAATTTTACATTTATTCTTAAAGATTATATAGATGAGAGTGTAAATCGATATTCAATTGAGAGCGACCAATTTGTTGTCGGTGACCAATTTGTTGTCGGTGCCACATATATATAAGAACTTCCATAATAGGGCTGCAGCTTGTTTGGGCTTCACGCATAGGTGCGCTCGATCGCAATCGGGCTGCGATCGATCGCACTGTGATCGATCTCCTTCTTTTGCGCACGAACGTAGGTGCGTTCGATCCTCTTCTTGGGCGCTCGAGCGCTGGTGCACTCGACCGCAGGTATCCTGCGCTCGTTCGCACTTACAGCCTCCAGCTCCTTCTGGAGCTTCTTCTAGTTTTTCTCCAAATTCTCTTCCGTTAAGCCCTAAACTTTCTTTTCTTCCAAAGGCCTATAAAACAGAGAAAACACAAAAAGAAGTAAAATAGAACAAAATAACATACACTAAAGGCATAACAAACATAAATTAAGGGGCTTAAATGTGAATATTTAAGCACTTATCATTGCTCCCACTTCCTCAGTAACAAATCTCCTGCAACTCTCCATTGCTCCTGTGGCTAATATTATCTATTCTTGGGTTCAGGCTTTATAATATTCTCTTGTCGTGTTGTCTCTCGCTACCTCGTCTCCTCCCTCAGCCGCCAGCTCCGTCGCCAGCAGCCTTCGGTGTGTTTTCTTTCACACACTCTCTTTATCTCTCATCCTCCACCATGTATGCATGATTTTATTTCTGATTGAATGTGGTGGATTTCAATTTAGGCGATTCTTGTTACAAGCAATCGGTGTTGTTGTTGCTCACTGGATCTTTCTTCTTATTGTTGTGTATTCTCTTTGTTGAGAGGAAATATGATTCACTTGAAACGGATTTAATTGCTGTGTATTCTTATTCAGTGTGTATTCTCAATCCCATTTGGAACCCCCGGCCCAGTTCGTTCTTCATCAGATTGGTCGATTGTTCTCAAGGAGGATGCTAAGCATTTGACACTCTGGCAGGGCATGCAATCCCTATGGAAAAGCAAGTATTCCAATTTTGGGCTCTGTCATTGGTTTCACAACTTCCCATCGATTTTGGGCCCTGTTCATTCTGCATCAGATTGGTCGATTGTTCTCAAGGAGGATGCTAAGCATTTGGCACTCTGGCAGGGCATGCAATCTCTATTCATAACATTTTCTATTTTTTTTTTTTAAGTAAGAAATTAACAATAGCACTAGGTATGAAGTGGCAAAGTGACAGATTTTGTTTAAATTACTTAACAAAAATTAATTTCAGAGAATAAACTGTTATTTTTTAGGTCAACTATAAAGACCTATAAAGTTTTTTTTTATATTACATGGAGTAATTTATAATTTAAGTCAACCATAATGACCAATTTTTACATTTATTCCTACATATTACATATTTGAGAGTGTACATCGACATTCAATTGAGAGCCACAAGTTGGCTTCGGCCTTAGAGAAAATATCGCTCGACATGTCACATATATATTCGGATTCGGAATATTTATTTGGTAGTTTTCAGCTAAAAGCCAATTAATTCGGGGTTTGCTCAGAAAACAACTAAACATTGATGCATCCAACTCTGGCCCGCATATTTCGGTACCGGTGCAGAAGGAGGAAAGGCACATTTCCCGGTGGAAACATAAGTAGCCATCAACTTCATCTTCAACCATGCATTGCATGGATTGAATTTTTGTCCTTTTTATGTAATTAAAAAAAAAAAGTTGAAGCAATAATATTTATTTTTTATCTTTTTTTTTTTTTTTTTTTTTATAGAAAAAAATGGTATTTTTCTTAATAATAGTGACATTTTTTTGAGAAAAATGTTAAAGATTCAACTATTTTTTATCTAAATGATTAGTATTAGCGTCCGCTAATATACTGGTGGGAATTGGACGCTAATAGTCAACCCAAATGATTAGTACTAGTGTCCGCTAATATACTGGCGAAAATTATACCAGAGGCGGGAAAACAAGTAGGGTCGACAAAATAACTATTAGCGTAATAAACTATCAGCGTCCACTTAAAAAATAAAAAAATAAATTAAAACTAGAAGTTCAATAGCGTCCACACAAAGTGGACGTTGATGTCATATCATCAACATCCACACAAAGTGGACATTGAAGATATATCAATATCGTCCACTTTCAATGTGGACGCTGAAGATATGTCATTAGCGTCCACTAAATTGGACGCTAATCCTCTAGTTTAAAAAAACAAATAAAAATACAAGATTAACAGCGTCCACTTTGAGTGGGCGCTGATGAAGTATCAATAGCGTCCACTTTCAACTTGGACGCTGAAGAAATATCATTAGTGTCCAATTTAGTGGATGTTAGCTAATGCTCTAGTAAAAAAATAAAAATACAAGATCAACAGCGTCCACTCTGAGTGGATGCTGATGATGTATCAATAGTGTCCACTTTCAATGTGGACGTTAAAGGCACTTTCTACCATGGGATTACATTCATTTGTCTTCTTATCCTTTGATTCTTATCTTTTTGTAGCGCCCAGTACGTAATAATCCTCATTTATTGAGAATCTCTATCTAATTATATGGGCAATATGGTTTTCTTCTTAATTAATGAAGATTATATGTTATTTTATTTTATTTTTTTGAAGAATGAAGATTATATGTTAAGAGAAGATATGGCTCCAGGTTGAAGTCTGATGGTGTTTTAAACTGCATTCTTTACAACAATGCCTGATGGTGTTTCTATTTTTCAATCGTTGTTTCGCAATGAAAAATTATACTTTTTTTTTTTTTTTTTGCTAGAACAAGTATTTTCAATTATATTAATATTTTCATTTTTTTTTTATCTTTATTTCCGGTGCTTATATTCTTCCTCTTTTTTTTTACCCTTATTTTTTTTCTTTCTAATTTATATATTATTTTTTAATTAAATGATTACTTTTATTTTGTAAATTTTACATCAAATTCAGAAAATAACAGTGAGATAGCTAGAGTTTCTTATCGTTATTTTTTGTTGATAATTTTTTAGTCAAGTCCATGATCATACCTTTATATAGGTTTCAAAGACTTATAAGCATTAAGGGCTAAGAAATCTTAATTATTACAAATAAAGACTTCCAATTACTAATTAACAATGATTCCTTAAAGTACCCTTATAAACCAACANCTTATGAAGGACCCTTGCTTTCTTTGCATCAAAAGATGACCTAAATGGAGAACAAAATTTAAGATGCATATAAGCCATCCACACAAGGTATGCAAGAGAAGAAAACCCAATAGAAAGAGGGGAGTAATTACAACAACAGTCAACAGTAAACAGTTGACATGAAAAAGAAAAAAGAAACCTAGAGCAGTTTACATAAATATACTAGAATTTAACTTCTAAAACCATATGAGATGAGAGATGCTTGAATAAAAAAATAAAAAATAAAATTAGGCTATAACTCACCGAAGATCCATCATGATCACTACAGATGACTTCTTAAGATTGATCGACCATATATATCCTCGTAGAAGAACTTTTTGAAGGAATCCATACATTGTGTTTGCAAACACAATGCTATGATGAGAGATCTTTCATCTGTAGGACTTGGCATGACAAATATCTTGCCATCGGAATGCAAGATCCCTGGACCCACGTATACAGGCTTTCCCCATCCAAAATCTACACTATACAAAGGCAAATTGATCCAGCTACCGATATTGAGATTAGGATTCCCTAAGAAAGTTGCTCCACTGTATCCCCTAATGTGGAAGTTTTTCCTCAGAGGAGCCACATCTTTTTGACTCGTTATAAAATCAAGAGCAGATGTTATATACTCATCTGTAACTCTCTCAATTGCTTCTCTCAGCTTCCCAGCAGCATAACTCAGTGGCTTGGACAAGAGGTCAGCATAAAGGCTTGTCGATGTCACGGCATCGAAGATTGCATTCCCAAAGTATCCTTGAGGGAGAGGTGGTTTGAACCGATTGCGGCCGTCAGCTCCAAGACGAACTCTTGTTGGTTGACAATCATCGCCTGCACGTGCCTTGCACGCACACCTCCAGATGTGGCCAGCGACAGCTTCGTATCTAGAATAGGGTCGTGCCAACACCATGTTTTGATTGGCTTTTTTCAGGAGTTCCTCAACTTGCTCTTTGGTGACTTTGAGTAAGACAGCACTAGTTTCCTTCTTTTGCTCTGCTTTAGTGTCGGAGCAACCTATTAAGAGTGGTGGTTTTGTGAACGCTATATGATCAAAACATGGACGCACAGGCGGTGCTTCACGTGATCGTAACATAGTTCGATCATGAAATGGCATCTCATCGCACCCCAGATCCTCTCCACGAACCAACTTAGCCCATGCGTTGGTGAAGTTCATTGCAGCCCGTCCATCAGCCACAATGTGGGATATGGCAATTCCAACGCAAAGACCACCACAAGGAAATCTTGTTAGTTGCGCCAAGAACAAGGGCTGCTCCTCAATTGAAGTAGAACTGTAATCAACTCTAGGGAAAAGATGTTGGATTATCCCGTTTGGTGTAAAATCACCAAATTCGTCCAAATCTGATTCAGAGTAAGCTTCTGTCAGTTGCGCTCCCATGGCGTTGCAATGAAGTTGCAGTCGGCCACCTTCGATCCAGTGTAGCCGGCCAGCTAGTGGGTAGTAGTGAACCAATGCACGGCTCAGGGAGTTCTTCATTGTCTCAATTGAAAATGGTTTAATGGTGTTGTTGTTGGGTTTGTAAATGAAGATGAGAGGTGTATGACTCCACTGCCTCACTTGGTCGCACTCAGATAACAATAAAAGGCCATTTGGGGTGGGCTCGCTTGGAACGATCATGCAAGTAGACTTGAAGCTTATCATTTTTGGTTCAGACTTCAGTATATGGATTTCTATGCCTTAAAACTTTGGTTTTTGTTTCTTATATAAGGATAGAGTTGCAAGAGGAAAATTAAAAAAGAAAAAAAAAAAAAATTCATTTATAAAATGTTATGCGCATGTCCTTCTAATCAATAAAATATCAGATGTCCTACGGCTACTCATCTATTTGGCACTATATATATATAGCACATGCTCCTGAGTAATTATATAAGGCTTATTTATGTCTTACTAAGAATAATGCAACTATTAAAATTATCATTAGATTTGTAATTAATTATTATTGAGTTTTGATTAAAAGATAATTTTAATAATCACATTATTATAGTATGACACAAATAAACTTTCTAGAATTACTCCGTGTTCCTTGCCTGTCTTCTTTGTATCATGCATTATCCTTGCAATATTTTTTGTTAGGTGGCATTTAATTAACCAAAGAGGCATCTCTAATAGTATCCTGCATCGATCTATGGCAGTGTCTTGTTGTGTTTGGACAACAGTGTACGTGAAACATTTGTTATCATAAATATCCAAGCGCGAACTGTTGGGTGAATAAGTGAATTCAATTGACAGCCACCAATTTGTAGTCGGTGCCACAAGTTGCCTTCGAGATAGAAAGATAAGAATTGATCGGTTCATGTTGCTCGACATACATGTCCAGAATATTTAATTATTTGGTAGTTTTCAGCTAAAAGCCAATTAATTCAGTGGGCTTTGCTTCCAACAATATTTAATATTGGTTGGCTAAACACTGATGCATCCAGGCTTGTCCTACAGGATACATGCCCTTAAAAAATTAAATGGTGAAGATTTTATTAAAGTAATCTAAGGGTTAAGATGTGTCATAATAAATATTAATTTTTTCTTTTATTTATCATTTTATTTATTTATTAGTATTTATTATGATAGATCATCACCCTTCAAAAACATTTCAATTAATTCAATGAAATTTTTACCATTCAATTTATAATGACATCTATGCTATAATTTTTAACTACAACATACAAATCAAATCCCATCCTCTCCACGAGCCAACTAATTAGCCCATGCGTCAGTGAAATTCATTGCAGCCCGTCCATCAGCCACAATGTGGGATATGGCAATTCCAACACAAAGACCACCACAAGGAAATCTTGTTAGTTGCGCCAAGAACAAGGCCAGGGCCGCTCCTCAATTGAAGTAGAACTGTAATCAACTCTAGGGAAAAGGTGTTGGATTATCCCGTTTGGTGTAAAATCACCAAATTCGTCCAAATTTGATTCAGAGTAAGCTTCCATCAGTTGCGCTCCCATGGCGTTGCAATGAAGTTGCAGTCGGCCACCTTCGATCCAGTGTAGCCGGCCAGTTAGTGGGTAGTAGTGAACCAATGCACGGCTCAGGGAGTTCTTCACTGTCTCAATTGAAAATGGTTTAATGGTGTTGTTGTTGGGTTTGTAAATGATGATGAGAGGTGTATGAGTCCACGCCATCACTTGGTCGCTCTCCGATAACAATAAAAGGCCATTTGGGGTTGGCTCGCTTGGAACGATCATGCAAGTAGACTCGAAGCTTATCATTTTGGTTCAGATTACTTCAGTATATGGATAACATATGCATATAATATATAGGCCAACCACACAAGGTACGCAAGCCAAGAAAACCAAATTAATAGAAAGAGGGAAGTAATTATAAGAACGGCTAACAGTTAACATGACAAAGGAAAAAGAAAGAGACCTACCTAGGTAGACTTTTTTCTCCTTTTTCTTTCTGTTTTTTTTTTTTTTTCGTCTTTCTAATCATTATAAATAAATTGGGCTATATAACTTACCAAAAGATCCATCATCTTGATCACTACTTTACTAACAAAATATGACCGCTTTGTAATTTTAACCTTCAAAATTTATAAAGTGAAATATCAAACTGTAACAATTTTTTTTTTTTCTAAATCAAACTGTAACAATTATTAACCCATTTTATAAGTACTTCTGTTTGTTTGAATAAAAATTAGGTGACATGCGTCGCTCATAATTTTTTAGCTCTTAAACTCTAAAACTACCATGTTCGTTAAGTGTTTGAAAAATAAAAACACAAAATAAAATAAAAAGTCATTTATAAAATTATTATGCATAGTCCTTCTAATTAATGTAGTGGTTATCACTAAAATATCTGATGTCCTACGGCTTTTCATCTATTTGGCACTATATATCTAGCACGTGTTCCTTGCCTGTCTTCTTTGTATCATTGTCCTTGCAATATCTTTTTTTTTTTAGGTGGCATTTAACAAAAAAAGGCATCTCTAAGTAGTATCCTGCACGGCTGCACTTATGGCAGTGTCTTGTTGTGTTTGGAAAGCAGTGAAAATCTTCAGCGGGTTAGCCACACGACAAATGCTTTACAAATTCTCACTTTTACATTCTTGATTGCATATTTTTTGACACAATAATAAATTTTAAATTTAACGATAATTTTGAATTGATAACATTAAAGATAAGAACAAATTGGTTCATATTGCTTGACATGTACATATATCCAAAATATTTATTGAGGCTTTTATTTCCCCCGAAACAGTAGTCAGTAGCTAAGCCTTCAAACCATATGTCCCATGCACCCCCACACCAGACCTTGTCAATTCCTGTAGCATTAAAGATACCACCAACCATGAGGGGTAGTGGCGCCCATACCTTCAGGTATGATAATCATACAAGATCCGCATGGTCACCATCCATTTATTACTTGAATTATTAGCAATTAAAATAATAAAGGTGAAAGAATTTTTATGAGATTTATTTGTCCGAATAAGAGGCAGACTACTCAAAATAAGCCCATTACAACTTTTAGCATGTACAACTTTATAAATAAATAAAATCAAAGTATTCTTCTATTCAAATTTCCTCTATTGATGTTTTGAGCACCCCCTTTATCATTAGATGTGATGCCATATTTGCTTCACTTTTGTTGTGCATCACGACTCAAGATCGGAAACTGTACAAAACAATCTTTACATGCATCTTCAATCAACATACTAGCTATATCTCTGTCACAGTTGGTCTTTTGGATGAAAAACATTAACAATCTCCCGGGCACCACCTTCCAAAATAACATTTCGTATGCCTAGACCTCTACCAAAAAATATTGTCTTCCAAGCCGCATAAGCCTCTGCCATTGTTGGGTTGGAGATATATGAAAAAGACAAGCACATTTATGCCAAGACCTTACCCATACCTTTCCCTTACAATAACACTCACATCCATCAACTTTCTAGTCTTATCAATAGCTATATACCAATTTATTTTATATACAGCATCTGGAGGTGTTTTCCACTAAGGGATCACATTCATTTGTCTTCTTACCCCCTGATTCTTGTCTTTCTGTACCACCCCGTAATAATTCTCATTTATTGAGAATCTCTATCCAATTATATGGACATGATTTTCTTCTTAATTAATGAAGATTATATTTCAATAGAAGATATGGCTCCAGTTGAATCAGTTCTTAGGTGACGGTGATAATTAATGTTAGAAGGTAATACTACTCTTCACATTCATTTTACACAGGTTGATGCAATATATTTTAAGTGACTTGTCATGTTAGTTACTTAAGAAAAAACCACTTAAAACATGTTATGTCAACATGCAATGTGAGATAAGTAGGAAAAAATTGGTTTAAAAAGTAGCATTACATATATTAGAATGTTAATTTGGGTTTAATGTACCAACCAACAAGTAATATTACTCTTCGATCACACCAATTTATTACACTCATTTCACTCCAAAGTCATTAGAAAAAATGGATAATGGCTCGGCACTAAGGCTATTATTCACATCTCAAAGCATATATAATTCTTTTTAAGACTTATGAAGTAATTGTTGATAGGACTCTGGTGAAAATGGGTAAAGGATTTATATCCCATATGTAACACTTAACAATTTTCATTTTGTTTCTCAAAAACCAAAACCAAAAACACTTCTCAAAACTTTATTAAATCAACTTGTCACACTTTTTCAGAACTCTTAAGAGAAAATTGTGCAACCAATGACAATAAAAATAGGTACATATCAAGGCTTTAGATGTAAATCCTAATATTACTAGAAATCCTAATACAAATTAAATAATTAAAGACTTACAAGCATTATGATTTAGAAGAAAAATAATAAATAGTCGGGTCTTTATTTAGGTTATTAGTATTTATTTTATATTTTACATTATTTCCAATTTAATAATGAGCTTGGGAGAAGTCGTCTCTTGGTCCTTCTCCTCAAAAAACAGTTTTGAGAGGAGGATGGAACAGATCTGCTCCCTCCTCCTTTCCCCTTCTCCTTTTACCCCCAGCCCGCTCATACCCTCCCCATCCCCCTTTTTTTTTTTTTTTTTTTTTTTTTTTTTTTTTTTTTTTTTTNTTGGTGTTAAAAAGTTAACACACTCACATGAGATAATGGAGAGATGATTTTGAGAATGCAACCAAGCATTTCTCCATATAATATATAGGCCAACCACACAAGGTACGCAAGCCAAGAAAACCAAATTAATAAAAAGAGGGAGGTCATTACCAGAACAGTTAACATGACAAACTACAAAGGAAAAAAGAAAGAGACCTACCTAGGTAGACTTTTTTCTCCGTTTTCTTTTTCTTTTCTTTTTTCTTTTTTTTTTTTTTTGTCTTTCTAATCATTGTAAATAAATTGGGCTGTATAACTTACCAAAAGATCCATCATCTTTATCACTACTTTACTAATAAAGTATGACCGTTTTGTCATTCTAACCTTCAAAGTTTATAAAGTGACACTTGAATCTCATCAAGTATCAAACTATAACAATTATTAACCCATTTTATAAGTACTTCTGTTTGTTTGGATAAAAATTAGGTGACATGGGTCGCTCATAATTTTTTAGCTCCTAAACTTCAGAACTACCATGTTCATTAAGTGTTTGAAAAAAAAAAAAAAATAGTCATTTATAAAATTATTATGCATCGTCCTTCTAATGTAGTGGTTATCACTAAAATATCAGATGTCCTACGGCTTCTCATCTATTTGGCACTATATATCTAGCACGTGTTCCTTGCTTGTCTTCTTTGTATCATTGTCCTTGCAATATCTTTTTTTTAGGTGGCATTTAACAGAAAAGGCATCTCTAAATAGTATCCTGCACCTACGGCAGTGTCTTGTTGTGTTTGGAAAGCAGTGAAAATCTTCAGCGGGTTAGCCACACGACAAATGCTTTACAAATTCTCACTTTTACATTCTTGACTGCGTACTTTTTGACACAATAGTAAATTTTAAATTTAATGTCAATTTTGAATTGATAACATTAAAGATAAGAACTAATCCGTCTAATCGGTTCATATTGCATGCTCGACATGTATATATATCCAAAATATTTATTTGGCAGTTTTCAGCTAAAAGCTATAATAATTGAGTGGGCTTTGCTTTCGGTGCAGAATCTGGGACAGAAAGATAAGGTTTAGACGGAAGAAAAGCTTTTGTTTCCCGGAGTGGAAACAACTTTTATTTTCAACGATATATATATCTTTTTTTTTTTTCTTTTTTGTGTGCATGTTCGTATTACGGTTTTTCACTTTTTATTTTGGTAGGTGCATGCATTATTGCATTGCAAGGGTGAGGCTTTTATTTCCCCAGAAACAGTATTCAGTAGCTAAGCCGCGCGCCTTCAAAACATATGTCCCATGCACCCCCACACCAGACAGAGAAGGATGCTCTCTATTTCAAATTAAATAGAAAAGATTTATTTAGTTATTTTTAGAGGGTATTTTTGTCTAAATAAAAAACATGAAGCTTAAAAATGATAAAATTACCCTTTAAAAGTAATTAAAAATGGATCCTCTTTATTTCATTTAAAATGGAGACGACCCAAGTCCACACTAGACCTTGTCAACTCCTGTAGCATGAAAGAAATTAACCACCAACCATGAGGGGTAGTGGCACCCATGCCTTTAGGTATGATAATCATTCCAGATTCGCATGATGATCACCATCCATTTATTACTTGAATTATTAGCAATTAAAATAATAAATGTGAAAGAATTTTTATGAGATTTATCTATCTGAATAAGAGGCTGATTGTTCAAAATAAGCCCATTACAACTTTTAGCACGTACAACTTTATAAATAAAATCAAAGTATTCTTCTATCCAAATTTCCTCCATTGATGTTTTGAGTGCCCCTTTTACCAATAGATGTGATGCTATATTTGCTCCACTTTTTGTGTCCATCATGACTCAAGATCAGTAATTGTACAAAACAATCTTCACATGCATCTTCAATTAGCATACCGTATCTCTGTCACAGTTGGTCTTCTGGCTGAAAAATATTGACAATCTCCCGGGCATCACCTTCCAAAATAACATTTTGTATGCCTAGACCTCTGCCAAAAAATACTGTCTTTGAAGCCGCATAAGCCTCCGCCATTGTTGGGTCGGAGATATACGAAAGAAACAAGCACATTTATGCCAAGACCTTACCCATACCTTTCCCTTACAATAACACTCACATCCATCAACTTTCTAGACTTATCAATAGTTGTATCCCAATTTATTTTATATACAGCATCTAGAGGTGTTTTCCACCATATATGGGATCACATTCATTTGTCTTCTTGCCCCTTGATTCTTGTCTCTTTGTACCGCCCCGTAATAATTCTCATTTATTAAGAATCTCTATCCAATTATATGGACAGGATTTTCTTCTTANTTTGCTTCACTTTTTGTGTCCATCACGACTCAAGATCAGAAATTGTACAAAACAATCTTTACATGCATCTTCAATTAGCATACCGTATCTCTGTCACAGTTGGTCTTCTGGCTTAAAAATATTAACAATCTCCCGGGCATTACCTTTCAAAATAACATTTTGTATACCTAGACCTCTGCCAAAAAATACTATCTTCGAAGCCGCATAAGCTTCCGCCATTGTTGGGTCGGAGATATACGAAAGAGACAAGCACATTTATGCCCGGCCAAGACCTTACCCATACCTTTCCCTTACAATAACACTCACATCCATCAACTTTCTAGTCTTATCAATAGCTGTATCCCAATTTATTTTATATACGGCATCTAGAGGTGTTTTCCACCATATATGGGATCACATTCATTTGTCTTCTTACCCCCTGATTCTTGTCTTTTTGTACCGCCCCGTAATAATTCTCATTTATTAAGAATCTCTATCCAATTATATGGACAGGACTTTCTTCTTAATTAATGAAGATTATATCTCAAGAGAAGATATGGCTCCAGTTGAATCAATTCTCATGTGATGGTGATAATTAATGTTAGAAGGTAATACTACTCTTCACATTCATTTTACACATGTTGATGTAATATATTTTTAGTGACTTGTCATGTTAGTTACTTAAAAAAAAAACCACTTAAAACATGTTATGTCAACATGCAATGTGAGATAAGTATGAAAAAAATGGTTTAAAAAGTAGCATTACATATATTAGAATGTTAATTTGGGTTTAATGTACCAACTAGCAAGTAATGTTACTCTTCACACCAATTTATTACACTCATTTCACACCAAAGTCATTGGAAAAAAAATGGATAATAACTCGGCACTAAGGTAAGACTTATGAAGTAATTGTTGATATGACTCTGGTGAAAATGGGTAAAGGATTTGTATCCCATATATAACACTTAACAATTTTCATTTTGTTTCTCAAAAACACTTCGCAAAACTTTATTAAATCAACTTGTCACACTTTTTCAAAACTCTTAAAAGAAAATTGTACAATCAATGACAATAAAAACAGGTACTTATCAAGGCTTTAGATGTAAATCCTAATATTACTAGAAATCCTAATACAAATTAAATAATTAAGGACTTATAAGCATTATGATTTAGAAGAAAAATAATAAGTAGTCGGGTCTTTATTTAGGTTATTAGTATTTATTTTATGTTTTACATTATTTCCAATTTAATAATGAGTTTGGGAGAAGTCGTCTCTTTGTCTTTCTCCTCAAAAAACAGTTTTGAAAGGAGGATGGAACAGATATGCTCCCTCCTCCTTTCCCCTTCCCCTTTTACTCCCTGCGCATACCCTCCCCCTCCCTTTCTGGTTTTTTTCTTTTCTTTTTTTCTTTATGTTTGTAGGTGTTCTCCAACCAGGTCAGCAACTTCGACTTCTCTACTATGCGTCCATCCACCTTCCACGGTGTTGTACCCTTCATCTTCTCCTCGGTTGCTGTTGTCGCTTGCTTATTGTTTGTTTGCGTTTTTTTATTTTGAATAAGAGGTTTCTTCTCTCTAGATCTGCTTCCATGAGCGATGACGAATAATTAGGTGTAGATGGTTATTTCTCATGGCCTAAATAGTTCGGTGTGAGGTTTTATCTCTCACGGCCGGTTTAAATAAATTTTGTTAGAAAATTTGGTTACCCATGTCTTAGATCTAGTTTGCTTTGAGCAAATTTGCTCTTTAACTGTATTTGTATATAGGTAAGCGGAAGATTGAAGTCATAGATAATACTTGATTATAAGAATTTTTGTTTATATCTATGACTTTGTAACCTCATAGCATGTACGGCTATGATTTTGCAGAGTTTTATACTTTGTACTGTAAGAGCTTTTTGCTCTGCACTGTAAAAGTTTTATACTTGTGATCTTTAATCAATGAAATCTTCAGATTTCCATTAAAAAAAATAATAATGAGTTTGGCCCAAAGTCAATAAAATTAGGGTTATAGTTTTTTGATAGTCTATGTAAGTGTTCATTTGTAACTGTTTAGATTTCAATGAAGAAATTATATTTTCTGAGTCAAATTTTGTTAGAAATGAGACTTCTCTTTTTTAGGTACGACCCCTTTTTCCTTTAGAGGTGAGATTCTATTTTTATTTATATTTTCGACATGAATTTATTTTTATTTCTATCGTGCTCCTTTCTTACTGCGTCACATTAATGAATGAGAATTCTTAATTATCACAAATAAAGATCTAGTTCCAGGTACTAATGAACAATATTCCCTAGCTGAATACCCAAAACCAACTACAACTCGCAAAATATATCATAAACCTGCTTAATTAAACAAAGAAATAAAGCCTAAATTTGGTGGTTGCTTCCATGCACGTTCAAACCCTTTTTACTTCCATGCCCATCCATCCACGTGAATTACTTTTGAAGGACCCTTGATGTATATATCTTCTGCATAAAACAAAAAACAAATATAAGCCAACATCACAATGTATGCAAGCCAAGAAAACCCGACTATTAGAAAGAGGAAAGTAATTACCAGAATAGTTAACATGATAAAAATATAAAAATAAAAACTAAGAAAGAAAGCTAGAATAGTTAAAATAAATACCCTAGAATTTAACCTCACCGATGATCCATCATCATCGCCACTAATTGACAAATGGCTTCTTAAGATCGATTATATATCCTCGTGGAAGAACTCTTTAAAGGAATCCATGCATTGTGTTTGCAAACACAATGCTATGATGAGAGATCCTTCATCTGCAGGACCTGACATGATAATTATCTTGCCATCAGAATGCAAGATCCCTGGACCCACGTATACAGGTTTGCCCCATCCAAAATCTACACTATACAAAGGCAAATTGATCCAGCTACCGATATTGACATTGGAATTCCTTAAGAAAGGTGTTTCAGTGTATCCCCTAATGTGGAAGTTTTTCCTCAGAGGAGCCACATCTTTTTGACTCGTTATAAAATCAAGAGCAGATGTTATATACTCATCTGTAACTCTCTCAATTGCTTCCCTCAGTTTCCCAGCAGCATAACTCAATGGATTGGACAAGATGTCAGCATAAAAGACACGTCGAGGTCACGGCAGTAATGATTGCATTCCCAAAGTATCCTTGAAGGAGCGGTAGTTTGAACCGATTGCGGCCGTCAGCTCCGAGGCTAACTCTTGTTGGTTGACAATCATCGCCTGCACGTGCCATGCATGCACACTTCCAAATGTGCCCGGCGACAGCTTCGTATCGAGAATAGGGTCGTGCCAACACCATGTTTTGATTGGCTTTATTCATGAGTTCCCCAACTTGCTCTTTGGTGACTTTGAGTGAGACAGCACTAGTTTCCTTCTTTTGCTCCGCTTTAGTGTCGAAACAACCTATTAAGAGCGATGGTTTTGAGAACGCTATATGATCAAAATGTAAAAGCACCAACGATAGTGGCGGAGCCAGACAATTCATATTGGGGCGCCACTAAATTTTTTTGAGGGTGTAGAGTGGTAACTTGCTTAAGTAGGAGAGAAGAATTTTTTTTTCTTTTTTTTGGGGTGCCGTGTGAAACTTGAGTAAGAAAACAACAAACAAAATTTTCCTCACGTGGCTCCGCTAGGCAGTTTAAATCTACTATAATAAAAATATTATGGGGAGGCATGGTCATTCACAACATATAATCCCCAAAATTTTCAATTAATTATTGCCTTTTCTCTATATCACAACATTTTCACTTTGTCTAAACCTGCTATAATTCCCCACCCAAGATCATAACAATGACCCAGTTGGAGTTAGATTTATGATACGTTGATGGAATCCTCTATAATGCCAATGCAAGATCCTACAGATTTGCCAGTGGACATGGCCTCTGCAAGTTTAGCTCGAGCTACTTCATGGCAACGCAAAAGCAGGACAATATTCAGTACAGACCATCTTACTTGAGAATCCGCCTTCTTCTGTGTGACCACATAAATGCAGAATGCTCTCAACACAATATTGCTGGATAATTATACACAGAATGCCTCTGAGGGAGGGTGTATCTTACTTGGATAACCCTATTGTGGTACTTCTAACTAAATGTGTGACCAATTGTATCAAGAACCAAGCTACCAACACCACCATCAAAAGAGACCTATAAACAATCAATTCAGTAAGTAAGTCAGAATGAAATTTAAGTACTTCCAAGAATAACACAACATAATTTTGGAATTCAGACAAAACACAGACATGGCGTGGGGGGAGAGATAGAGAGAGAAGAGATAAGGGAATTACAGAGTCTAGTGTCCATAGAAACAGCAATCCCAGAGAAAAATATAGAACTTGTGGGCTAAACCCAAGCACATTCCAGGCAGAAAGCCCTCCTAAAACAGTAGCAAGTTGCAGGTTTCTCTCAATCGAACCAAGTGTTGTATCCACTGGTGATAAAAGAGATGACGCTTCTATTCCATTCAGCCTCAACTCATCCAAGGTATAGAGTCTTTGGGGAACCTGCATCATGGATCCCCTCGTATGGTAAAAGAAACTATTTTTATTCAACTTTGGAATTGGACAAGCACTCGCTGAGCACCATATCTATCTAACCAACCATGAATTGCAATAGCCTTGCCCAAAAATCATTAATAAAAGCAAACCAAATAACCCGTTAACAAGAACATTGAATTCCGTATTATGATCCTTAACTATATTCTAAGCAACAATCTTAATTCTGTTTCTAAATCATAAACCTGACTACATATTTTGCCAATTTGTAGAAGCTAATTTATTGAAGTAATTCAAAATATAACAATCTATAGTACAGCATCATAAAACAGTAACTTAATCCACATCCATCGAATACCAGTTAGCAAGCATTAGCCATATAACAAGCCCTATTTGAATTCATCCATAACCCAGCAGACAATCCTAATCAAAATGCCAGATCTTCTTCCATTTGGATCCAGAAATGTCGATGAAAGCATGAAACAAATACGTGAAGTGCAACTAGAGTGCTCCCAGATTAAAAAGCCTTGAGCTTTTCCTCTATTTCACAACAAGATAATTATCATTGGAGAAACATTGCAATTCCCATCAGAATTTCTAACAAGTCGACCAAAAGAACGACAACAACAAAAACAACATTAACTCAACCAAGAACTAATTCTCCCAACCTGTCTAGCAGCACCAAAAAACTGAAGCCCTCCAGGCTTCCCTTGCAAGTCCTTAGCATGTGCGAGAGCTGCCTTCTCATCCCCTCGGCCAGCTTCTTGTCCAGTTGCTCCAAAGCTTGTCGCCGGGAGAAAGCAACCTCAGACGAGCATACGATTCTGAACGCTGGTAGTCTTAGTTGCGGCCTGCAGCAGCACGTGGTCGTGGGGGAGCCAGCTCCCCCTGGTCCATACAAAATTTTTGAAGGCCTCATATAATTTTTTTTTTAAAAAACTTCTTGGGGGAGCCTCCCCTGGTCCACATGTGGCTCCACCACTGACCGGCGATACTTCTGTGTGCTACATGTTAAGTTGATGGCCTTAAGATCTCTCTAGAGATCCTAGCCATCAACCGGCTCCCCTCCGGTCCATTTTGGATTGGAGAGGAGCCGGATCCCACTCAAATGGGATTTGTCAATTGACTTTGCCACATCAGCATTGTCATTAATAATGCCCGAAAGTGTTTCAACATTTCAATCATTGTTTGCCAATGAAAAATTATACTACTATTTTTTTTTTTTGCTGGAACAATTATTTTTAATTATATTAGTATTTTCATTTTTTTTTTTATCTTTATTTCCTGTGCTTATGTTCTTCCAATTTTTATTTTTTTTACCCTTATTTTTTTTTCTTTCTAATTTATATAATACTTTTTAATTAAATGATTACTTTTCTTTTGTAAATTTTACATCAAATTCAAAAAATTCAAAAAATAACAGTTAGATAGAGTTTCTTATTGTTATTTTTTGTTGATAATTTTTTAGTCAAGTGCATGATCATACCTTTATATAAGCATCAAAGACTTATAAGCATTAAGGACTAATAAATCTTAATTATTACAAATAAAGACTTCAATTACTAATTAACAATGATTCCTTAAAGTACCCTTATAAACCAACAATCGTAAAAGAAAACAAATCATAAACCAGCTAATTAATTAAGCTAACAACGAAAATCCTACTTTTGGTTGTTGCCTCCATGCACGTTCAGACTTTTCTACTCCCATCCATCCACGTGAATCACTTATATATGAAAGACCCTTGATTTCTTTGCATCAAAAGATGACCTAATTAAACGGAAAACAAAATTTAAGATATATATAAGCCATCCACACAAGGAATGCAAGAGCGAAGAAAACCCAATAGAAAGAGCGAAGTAATTACAACAACAGTAAACAGTTGACATGAAAAAAGAAAAAAGAAAAAAGAAACCTAGAGCAGTACTTAAAATAAATATACTAGAATTTAACTTCTAAAACCATGAGATGAGAGATACTCGAATAAAAAAAAAATAAAAATCAAATAAAAAAATATTAGGCTATAACTCACCGAAGATCCATCATGCTCACTACAGATGACTTCTTAAGATTGACCATATATATCCTCGTAGAAGAACTTTTTGAAGGAATCCATGCATTGTGTTTGCAAACACAATGCTATGATGAGAGATTCTTCATCTGCAGGACCTGGTATGACAAATATCTTGCCATCGGAATGCAAGATCCCTGGACCCACGTATACAGGCTTTCCCCATCCAAAATCTACACTATACAAAGGCAAATTGATCCAGCTACCGACATTGACATTGGGATTCCCTAAGAAAGGTGCTTCAGTGTATCCCCTGATGTGGAAGTTTTTCCTCAGAGGAGCCACATCTTTTTGACTCGTTATAAAATCAAGAGCAGATGTTATGTACTCATCTGTAACTCTTTCAATTGCTTCCCTCAGTTTTCCAGCAGCATAACTCAATGGCTTGGACAAGAGATCAGCATAAAGGCATGTCGATGTCACGGCATCGAAGATTGCATTACCAAAGTATCCTTGTGGGAGACGTGGTTTGAACCGATTGCGGCCGTCAGCTCTGAGGCTAACTATTGTTGGTTGACAATCATTGCCTGCACGTGCCTTGCATGCACACCTCCAAATGTGGCCGGCAATAGCTTCGTATCTAGAATAAGGTATTACCAACACCATGTTTTGATTGGCTTTCTTCTGCAGTTCCTCAACTTGCTCTTTGGTGACTTTTAGTAAAACAGTACTAGTTTCCTTCTTTTTCTCTGCTTTAGTGTCGGCGCAACCTATTAAGAGTGGTGGTTTTGAGAAAGCTATATGATCAAAACATGGACGCACAGGCGGTGCTTCACGTGATCGTAACATGGTTCGATCATGAAATGGCATCTCATCGCACCCCAGATCCTCTCCACGAGCCAACTTAGCCCATGCGTTGGTGAAGTTCATTGCGGCCCGTCCATCAGCCACAACGTGGGATATGGCCGTTCCAACACAAAGACCACCACAAGGAAATCTTGTTAGTTGTGCCAAGAACAAGGGCTGCTCCTCAATTGAAGTAGAACTGTAATCAACTCTAGGGAAAAGATGTTGGATTATCCCGTTTGGTATAAAATCACCAAATTCGTCCAGATTTGATTCAGAGTAAGCTTCCGTCAGTTGCGCTCCCATGGCGTTGCAATGAAGTTGCAGTCGGCCACCTTCGATCCAGTGTAGCCGGCCAGCTAGTGGGTAGTAGTGAATCAATGCACGGCTCAAGGAGTTCTTCATTGTCTCAATTGAAAATGGTAAAATGGTGTTGTCGTTGGGTTTGTAAATGATGATGAGAGGTGCATGAGTCCACGGCATCACTTGGTCGCTCTCCGATAACAATAACAGGCCATTTGGGGTTGGCTCGCTTGGAACAATCATGCAAGTAGACTTGAAGGTTATCATTTTTGGTTCAGATTACTTTAGTATATGGATAACAACTCAGTGGTGGAGCCAAATATTTTATATTGGGGGTGCCTGTTTGGGAGAGAAACACCGAGAGACATCACTTCTTGCCTAAAAGTCTAAGCTAATGGATTTGGGTCCATGTATATTAACCACTTTTATTCTTTATACTTTCTCAATGTGGGACACAAACCTTACAAATGTATGCATAATAATACCGCTAAAATTTTTTTGACGTCCTAAAATTTTTTTCCACCCTAAAAATTTGACAATTCACACAATATATGCGTCATAAAAAAAATATCTATAGAAGTTTATAAATATGTGCTCAAAAAAATTTTCTAGGCAACCAAACAGAAAATAATTAATTAAACAAAAAAAAAAAATTACAAATAGTCATGAAAAGATAAATATGTGGCGGGAATTAATAATTAGAGAGATCAGATTAAGACCTAGTTTGGCTACATCATCGAGTTCAATCGTTCCCACGCCTTCTCCTGTTCTCCAGTTCTGAGTTCTCTACCATACAACCTCAAGAAACTGATAAAATAAATTGAAAATTCTAAAATTAAAACTAGGTAATAGAAAGAAACTAGAACAAAAATCTAAAACTATAACACAAAATTACAAAAGCAACTGAGAAGTGAGAGAGCCAGGGAGGGGAGGAGGAGTTACCTGTGAATTGTGATAAAAAAACAGAGAACGAATAGACTAGAGAGAGTCTGAGCATCTAAGAGATTTGTTTTTTTGGGGGCGAATGGGGGTGAGAGAGAAGGAGAAAGGTTGCCGTGTTTTGGATAATGGGTATATAAAATTATAAAAAGATTTTTTTTTATTTTTTTATTTTGAGGGTGCCGTGGTTTAAAAAATAAAAAAATGATGTTAAATCCACGGCACCCCCAAAGGGTAACGTGATTCCACCACTCGATCATAACATATACATATAATAGAGAAATGTTTGGTTGTATTCTCAAAACCATCTTCCCACCATCTTTGTGTTTTATTTTGTTTTATTTTATTTTATTTTATTAGTGTTAAAAAATTAACACACTCACATGAGATGATGAAGAGATGCTTTTGAGAATACAACCAAGCATTTGTCCATATAATATATAGGCCAACCACACAAGGTACGCAAGCCAAGAAAACCAAATTAATAAAAAGATCTCAAAATTATCAGAACAGTTAACATGACAAACTACAAAGGAAAAAAGAAAGAGACCTACCTAGGTACTTTTTTTCTCCGTTTTTTTTTTTTTTTTTTTTTTCGGTCTTTCTAATCATTATAAATAAATTGGGCTATATAACTTACCAAAAGATCCATCATCCACTACTTTACTAATAAAGTATGACTGCTTCGTCATTTTAACTTTTAAAGTTTATAAAGTGACACTTGAATCTCAATAAATATTAAATTGTAACAATTATTAATTCATTTTATGAGTACTTCTATTTGTTTAGATAAAAATTAGATGACATGGTCGCTCATAATTTTTTAGTTCCTAAACTTCAAGACTACCATGTTCATTAAGTGTTTGAAAAAAAAAAAAAAAATAGTCATTTATAAAATTATTATGCATCGTCCTTCTAATGTAGTGGTTATCACTAAAATATCAGATGTCCTACGGCTTCTCATCTATTTCGGTGCAGAATCTGGGACAGAAAGATAAGGTTTAGACGGAAGAAAAGCTTTTGTTTCCCGGAGTGGAAACAACTTTTATCTTCAACGATATATATATATTGTGTTCGTATTACGTTTCTTTTGGTAGGTGCATGCATTATTGCATTGCAAGGATGAGGCTTTTATTTCCCCAGAAACAGTAGTCAGTAGCTAAGCCTTCAAACCATACGTCCCATGCACCCCACACCAGACGGAAGAGAATTCTCTTCATTTCAAATCAAATGGAAGAAATTTATTTAGTTATTTTTAGAGGGTATTTTTGTTCAAATAAAAAACAGAGAGCTCAAAAATGACAAAATTACTCCCTAAAAACAACTAAATGGATTCTATCCATTTCATTTGAAATGGAAATGATCCAAGTCCAAGGGAAAGGTATGGGTAAGGTCTTGGCATAAATGTGTTTGTCTCTTTTGTATATCTCCGACCCAACAATGGTGGAGGCTTATGCGGCTTGGAAGACAATATTTTTTGACAGAGGTCTAGGTATACTGTTGATTCACAGTTTCCGAGTAGTGACGTGGCACGCTAGTTGAATCCCTGGTTCGAGAACCCCTAACGTAAATTGCCTACACAATGGAGAAGACAATAGGATCGAAGAGAAACCGAGGGTGAACCGGCGGGGCCACTCCAATGCCTAAGTTAGTGTTTGCTGCAAAGAGTAATGAGAAAACAACAAAGCGTAAAGAGTGTTAGAGTTGCGTTACCAAAATGTGTAGTTTGACTTGCATTATATAGGCATGAAGTGGTAATCCCCTAACCAATGACTGACTCTTCCTTGATTTGCTGCGAGACAGTCTGTTATCGAGGGATTTGAGTAGTTATCCGTCCCTTGATCTTCGGAGATCAAGATAGGATTTGGTTGTTGGTTTTCAAATTTTGAATTCCTGTAGATAGAATATCTGATTCCAGGTTTTCAGGTGCTCGACATTTGAATTGGATGGATAAGATTGCATTGCACATTATTCACATGGACTTGACTTTCCAATCCCTAAATTCTGGGGTCTTGGATGCGAGGGTCTTGAATTCGAGAGCTTTGGACATAGGGGTCTCAGAGGCCTTGGACACGTGTGGATCTCGAAGGTGTCGAATATGGATCTTGGAGGCCTCGAATTCGAGTCCTTAGTCTCGAAATACAGTCTTGGATTCTAGACGTGGTCTCGGAGGCCTAAAGCCTGGGACGTTCTCGGGCTTTAGACTTGTTTGGGCTTTGACTTGGGCCAGCGAGCTATTAGGTTTGTATGAGGTCGATCCATGACCTAACAATTACCCCCCAATTTCCTTGTCTGGAGGACTATGGAAATTTCAGCGTTCACGAAGAAAGGATCAAACTCTTGAGGCTTACCCTACTTCTGGGGTTTTGAAGATCTCGAGGCTTGGTCGAACCTAGGGCTTAGTTGAAAAATAAATTTCGACTAGGCGAAGACGGAAAAATTTTGAATTTTCCCGCTCAAAATTTTCGAGACGCTTGGGTTGCTCGAGGAGGCGTCGATCATTTAATGTGCATATTCCAGTGGTCGAAGTTCGGCCACGAGTCGGACTTGGAGTGGTCATTCGGGCAGCCGTCAGGTTCAGTCATAATGACCAGCCAGGCGTCAGGAGTCGAAGCGTTTTTCCAGGTTTTCGAAGCGTTTTTCTTGGTTTTTTAGGCACGTCTCTTCAGTTATTCCTTCCCCCAACGCTTGACGCCTCGTTTTCCCCGTGTAGCCTATATGACTCAAGACTTGAGTTACTTCTGATCTTACTTGCTTGTGTTCTTGCGTCATTCTCCTTGTCCCTTTAAACTTTCTTCTCATTCAGTTCCCCGCTTCTTGTGTTTTTGAAAATGACTAAGGATGGCAATGATTCTGATGGTTTGGGAGAAGCTCACCCCGCTTTGTGGGTGTCCCAACTCACCAATGCTGACAAAGGCCGCATCAAGGCATAATGTTTCATTCCAAATTTCATTAGAGTTCGGTTCGACACGGAGAGGTCAGGTGATGTGGACCGTTCAGACACCCACAAGGTCTATTTATACGAGGCCATGTTCAAGGCTGGATTTCGACTCTCCTTCATTCCAATAGTTCGAGAACTATTGGTTTCCTTAATCTATCACCCCATCAGTTGTCACCCAACGCCTGGAGGACTTTCTTACTGTGACGGAGTTCATGCATCTTTATAGGATTCAGAAGAATCCTTATAGCTTAGGAGTCTACAACTTTCAAACGAAAAGGGGGAAGTTCATTCAAATTGATTCCCAGTTCTCTAGTAACCCAAGTGGAAGAACAAGTACTTCTTCATTTCGGGGCAATGGGAGTTTACTTCCAAAGAGAAAGCATAGGGACCTAGGGTCCCTCAAGGGATCAATGACTTGTCTGACAAGGCTTATCAAGAGCCTGTTATAACCCCTGAAATGACTAAACGGGTCAACGACGTCATTGTGTGGTCTCAAGACCATGGGAAAATGATGTTTGTTGGATCCCTCGTCACGTCTTTGAAACTATCAGAGTTTGTATACGATGTAGAATCCTTTCGTGCCCCAATGAGGCCGATTGGTGATCCTTTGCGGGCCCGCCCTGGTCCTATTGGTCCTGCCGCCAACACCAGGGGCTCCACCCCTCTAAAAGGTAAAAATAAGGTCCTTGTGGCCATTCAAGACAAGCCCAAAATTGTTGACAAGGGCAAAGCTAAGGTAGTCAACACCAGGAATCCCAAGTAGGTTACCTACCCAATACAGACTGGTGGGGCATTCAAGATCTGCGAAAGAAAGGTCCCGACTCTTCCAACACTTCCAATCGCACCACTGGTGAGGAAGAGCTCGGTATTGGAGAAGAAGGTTGAGAAGCCTTCCAAGATAGCCAAGGTCCTCAAGCTACTTGATGAGAAGGAAGGCCCAAAAGCAGAGGAACCCGCCAAAGCCCCTTCAAAGCAAGTTTCGGAAGTTCATGCATCCACCGAGGAGTTAGTCGAAGTGATCGAGGTCCCTCCTCTTAAGAAGAGGAAACTGAAGAAGGTAGCAGAACCGGAGGTCCCAGTGGTCAAACCTGCTGCCCCGGGGGTTAAGGCAGTGAACGTGGCCGATTTCTTGGCCGCTCAAAGGAAGAAGGTCGCACCCCCATCTGTGCCATGCCTGGCAGAGGTCGAGGCCTTCATCGCTAATGAGCCTGTTCCAGCCATCCCAGTAAATACAATGAGACCGGTTAAAGAAAAGCCTCTACAGGCGCTAGAGGGATCCATTCCTTCCCTGTTAGATCACCCTCTGGGCTCGAATATCTGGCACATCCTAGAGGACATTGACATGGAGTTGGAAGAGTCTGTTGGGATGGCAGGTGACAATATGGGGTATTCTACCACCGCAGCTGTGAGGACCCCTCAAAAGGTGTTGTCCCCGATTCCTGAAGCAGGGAACTCTTCAAGAGCTCCGACTCCTCAAAGGCCTTAGGCTTTCGAGGCGTCTGAGGCTTTCGACTCTGAGAGTTCAGTCGAGATACAATCGGAGGGGGCCCACTGGATAGTCGGGGGGAAGTTGGCCCAAATTGGAGGGGATTTGAAGGGTAATCCCTTCAAAGCCGTGGTTGATCTAATTGACCACGAGAAGCTTCAGATGAAGCGAGACATCTCTACCCGTGGAATGGCAGAAGAGATGTTGATGATGCAATGCCTTGTAAGTATTCTGACATTCTAGCTTCCTTCCTTTCATATGCTTTACCATCTGACACCTTTTTTTTCTGATTGTAGGCTTTCCTTAGGTCGACAATTCTGTATTGCTACTTTCGGAAGGTTTTAGCCACTGAGGACGTACCAAAAGATCTGAAGAAGAAGCTGGCAGAAAATGAGGAGGAGAATGCCAAGCTTAAAGAGGCCATGGCCAAAAATAAGGCGGACCTTCGAGTCCTAGGAGAGTATTCGGCGATGATGGAATGTAAGGCTTCTGATGCCTCCAAGGCCAGGGACCGAGCAGAGGCCAAACTCTTGAAGCTCTCCAAAGAAGTCGAGGGATTGCATGCCAAGAACACCAGGCTCCGAGAAGATCACCGCATTCTTCAAGCGAAGAACACGGAGCTTCAAGAGGATCATTTCATCCTCAAGGAGGATCTGGGGTAGCTCGAGGAGAAGCATTCCGAAGTTCTCGAACAGCTAAAGGAGAGTCAGGCCTCAGTGGATCGAGCTGTGGCCAGCAGAATTGTTGCTGAGGAGAAATTTTAGCACTTCAACAGCCTTTATAAGGGAATGAGGCTAGAATTGAAGGAGGCCAAGCAAAGGCGGTTGATTATTTACATCAGTTGTCCTTTGCTTCGAGAGTTCGAGACTCAGCCTAGGCAGACGGGCTCCATCTAGGCTTCGAGACCTTTATAACTTGGTGGAAAGACCCAGCTCGGAAGATAGACCTGAACCTAGTAAACATCGAAGACATACCGATGACAAGTGCGGCCATCCGACAACTGATAAGCCTTGGTCGAGAAGAGATGCCAGATGCTGCGGGCATCGACAGGTTTGACTACCTCCCAGATGTCGCTCCAAATGGTGGGGAGGTTGGGAAGACTCCTGAATATGCGGCGACTCCTCCGCCTGCGCAGGACCCCCTATCAATCCTTAGGGTTCGAATTCAAGCGGCATTTCTTTGTGTATTTTTCCTTGTATAGTCGGCTTTATAACCTTTCAATCATTCCTTTGTAAATTTCAACAATTAATGAAAAGTGACCTTTTTTAACATTTTCTGTATATTTCATACTTTAATGTACCTTTTTCTGACAATAATTCCACTCATTTCTGCTTAAGATTATGGATATAACCTTTTCCTGTACAAACTGATTACGAAACAATAGTTATAATTCAGATTTCAAGAGCTTGAAAGTGTCTTGAATTGCTCAACACAGAAGAATTTGTTCCAAGTGTCTTGATTTCGAGACTTATGACTCGGATCCTTCCATCTCGGATCCGAGACTTGGTCTCGAATTTGTACCTTCCTTCCGCTTGGGTCCCGAACTAGCCTACTTGGTGAAGACCAAGTCCGGCCTATTGGTCTTTTACTTGTAAATTTTTTCCAGTTAAGTGTTGAGTTATGAATCAGTCTACCTGGTGAAGACCAAGTTGGAGACTGACACTTAACTATTGGTGCGCATGTATTCCTGTTAAGTGTTGGGTTCCAAATCAGTCTGCCTGATGAAGACCAGGTGGAAGACTGATTCATCCGCGCACTTAATATGCATATTCCTATTAAGTGTTAGGTTCCAGACCGACCTGATGAAGATCAGGTCTCAGGTTGGTCTGGCTAAGCACTTAGTATGCATATTCCTGTTAAGTGTTAGGTTTCAGACCGACCAACCTCATGAAGATCAGGTCTCGGGTTGGTCTGGCTAAGCACTTAGTACACGTATTCCTGCCCAAGTGTTGGGTTTCGGATCAACCATCCTGGTGAAGACCAGGACTTGAGTCGATCTATCCGACAACTTGGGATGTGTATTCCCGTTCAAGTGTCAGGTATTGGGTCAACCATCTTGGCGAAGACCAAGACTCGAGTCGATCCTCTGATCGCTTGATTTTTCTTGTTTTGAGAGTCCGGTCTCGAGCCAATCTGCCTAGTGAAGACTAGGTCTCGAGTTGGTCCGTTCGAGCACTCAATGTTTGTTCCAGTTAGTTTCAATAGTTTATGAAAATAAACTCCGGAAATTCCTTTATTGAATTAATCCATGCTGAAATGAAAATAATAAAAGCATAAAGATAGAAATAGAAGTTACATCATCTTAAAAGTAGTATCTTTTAAGATGTTCCACATTTCATGGTCTCGGAAGGACCTTCCCTGCTAAGTCCTCCAGATAGTATGCTCAGGTCTCTGGCAGCTGATCACCTTGTGTGGACCTTCCTAGTTTGGAGCTAACTTCCCTTCATCAGAATCTCTAGTAGCGAGGGTGACCTTGCACAAAACTAGATCTCCAACCTTGAAGTTCCGAGGCTTTACCTTCCTGTTAAAATATCTTGCCACCCTTTCCTGGTATGCCGCTATGGTGATCTAAGCACAATCACATTTTTCCTGCAGCAGGTCCAAATAGAGCTTAAGTCCTTCATCGTTGGTTTCCTATTTGTAGGTTTCCACCTGGAAGCTTCCCGATCCTAATTCTGGGGGAATAATCGCCTCAATTCTGAAAGCAAGAGCATATAGGGTTTCTTCTGTCAGAGTTCTTTACCTAGTTCAGTACGCCCAAAGAACCTCTGGGAGATCGTCCGCCCAATCTCCTTTCCTGTCGCCCAACTTCTTTTTCAAAATTTTGAAAATGGTCTTGTTGGTAGCTTCCACTTGCCCATTTGCCTGAGGATGTCCAGGAGATGAGAAATAATTTATGATGTGGAGCTTTGCACACCATTTCTGGAATGAGTCGCAGTCGAACTGCTTCCCGTTGTCAGTGATGAATTTGGATGGCACACCGTAACGGCAGACGACATTTTTCCATAGGAACAGTTTGATGCATTTGGCCGTTATGTTCACTAGGGGCTCTACTTCCACCCACTTTGTGAAGTAATCAACAGCTACGACCGCAAATCGAACACCCCTCTTTTCTCGGGGTAAAGGGCTCACTATATCTACCCCCATTGTGAGAAGGGCCACGAAGAAGATACTGAACTTAGCTCCTCAGGGGGTTGCTTTGTGATGTTGGCAAATCGTTGACACTTTTCATAATTCTGCACAATTGCCGTTGAATCCTTGCTCATGTTAGGCCAATAGAACTCCACTCTTACGGCCTTGTGTGCTAATGCCCTTGCTCCCGAGTGGCTTCCACATATTCCTTGGTGAATTTCCTAGAAGATATAGTTCCTATCCTCGAGAGAGACACACTTCAGGAGAGGCGGTGTGAATCCCCTCTTGTAGAGTGTTCCATTTACTATTGTGAACCTTCCCGCCTTCATTTTCAAATATACTGCTAACTTCTTTTCCGATGGCAGGGTTCCATTTTCCAGGTACTCCATGAGCTCTCTCCTCCAGTCTGAGACCTCCTCGATCGTGGCCAACTCTGGAGCCTTCTCGGATATCGAGGGGTGTACCAGGGTTCGGATGGGATCCTCTCCTTCCTTGAATTCTGTGATCTTGGTGGAGGCCATTCAGGCTAGGTGATCTGCTTTCTCGTTATCTTCCCTGGGGATCTTCGTGATGCAAAACTTCTGAAAAGAAGCTTGCAGATGATGTACTTTAGACAAATACCTATTCATCTTTTCCCCCTTCTCTCCTCGAATATGATCCATGATTACTTGGGAGTCACTCGAACTTCCACAGATTCGGCTCCAAGTTCTAAAGCTATTCCAAGGCCTGCTATCACAGCCTCATACTCGGTTTCGTTGTTGTTGGTCCTAAATTTCAGCCTCAGGGCACCACTCAACTCTTCCCCGTCTGGGGTGATGAGCAAAATTCCAGCTCCTCCATTCTTCCTCGTAGATGAACCGTCAACGTAGATGACCCATTTCTTTTCCACCTCCGTTTCCTCGCTTTCCGAGAGGTTTGTGAACTCTGCTAGAAAATCTGCAAGGGCCTGGCCCTTGATTGCGTTCCTTGAGACAAACTCAAGGTCGAACTGTCCCAGCTCGATGGCCCAGTTCGCCAGTCTTCCTGATAGATCAAGCTTCTGCATCACCTTTCTAAGTGGATACTCTGTAAGGACTCGGATGGCGTGAGCTTGAAAGTATGGCCGAAGCTTCCTTGAAGCCACTATGAGAGCAAACGCTAACTTCTCGATTTGGGGATATATTTCATCTGCTCCGTGTAGTGCTTTGCTAACAAAGTACACTGGCTTCTGTACTCCCTCCTCTTCTCGGATCAGAGCTGCACTGACTACTGTAGGTGAAACTGCTAGGTATAGGTATAGAACCTCACCTGGAACAGTTCTACTCAGCAATGGAGAGCTCATGAGATATGTCTTCAACTAAGAGAATGCTTCTTCACAATCCTCCGACCACTCGAAGGCCTTCCTCAATATTTTGAAGAAATGGAGGCATTTGTCAGTGGATCGTGAGATGAACCGATTTAGGGCCGCCAGCCTTCCGATCAGCTGCTATAGCTGTTTTGTAGTCTTGGGGGACTGCATTTCCAGGATGGCTTGGATCTTCTCGGGGTTGACCTTGATTCCCCTGCTCGAGACCATGTAGCCCAAGAACTTTCTGGAAGAGACTCTAAATGCACATTTCGCAGTATTGAGCTTCATCACATACTGCTTCAGCACCCCGAATGCTTCACAGAGGTCATGGACATGGCTAATTGATTCCGCACTTTTCACTAGTATATCATACACGTAAACTTCCATGTTCCTTCCAATTTGGGCTTATAACATTTTATTCACAAGTCACTGGTATGTTACCCTTGCATTTTTCAAGCCAAAAGGCATGACCTTGTAGTAGTAAAGGCCTCGATCAGTAATGAAGGCAGTCTTTTCTCGATCTTCTAGGTGCATGAGGATCTGGTTGTACCCCGAGAATGTATCCATGAAGCTGAGTGACTCGTACCCGGATGTAGAGTCGACTAGCGCATCGATGTGTGGGAGAGGGAAGCTATCCTTAGGACAAGCCTTATTAAGGTCGTTGAAGTTCACGCACATCTTTCATTTTCCATTGGACTTTTTCACCAGGACCACATTCGCCAGCCAGTCAGGGTAGTAAACCTCTTCGATGAATTGTGCCTGTAGAAGCTTTTCGACTTCTGTTGCAATGACTTCGACCCTCTCCAACGCGAACTTCCTTCTCTTTTGCTTTACAGGCTTCATGTTAGGGTCGACATTTAGAACATGGACGATCTCTTCTGGGCTGATCCCTAGCATGTCTTCATGTGACCAAGCAAACACCTCCAAATTCTTACGGAGGAAATCCACGAGGCCTTCTCAAATTTTTGGAAGGAGGCAAGTCCCGATTTGTAGAACTTTCCCTTCTCCGACTATCACCTCTTCCAGTGGTTCTGCTGGTTCCCCTTTGATCTCGGATATTGAGGCCACCGTGAAAGTGGTCGGATCTGAGACCTTCTTCATCGACGTGTTATAACACTTTCGTGCTGCAACTTGATCGCCTCTCGCCTCTCACCTCTCCCACTCCTCCTTCTGTTGAGAACTTCATTATGAGGTGATAAGTCAAGGTTGTAGCTCTCAACTTGTTCAACGTGGGCCGACCTATAATCGCATTGTAGGTGGAGGGTCGGTCGATCACCAAGAATTCCACCATCACAGTGGATAGTCTGGGCACTGTTCTTGCTGTTACCGATAAGGGAATGATCTCTATGGGGTACACCACTTCTCTGCCAAATCCTACTAGCGGAGATCCGAATGGTTTGAACCTATCGCGATCAATTCCCATCTGTTGGAAAGCTGGCCAATAAAGGATATCAGCAGAGCTTCCATTGTCAACCAGGATTCGATGGATCCCATGGTTGGCTACAGTCAATGTTACCACCAATGCATCGTTGTGGGGCATTATGACCCTCCGGGCATCTTCTTCTAAGAAGGACAGCACCACCGATTCTATTTTCACTGTCTTTACGGGCCTGTGTAAAGAATACACCTCCTGGCCCTGCATGCTTCTAGCATATGCCTTCCTAGCTGAGTTCAACTCCCCACCACCAGCAATTCTGCCGAAAATGGTGTGAATCTCCCTGACCACCTCCTAATTCTGAAGAGGTCTATACACTTCTCGAGCATTCCTTGGTTCTTCCTCTCGATCACCATACCAACCTTCTCTCAGGGGAGGGTCTCAACATCTCGGTTCCATGGCTCTGAGACCTTCTCGATCTCCTTCCAATACCTGGCGTCCTTGCTGATTCGCTTCCTGAATCCTTTCCTGCGCAAGGAATCTAACCAATTTCCCATTTTGCACAAAGTTCTCAATCTCTCGACGGAGAGACATGTAATCTTCTGTTGAATGCCCATGATCCTCATGGTATTCATAGAACTTATTCTGATTTCGCTTGTACGGGTCGATCCTCATCTTCGATGGCCATCTGAATGCTGGATCCCCCTTCATGGTCATGAGCACCTCGGTGAGACTGGTGTTCAAGAGGGGTGAACACTTCCTGTTGGAATCTTGGCAATTCTACCTTCCGATGCTCACTTTTGAATAGTGGGCCTGCCTTCTTTTCCCCTTTTTGGAGATTCTTCTCTTCCTTTGGCCTGGGGGCAATCAAGGCCTTCTTGCTTTCCTACTTTGCCTGTTCTTCCAGCGTTTGAGCTTTGAGGAGTGTCCCAACCAGCTCTTCCTGATGGATAAACTCATCGGTCAGCTTTTTAAATTGAGGAAGGGTGATGGCCCTTCCGCCCTTACCCCTTGCATCAGGGCGTTGAGCATCGTCATATCGTCTGGGTTGTCCACCTCTAGCTTCTCTTTGTTGAAGCGAAGCATGAAATCTTTCAAGGATTCCTCCTTTCCCTGACGCAGAGTCAACAGACAAGTAACGTTCTTCTTCCTTTTCCTTGTTGCAAGGAATTGTGTTAGGAATAAGCGTCCTAATTCCTTGAAAGTGCCCACTGACTTTGGAGGAAGTTCAATGAACCAGTCCTTCACCACCCCTTTCAAGGTCAGTGGGAAGGCCCTGCATGCAATCTCGTCCGAAATGCCATGTAGGATGAGGTGCTCTCGGAAGGCTTCCAGATGAGCTTGTGGATCTCCGCTTCCATCATACGTCTCGATCCGAGGCATTTTGAATTTGTCGGGCGTAGGATATGCCTTCACCCGTTCAGTAAAAGGGAGGTTCTCATCTTCTAACATATCCCACACCGGGAGTTTTGGATCTTCTCTGTCTATTTGGCGAAGAATGCGATCATACTTCTTCTCGAGATCCTTCATCTTTGTTTCATGGCGGCTACATCGAGACTCATCGTGGAAAGACTTATCTCGGTGTGGCCTTGATTGATGATATTTTTCTCCTTCACGCCTCTCACGGCGAGATTCCTCGCGATGGGATTTCTCTCGTCGAGACCTTTCCCTCTGCGATCCTCCATCCTCAGTTTCCACCTGGCGAGACTTATCACGGTTCTCTTCATTCTCTCATTGGACTATGCTTTCGTTATCCTCCTGATGAGGATTAACAGGCCGTTTTCCTCGGCGAACTCTATCTTGCCTTTCCTTCTCACGCCTTTCAACGCGTTCTCTTTCCTTCTGGCTGCTCTGCACTTCGGCTACGGTGAGCCGGTTGTCAAGGTTCTCATTCTGTTTCATGAGGTCCTCGTTTTGTTTCCTGAGAAATTCATGAATTCCGCCATAGACTTGAGGAAGTCTCTTAACTCCGGATCGTTCAACACTCTGGGAGCGCTAGGAGGAGGTCTTAACTGGTGTGATGAGCGTGTGTTCACCATGTCGGATATTGGATGATGAAAAGTGATTGAAAAATCAATGCTTTCCACAGATGGCGCCAAACTGTTGATGCACAGTTTTTGAGTGGTGACGTGGCATGTTAGTTGAATCCCTGGTTCGAGAGCCCCTAACGTAAATTGCCTGCACAATGGAAAAGACAATAGGATTGAAGAGAGACCGGGGGTGAACCGGCGGGGCCACTCCGATGCCTAAGTCAGTGTTTGCTGCAGAGAGTAATGAGAAAACAACAAAGCATAAAGAGTGCTAGAGTTGTGTTACCAGAATGTGTAGTATGACTTGCATTATATAGGCGTGAAGTGGTAATCCCCTAATCAATGACTGACTCTTCTCTGATTTGCTGCGAGGCAGTCTGTTATCGAGGGATTTGAGTAGTTATCCGTCCCTTGATCTTCGAAGATCAAGATAGGATTTGGTTGTTGGTTTTTGAATTTTGAATTCTTGTAGATAGAATATCTGATTCCGGGTTTTCAGGTGCTCGACATTTGAATTGGATGGATAAGATTACATTGCACATTATTCACATGGACTCAACTTTCCGATCCCTAAATTCCGGGGTCTCAGATGCGTGGGTCTCGAATTCGAGAGCTTCAAACGTAAGGGTCTTGGAGGCCTTGGACACGTGTGGATCTCGCAGGTGTCAAATATGGATCTTGGAGGCCTCGAATTCGAGTCCTTAGTCTCGAAATACAGTCTCGGATTCGAGACGTGGTCTCGAAGGCCTAAAGCCTAAGACGTTCTCAGGCTTTAGACTTGTTTGAGCTTTGACTTGGGCCAACGAGCTATTGGGTTTGTATGAGGTTGATCCATGACCTAACACATACGAAATGTTATTTTGAAAGGTGGTACCCGGGAGATTGTTAATGTTTTTCAGCTAGAAGACCAATTGTGACAGAGATACGGTATGTTGATTGAAGATGCATGTGAAGATTGTTTTGTACAGTTTCCGATCTTGAGTCATGATGCACACAAAAAGTGAAGCAAATATGGCATCACATCTATTGGTAAAGGGGGCACTCAAAACATCAATGGAGAAAATTTGGATAGAAGAATACTTTGATTTTATTTATAAAGTTGTATGTGCTAAAAGTTGTAATGAGCTTATTTTGAACAATTTGCCTCTTATTTGGACAGATAAATCTCATAAAAATTCTTTCACATTTATTATTTTAATTGCTAATAATTCAAGTAATAAATGGATGGTGATCTTGTGGGGAATAAGATCCTTTCCAGTCCATTTTGGACTAGAGAATATCCAATTAATGGCTAAGATCTCTCTAGAGAGATCCTAGAGCCATAAATGAAACACATGTCATTTTAATATAAATAATAATAAAATATTATTTATACTTTAAAATAATTAATAATTAAAATTTAAAATAAAAAATAATAATAATTTAAAAAAAAAAACTAAAGGGTAGCCGGCCAACCCATAATGGGTGGCCAGACCACCACCTATGGCCATTGGGGGTGGTTGCCTAAACTAAAAAAAATAAAAAATAAAAATAAAAATTGTTGGCCCTTGAGGGTGTCCGGACCACCCCAATGGCTAGAGCAAGAGAAGGAAACTAGTGTTGTCTTACTTAAAGTCACCAAAAAGCAGGTTGAGGAACTGCAGAAGAAAGCCAATCAAAACATGGTGTTGGTACGACCCTATTCTAGATATGAAGCTGTCGCCGACCACATTTGGAGGTGTGCAAGCAAGGCACGTGCAGACAATGATTGTCAACCAGCAAGAGTTAGACTCGGAGTTGACGGTCGCAGTCGGTTCAAACCACGGATCAAGAACCCCAGCAATAATAGAATAATTGCCCATCAGTTTTTCTTCAAATTCTAGCCATTTGCTTTCATCCAACGGCTCCAAACTTGCCACGTGTCCCGCTTAATATAAACTAATAAAATATTGTTTATATTTAAAAAATAAATATAAAATAAATTAATAAAAATAATAAATTAAATTTTAAAAAATATATGGGGTGGTTCAGCCACCCCATTTTCCCCTAGGGGGTGGCCGGCCACCCCATCTCAGCCATGGGGGTGGCCGAAGCCAACCCCAAGGCCAGTTGGGGGTGGCCGAACCACCCCCTAGGCCCTAGGGGGTGGTTC